>CM060685.1:131627252-132087252 GCA_030686995.1 Artemisia argyi | reverse complement strand
AAAATCAGTGAACCATTAGTTTAAACAAAATATATTATAACACCATACCCAACATTCGTGAACCGTCAATTTAAACAAATATATATTAACTATATATAATTCATATTCATATAACAAAGATTACTTATCATATTAACCACATGAGTTCCAACATCAACTTATTCATATAATTTTTTCATTAGCGATTACTTATCATATATTATGCAATTAAGGTTTAAGACACAACAGTTAATTTAATAAATCTAGCTTGTCATCTTCTTATATAACACAACAGTCAACAACGATTAATAGAAAATCAATGGACCCATTATGCAAATACATTATTATAAAAATAGATGTTTTCTTTACCGTACGTCTTGTAAATGGATAGACATGTTTCTAAAACCGTGTCGCTCCATGTAATGACGACAACACCACGGGCCGTCGGCTAGAAAACGCAACCACCACGCTAGATCTAGAGAACTTCGTCATCACTCGTCATCTCAAGCAACGGTGATGTAAAAAATTGTGAATGACGCGGAGATGGGGAGGTGTGGCGGTGAATTATGGGGAGATAGGGGTGGTTATGGTGGCTGTGAAACATTAGGGTTTTGAGAGAGAATTATTTTCTCCTTAAATGGTGGATCTCAAAAAATAAAAGTGACATGATTTTTTTAATGGGATGGACGGTTTTACAAAAAGTTATAATTGTGATATCTCTTAATTACCCTTACACCAGTTACACCAATATATCATATCTTTCAGTTATTTACATAAATGGCACATTCAGTTTTGACCATTGATCAACAAATCCAATGGCTAAAAGGTGGTTTTCGCAGTTCTTACAGATAAGAGTGGTTCTCGTAAGAAAGTTACACTACACACACACACACACACACACACACACACACACACACACACACACACACATATATATATATATATATATATATATATATATATATATATATATATATATATATATATATATATATATATATATATATATATACACACACATATACACACGCACACATATATACATATATATATATATATATATATATATATATATATATATATATATATATATATATATATATACTAGCTTAAAGACCCGTTGACACCGGGTTATTTTTTAAAGAAATAGAGAAAATGAGATAATAAGAAAAGCAATAATGTAAACTTGTTCCATTAATAATATCAAATAAACAATGACATAATTTTGGAAGGTTGGATGACGATAAATGACGATTTAGAATAATAAATGTCCATTCCGATGTTGTGTCCAAGTCTGAGCATTAGATACAATAATACGTGATTTATTCGATAAACAGGTAGATACGATAAACAACTTAGTTTGTAAATAGTAAGCAAATAAACGTGCATGAATCATATTGTCCACCAGGTAGATGCGTTGAATAGCAAAGGTATGCAGTTAACGTGAAACAATTGAGAAATCCATGTTCAGTCCATGAGCAGGTAAAAATGAAGAAAAAAAAAGTAAGTTGTTGATAAGAGTCTATATAAATTGTAAGGATGGTATAAAACATATAAAAGTGTTAAGTGCATTTAGCGGCTGTAATAGATAGAAAAGCAAAAATTGTCGTGTCATGTCGTCTATTAAATTTAAACACTTGACTTGAAAACAAATATGTGGTTTTAAGCAACTAATATACAAATGTCCATTCCATGCACAGCTAATAGCCCATAGAAAATGTAAGTAAAATTAGGTTGTGATTCATAATCTATTATAATTTAAAATATGGTAAAAAAACACGTGATAAGTATATTGTACATGCCTCTTGAACCTCATTCATATCTTTTTAATTAATTGTTGGTAAGAAACTGAAGATTGAATTTGAAACTATTGATTTGATTGTGAAGAAGAAGCTGTTACAACTGATAAATGCTATTGAATGACTTTACAAAAAGAGCGTATTTTAGTTGACTTATTGAAACAGGTTTTAGGAAGAAAAAGATGCATTGTCATGCTTGTACTTTGAAGCTAAATAAGGTAATCCACATCACAGCATTAAACAAATTTTTAATGAGGGATGCTTAAAGACCCGTGGATTCACGGGATTTTTAAAGAAATATGAAAATGAGATAATAAGAAAACAACGAAAGTAAACATGTTTCATTAATATATGAAAGAAACAATGAGATAATAGATGAATTGTTGTACAATCAATTGAGTTTGTAACTATTAAAAAATAAACACCGATGCCGTTGTCATTTCCAAATTTGACGGTCTTGAATAATAAATGACATATGTGAGCGTCAACCTTTCTAAGTATATTGATCGATCCAATTTAAGCTTAAAGTATGGTAGCTTATAGACACCACGCAAGTGAAATTTCCAGTTTTCCAAATAAGAAATGTTTAAGATTTTACTAAGCGTAATAATTATTTTTTCATGAGAGTGATCTACAAAAAAAAATGAGTGGTCTATTATTTTAGCTAAAACAGTTAAATGATTTAAACCATTTTAAATAATGTTACACTGTTACCTAATAAAAACTCAAAGCAGAATTCAAAAGTTTAAAGTCACACGGGAGATACACCAGTTAACCTGAATAAGAGAAATTTCATTCGTCTTTCTGTTTTATCTAAACAAAGAAGTGCACTTGTACAGTTGTACTACAAAGAGCCATCAATGGTACGCATAAAGGCGCCATTTAAACACCAAAATACTTGAAACGTACCCAAAAAGCATTCGTTGAAACATAAAGTCTCATTTACAAATTGATATGTTCTTATAACTCTCTGTGGGTGCACCCATGTGCCAAACATATAAAGGTCTTTGGGACCTTTATATGTGCCTATTAGCTGTTGTGGTTCCGGTCATGTAGCGTGAGTCATCATGTACCAAGTAGATGACGCCTGAATACATGACAGCCTCGGGGTCTAACCATCTGTTTACTGTTTAGTGGGGTTGCATCCTTGAGCAACTTTTGTGCCGTGTCCTTCCTCACTGATACCGAAAATTCATCATCTATATGCAATCAACGGGTAATCGCGTTAACCCTGATTAGTTGCGTACCTATAACCATAAATGATGTTTGATCACAAAAAACATATGTGATATTAAGAAATAACAAACAGTAGTCAATCATAAGAACGATCACGATCAGGAAGTAACCACATATGGACATTATGACGTGATTATAGAGCTGCCTATATGATCATAACAATCAGGAATCAAGGCTCAACTTCATGTCTATTCGTGACAAGTAAAAGGAGCCAGAAAATGAGATGTAAAATGGTCGTCCTCTATAATACCGTCAAAGTTTTGCAAATTGATTAAAAGGAAACAAAAATCCATGTTATTTACCCTGACTAACTGATGAATCATATGGCTCGCCAATTGCATATATAAATGGGTAAACGGAGAAGGTGTCCCCAATGTTTTAGTAAGACCATGGTAACACCGAAAACACAAACAATAATCAAATAGCTTATTAGCCATAAACTTGGTGTTTGGATTGCTGCGTTCAGACATGTTTAACAAATGTGTTTTGATCCGTAACTTAGTATGACCCGTGTACCCCTGTTTTGACTAACTTACCATTAACTCACAATTGCATCACATGCCAGAGCTACCAAGTCCATATTAATACATGTACTCTCCTAACCCTTCTGTTATGCAGTGAAACCTAATAACCTATGCTAAATGCTATAAATGGTTACGAAAGATAGGGAGAGAGATACACATCAAGCCCTATATCTCACCTCTAAAGTCACTACTGGAAGTTGCAGGAGGCATAACTGTACCAATATATTACTCGCTTTGACCCGTACCCAACCCGACAATTTTCCAGCCTATGGTTTTATGTTCAAAAGTTTCTAACTTTTTAAAGTACATAAACCATCAGATGATTTTTACACTGAAAGGCTTGAGCGAAAGGTCTTTCCTTCTTAGTTATTACCAGGAAAAAGAAAATGGATCAAAATGTGTGCTGGTCTTTTTGTTCCTCCTTTAATTCCTTCGTAGAACTTAGTTATTACAGAGTAGCGTTTTGATCTGTAACTTAGTATGACCCGTGTACCCCTGTTTTGACTAACGTACAATTAACTCACCATTGCACCACATGCCAAAGCTACCAAGTCCACATTAATACATGTACTGTCCTAACCCTTCTGTTATGCAGTGAACATGAAAAGTTATTATGAGATTACATATTCTAAATTTTGTCATTCCAATTCTGCAAGCTCTATGGTCTTATCATTTTCTCATGTATTTGGAGAGAAACTCGGCTTTAGCCTTTCATTTTCATGTGAAACTCGGCTTTAGCCTTTCATTTTCTGAATTCTAATATCAGTTATCTTCAGGTATAGTGACTTCTAATGTTTGAATATAGTGAAACTAATTTAGTATCTGATTGATTATGATTAGTGGAGTGCAACGAAGTTGGTTTTGTTTACTTTGATTGTTCAAAGGCCACTTTACCCATTTTTCCATAAAAGTAACTGAATCTAATAATTTACATGTCATTTTACATGAAAATCCCAGAAAAAAAAATCCCATTATTAAACTTAGTTTTCACATGCAACGATCAATAACATATTTAAAACAATAATAATAACTTAAGGTAACATACCTTCCTCTTTCATAGATGGCGTTAATGCTGTTATGACTTAGAAATCCGAAATACCCAAAATGTTATTAACCTGATACGCAATCCCAAACAGCCCCTATATTCCTATAAGAAATAATTACAGATAATGTGTATCTTTACGGAGAATAAATCATACCTGGTACAAAAGAATATCAGAAGCCATCAACACCGGATAGTTTAGAAGTGCAACCCCAACATTTTCGTCGCCCTTTGAACAAAAACAAAAGAATCAAAAATAACTTCAAAGTGTAAAACAACAATTTTTTTGAAGAATAGTAAAATGCAAGGAACTATATGAATACTGCCATCAGCATAAACTTAAACAGTTAACATGTTTGCATGACCTTTATTATACATTTGCCCCAATATCAATTCACTACTCAAAGATGCGTCACTCTTTATTAATGATATAAGTAAACTTGTAATAAAAGCACCACATAATCCTTTTACAATTTCCAGCTTACATGTATCATATATCATAACATAACTAAAAAATATTAATGACCCAACTATAAACCATACTGAATTTACAACAACAATGTCAAAAAGACACATTGAGCATTTTTACCTAATTAACAGGTTTGGTTGAATGTCTCTTCAACGAACTTTTCCATTTTAAGAATTTGACCCACATTAAAAATTTCCCGTATTGATTCAGTGATAAGTAGCTCGGTCAAATCGCATACCAGAAGGTTTTATATACAATAAGAACCATAAACCACAAATAGGGAGAGTGATAATGGCTACTCAAGTATTGGCAAAAAGATCCTCTAAAATCCAAAAACCATTAAGCATTGGTAAAGTGATTCTTACATTGCAAAATTCCAATGCTCCTCCAGCACGGCAGTTGTTTCATGGGTTGAACATTATCCGTCATACTTAATATAACAATGGAAACAATATAAAAGATATTAAACGCAACACCTGCTTTTAGACACATTTCTTTTACCTCATATATTTGTAGGTTGAACTTGATACTTATGGCATCAGGCGCCCTCCACTGTCGCTCCCTGCAAAAATCCATGGACCTTGATTAAGAGCAGTGAACATGAAGTTCATAGGATATCACCATTTTTCGTTATATTTTTTTCATCTCCAATTTGAGAGTCCATTAAGAGCAGTGATTAAGAGCGTTGCACCGGATGGTTTGTCGTTTCATTTTTTTGTCTGTTAAATGCATAAATTTATCGAATACATATTGATTTGAGACTAAAAAATTATGTTCCAACAATGAGATTCAAAAACTTATCCATTTAACAATCAGATTCTACCAATCAATCTAATGTGATTCGAGCATAAGTATTTCAACAATCAGAATTCATATTGATTTGAGAGTAAAAGATTATGTTCCTTTTGCAGCAGCCCCAAACACCACTTATAACGACCCCAAAACACCAATTTAATAGAACCAAACACCCCTTTAAAACTGGACATTTGCAGCAGCCAGCTTCATTGCTCATTTAAAAATCTTTATCAGTGAATGGTGATATAAACACTTGATATGTGTAACATATACTAATAGATTGAGTTTTACCTTAAGTGCTATAGATACATCTTCATGTTTCTTTTCCATGTCTTTTCAACAACAACTTTGACATGTAAAGTGCTATTCTGCAATTATCAAAAAGGGTGTAAACTTTTAAAAAAGTCTCTTAACAATAGCTACCTATAACAATCATCCTCATTTACCAATTCATATGTTCAATCAAATAATTTTTAGAGAAAAAAAACAAATTATATTAAAATTAAGGGATTGAATCCATACCAACATAATCTTCCGATGAGTAATCATTCAATTCTGCACAGGCCTGCACCTCGTGTGACTCGCCAACAACCCTGCATTATAATTCGAATTAATTAGGGCTTTAACAATTTATTAACATACAATAATTAATCAGCACAAAAGAACATATGCAACAAACAATTCGAAACAAAATTGAAACAAAAATTGAAACGAAAAAGGGAAAAAGTAGAAAACTTACAGATTTAACAAAATAACAAAATCAAATTGAGGTGGCAAATCAACATGTCTATCAATCGGTTTACAAAAATAGTTGAGACCGAAACTTAAGGAGGAAGTGATTGTTTTGATATTCATCATCAAATGATTTTGTGGGATTTTGTGGGACTAAAAAACGTAGGGAGGAAGAAAGAAACGCCAAAATTAATGAACCATGTAGAGGAAGATGTGGAAACGAATTAATGGTGGTTAAAGGTTTACAAAAATAAGATTGAAGATGGAGTAGTTGAATGAGGAGCGTGTAGGGTTAAGAATGTACTGTATAAAACTTGTGCAGATCTCGACTTGTACAATGGACCTAAGTATGGAAAGCCACGTAAGAGCATTAAACGAATTTTTAATGCACGCGCTTAGAAGGACTTGTACAAAAGCTTATTTTATTAGATAAAATATATATATATATATATATATATATATATATATATATATATATATATATATATATATGAGAAAGGTAAGAAGTAATTCTAGCCACACATTTCAAATAAGGAGGGAAAATTTGAAGGAAGATGCATCCACTTTTGTATGTGCAACTGAAATGTGTGGTTGTGATTACTTCTTATCATTCTTATTTTAATTATTCTTCCTATTTGATCATAACTATATATATATATATAACAATAAAATTTTATCCTAATATTAAAAAATACTTTTTATTTTTGAAATAACTTTTTTGGCTAAATATATTTGTATATTTTTCTTTTTTTTAAATAAAGTGTGTAATTCGGTTAAACCGAAATAAAATTCAACCAAACCGAACCGAAAACCGAATTTGAATTCGGTTTGGTTTGGTTCACGGTTTGACCCTAAAAAACTTTTAACCGAATTAATCGAATAACCCGAAAACCGAACCGATCAACACCCCTACTTGCGGCAGCGATTGCATTAGACGACAAGGAAACAAATAAATTTTTGTGCTCAATTTAGTGGATAGTATTATAGAATACTGACGTCACAACTAAATCAATTAATACATGAGATATGGTGAAAGTGACACAAAATTTTTAAGACTGTGGGATAGGCGGCTCAACTTAGCCACCTAGGTCTAAAGATCAAACTCGATCCTATACACAATATATAGAGTTGAAGACATAACCCTAACCCGACTCAACCCACAAGTCGGGCTTGGGCCTAATTATTCACTAAAACTAAACACCTATGTGTGAATGCCACTTGTGAAACTCGAATTTGGAATTGCTATTGATACTTGAACTAGCAAATAAGAAAGCTTCTTTGATCTTTTACTGTGAAACAAATTTGCGATATGAAAAATGGCAATGCACCACACTGATACTGGCAAACTACCATGTGGAGAAGTGTGAAGCAACTAATACAAAAAGAGACTTGAAGTTGCAAAAGCATGAAATGCTATGGTAGAACCTTGGATAATTTGCATCACTAACAGTCTAACATCATGTCTGCCATTGGGAGGATTTGCAACTTGCCACAATCTTTAAAAGTGGCCTTCTATGTTAATGAAGAATATAGACACTATGGGCTCTTGCAGGATCTCCAGTTATGGAATTGAGTAGAGACTGTCCACTTATAGTAGTGGGTTTTCTTGGAGAACCTATATGTTGCTTGTGTCGTGAAGATGTTGCATTTGTCTCCATTTCTTGTGTCCCGTAATTCTCTGTTTTGAAAAAAAAAAAAAAAAAAAGGAAAACTTTGAAAGAAAAAGTCATTTTGTTGGTATAAAAGGCATCCATTTATATTATTCCACATCAAATTTCAAGTGACAATTCAGCAATATAGGACCTCTAACTTCCTTAGCAAGTAATAAAACTATAAAAGTATTTAGCAATTCTAAAAAAATAGCCATTAAATACAAGGGCGGAGCTACTAAGGGACCGGGAAGGGTCCCAACCCCCTATGCTTAAAACGTTAGTGTATTTTTTTTCGCGATTTCATTCTAGGCCACTGATTAAATAACTCGAACATGCCAACAGCATTCCATTCACTTACGCAAGATTCACTCGTTTACTTGTTTTGCACTTCTTTATGCAATAGTAATAGCCCAATACGTACTTTTTAGCATGCAAACAATCACTACAGAATTTGCACATCAAAATGCCACCATTAAGTGGAGTATTCAGTTACTGAATAAAGATCATATAACCATGATCTTGATAAAGCCGTAAAATGTTGTACAGAGCAAAAACATAGACCGACTTAAGTTTCAAAAGCAATGGATAATTGTTTCACTACGATTTCATGGTGTCATCTAAACATTCAACACCCTGTTGAAATCATCAGCAACATCATCTAAATCAATGATTTCTACTTGACCTGTTTTCGATGTTTGAAGCCTACGAAGCTCTGAATTCAACTCAGTAATTTGCTTTCTTATCTTCTCTCCCTTGTCTGCTAACCTTCCCACCATAGCCTGAATGAATCACGCAAACAAAAGATTTCATAAAACGAAGGTTCAAATGCTAAATATGACTGTAAGAATCCAAGATGTCATATGAACCTACAAATCATTGAAAGTTTATGTTGCTAATTATAGACAACTGATCATATTGAGCTATGTTGCTAATTATATTATGTGTCATTGTGTCAAGCACATCTGCATGTTTTGGGATAGGAGTACAACAAATGACTTCAGATAGGTTTAATTGACGTTCTTACTATATAAGTAGAAGAAAAGAAAAATGCAACCTGTGGGAAAAAAAGAGTCGAATCCATAATTTTATGACTGCTATAGAAGGTAACCTCATTCTTACAAGACAAATTATAACTTACCTATTTGTAAAAATGAAGGCAATTTGCATACAAATTGTTTTACCCTACAAACCAACACATTTTTTGTATTTGACATTTTTAT
Source organism: Artemisia argyi (assembly GCA_030686995.1). NCBI lineage: Eukaryota > Viridiplantae > Streptophyta > Magnoliopsida > Asterales > Asteraceae > Artemisia > Artemisia argyi. The sequence goes on along the minus strand of CM060685.1, from coordinate 132,077,804 downwards.
CCCTACATTTGATTAGTTATTTATTAAAGGATGAGAATAAAGTTGTCAAAAACAAAAAAATTATGCTGTGTAAAAGTAAAAGGTGGCTTGTTCAAATCACCAATCTTTGAAGATTGACATCGCTGTCAACTTTTAATGCTAAATTCATCCCAGGAAATCAGATAATAACATGCAGATTATAATTAGATCATACCTTGTTTTCATAAACTTGAGAAAGGCGATTGATTTGTTGTTTGATTTCCGATTCAGTTAGTTTGCTGGAGATACTTGGAGAGGCATTATTCCTTCTCACAGGAACGTCTTTGGGATTAAAAGCAAACTGAGCACTGCTAAAGATAAAGTATAAAAATGAATAAATCATAACAAATTTACTTGAGGCAAGAGAATTGAGATTGTTAAAAGACATACGCATCCACATATTGTTCTTGTGGTGTTCGTGAATATGAGTTGCCCACATATGTTGATTGCCTCACCCTAAAAACAATTCAGGTAACTCGTTAGATGAAAGATATTACAGAAACCTTTCAGAAAACATGCTATAATAAAATCTGCCAGAATTCAAATTTTGAATTTGCCATGATAGCCCTGAAGGTTAAAAGAGCCACACCTTGTAAGTTCTTCCTCGTCTACAACTGGTACTGGAGCCGTCTTAGAAAAGAGCAAGCTGTGGTTACTAATACCAGCTATGCCAAGTGATTCCAGAAATTTAGTATGGACTTTGAAAGATGAATCCCTGTGGCAAAAGAATATCCGTGAATTGCTATAAACCAAACGGTGGTAAAAGGAAGCCATTATTTATCAAACAACTCCATCTTAATCATTCAAATGAAAGAAAAATTAAAAGGCTAAAATAAATACGAACATTTTGTGTTCAGAATCATGTTCTTCGTGCAACTGTTGTTGAGTTAATGAAACATCGAAACCCTGCTTGGGGATACTGAAAAGCTCCCGCAGATCCTGAGGTAATGCACACATATGAGCACTGTTTTCCACTAATTATTAAGCGAAACAGTTACCAATAATATCCAACTTTTCAGTATTGACCTGTTGACTGAAATAGCGAATTTGCTCTCTGTGTTCGGTAGCACTTCTGAACAAGCCCCCTTTGTATATCTGTCTCACAAGAATTATAATATAAGATATAGTATGACATGAAAAACAAGAACTGCTGAAGAAAAAAGTCCAGATTAAAACTTGTATCATATTTAACCTGCTTTCTGTATATCTTCTCTTCCACTGTACCACAAGTCATTAAACGATATACAAGAACATCCTTCTTTTGCCCAATTCGGTATGCACGATCAACACTTTGATTATCAGTACTGCAAATGATTTGAAAGGATAAAAATGTCAGTAAAAAGCCAATTCATTATACAAGATCCAACACATCTTAGTGAAAAGGCAACCTTGGGTTCCATGCTGGATCAACCACTATTACACGATCAGCCTTTGTCAAGGTGAGTCCCAAACCACCAACTTGAGATGTCAATAGAAATATTGGAGCTCCAACACCCTCTTGAAAATCCTGTTAAAAAGGTCATGTCATTTTGTGTCAAATAAAACAAAATAACTGGTTTACCAAGACAAAAAATACTGACATTGACAATCTTTAATCTGTCACTAGCTTTGGTAGTACCATCAATCCGCAAGAACTTGTAGCCTCGGGCATTAAGAGTATCCTAAGCACAAGCGAAAAACAAATAAAATTTAAGGAAAGTAAATAAGTATCTGCATATAAAACCTATAAGATAACGCTATAGGTGAAAAACCGGTGGGTCAGGTTTGTTTGGTACTGAATACTACTGAGCTTTTTTGTTCAGGTCAATCGAAACACTTCTTGTCCATAAAAGTTACTGTATTAGATCTTAATATGGTGTGTAAATTGTAAACTATGATTAGTTAATTAAAAATATGTAAACGCTAATCTAGTTTTTGCAATAATGTTTTAGGAAGTCGCATGCATCAAATATACAATGTGTGCAACTTCGGACCCATTTTGACCTTTTAGAGATTAAAGTAGCACAAATCGGATTATTGTGCGAAACAAAATAACAGGAATTGGAACAAACCTGGATAAGATTAAGCATTTTGCGAGTCTGAGAAAAGATAAGAACATTATGACCTTCTGGAATCAATTTATCCTGTTGAAAATATGAAAAGTTACACATCACACTTGCTGCTATGAAACATAACATGTTTAACAGATTATGTAATGTTCTAACCAGCAAAGAAGCTATAAAGGAGATCTTGCATGAAAGAACGTCATTGTTTTCATCGATGTATCTGTCTGCAGTATCTGCTATGTGTGTTGCTAATTTTTCGGCAACACTGTGATCTTCTGGATTTAGAACTGATTCCATCCCTTCTAAAACATCTTCAGCAGCTCTCTTTGTTAAGAGAAGTGGATGATCACATATCTTTTTCAATATCTGTTTCAAATATACAGAAGATGTAAAGCTAATCATATAACCGAGCCAATAATGCAATAGTTAAGGGATCTAAAACACACACACACACACACACACACACACACACAAAAAGGGGGGAGAGAGAATAAAAAGAATAAATATGAGATTATGAGTCGAACATGCTTAGAAATAAATCATCAAGGAGAATAACATATAAGCAAAAGACTTGGGCAGTGTTTAAATGTGTCTCATAAATGATTACTCAAACATGAAGAAACAATAGCATGTGATCTTCTATATAAAGCTAGATATGTGATATTGTAAAAACCTTCATCTCAATGATCAATTATCTTACTGCTTCTAAAATGCTTCTCTATATTTGACTATTTGAACCCAAAAGAACCAGATCGTAACAGTAATCAATCTTATACAATCACAAAACTGATTATTGCACCTGTTAACTTTATTTTTAAGATCCATGGTAACAACAGACGTGATGCAATCGCAGCAAGAAGGCACCATCAAAAAGGCAATAATGACATAACTAACATATAAACAAACAACAGTACCGTTAGAGCAGCCAGAGGGGAACCATCAAATGCTGAAAGAACAATTTCACTTTTCAAAAAGGCTTCGTATAGTTGCCGCTGCAACCAAAAGAGATTAGATTTTAGAAAACATATGCTGAAGTTAAACAAATCATAAAACCATTTCTTATTACTCTTATATGGGTGAATGCTTATTAACGGTACCTGGCAACTCGATAATTTTAACCATACAATGATCTCGTTCTTTTTAGAAAGCTTAGCTGTATTTGAACCACCATCATCACGAAACACCTCGTTTTTTAGACGGCGAAGGAAATAAGGCTGGATACATTTTCTTAAATCCTGTTTAAAATTGAAAATAAGAGTTAGTGTGATATAACAGAAGACAAAGTAGTAGCCACAACCAAACACTTCCGCATATTGAAACTGCAATAATTAGCAAAAAGAAGAGAGGTATTCAGGTAAAAATTGAGCAAAATGGTTCTAAGCATTGAAGTTGCAGAGTCACAAAAACATAGCAAATACAGCGCAATTACATCTATAACGTTGCTAAAGGCTTTGGCATCTTAATTCACTAACACTATCCAATATACAAGTAAGTCCTTGAACATAAAAGATTAGTAACTGTCAAATAGCTAAAAACCTGATCAGTATACAGTCTGTCATGGCTATAGTATCAATCATATCAAGAGATTATATTAAGGGTGTACAATGCATAATCTACAGGAGACTAACCTGTGCAACAGCTGAACCAATGCGCTTGTCTCTATCAGATGCATTTTTGTCATTTCCACGAAGAATTAATGCCTCATATTTGTCCTTAAAACTGAGAAAAAATAACAAACATGGCACAATAACGGTAAGAAAACAAAAGAAATAGTAAGCACATTGCTGTCAGATGTAAGAAAAAACTCCAAACAAAACTTGTTACAAGCATGTGAGATCAGAATAACATCCTACCATTTCTTGTCACCAAGAAGCTCTGGACAGGCGAAATTAAACAAAGCCCACAGTTCCTGGATTGCATAACAAAAGGATCAATAAAGTGGTTTTAGATATAAATCGAATATAGCAATATTATTTTGAATTGCACAGATCTGCATACCTTTAGATTATTTTGAATTGGGGTGCCACTAATTATTATCCGATGAGCACATGGTATCGCAAGCAAACTTTTAGCCCTTTGTGTACTAGGATTCTTTATGAGATGTCCCTGTGTTTAGTTGTTCAAGGTAACAAATGATTCATATGTTCAGAAACAGTTAGGAAAACGATTAACTGAAGCATGAAATGCTAATGCATGCAACATTGACATAGAGGCATGTTAACAAACGAACTCAAACTGCAAGCACAAGATATACCTCATCAAGAATCATGTAATCCCAGGTCACGGCATCATCCTCGTCCTCACCGTAGTCTCCGGATAAAGCTTTCACATTATTGCGAACAATATCATATGTTGTCAGAAGAACACCCTTATCCTACAAACCAAATCAATAAAAAACATCATTAAAACACATGTATGCATCAACTGAATAGTGAATACTAGTAAAAGTTTTACTTATGCATGTAACTATAATAAATAAAGATGAGTCAGAGACTACCTGAAGTATATACTGAAGCTCATATTGTCGAGCTTTCGCACAAGTCCCAAAGTATCTGTAAAGTAAAGAAAGATATTGATGGTAATTGCACAAGCTATAAGCAGCTGATGTTAAAAAAATGAGGTTAAACAATAGAAAACTCACTCTCTTGTCTTTCCAGCAAGACCAACCACGCCTAGTTCTTTTATCCAATGGGGCAAAAGTGTCTTTGGAGCAACAACCAATACCCTCTTTGTCAAATTTGAGTGGAACAGCCCCGCCAAAAACCCACAAATCTGTAATGACATGATAGTAAAAACATATTTGATTACAAGTGAAATGAAAAAGAATATGAATTTATAACCCACCCCTTTATTTTTTGTACACAGCATTCTCATTTTTTCATAGATCTGACCCATTTGTTAAAACACATTAGCTAAAGTCATCCTACATAAAGAAAACAGGATACAAACGCATACCTGCATAGTCTTCCCGAGTCCCATGTCATCTCCTAGAATACCACCCTTGCCTTTACAATGAAGGGACCAAAGCCACTTCAAACCTTCACGCTGATGAGGGTATAGCATGGTTGCAATCTTACTAGGTAATGCAAAGTTGAATTTTGGGTTACTAAGAGAAAATGGCACTTGAGCTCCTGAAGCAGAGACATTTGTGTCATCATCCAATGTGAAAACCTTGTTAAAATCATCAGACTGCAACTTTCCAGGCCTACTCTCCACCTTTTGGACAAACTTCTGGCCACTTGTAACCATGCACTCATCATCTTCATCATCATCAACCTCATCAGTCTCATATTTATTCTCATATTTATGATCAGAGACTTTTACCGGCTTCTGTACATTGGACTTTGCTTGTACAGCCGTATCAGATGAAGTTGTCGTGGGGCGTTTTTCCTTTTGAATTGATAGAACTTCAAACTTTGAACTTAAATTGCTTAAAATATCTCTAATTTCATCACCGCCGTCTTGTGTGTTCTCAGTATTCTTTACAGGACTCGGTGAGTCAAATTCCTGAACCTTGGCAGCTGAAAAATCCATTTCAACGTCATGGAATTTGTCATCTTCCTCTTCATCATCTTTAACCACGACTTTGCAGAGCCTCCTTCTTCCTTGTATTTTAACTTTCTGCTGTTTTTCCTCTTCTGTAATCACAAATGCATAAACTTAAAAACCCAAAAACAAAATACTCATACAATACAAGAGTTTGGCGAAAAGTGATTACCATGCTCAGAATCAAGGTCATCCACAACAGAACTAGCAGGTTCACCAAAAGAGTCCGCACTTTCACATTTCTCATCAGCCGAGAATTCATCTTCATACGTAACCTTTGACTGAACTTTCTCTGCTCAATTTCAAACAGCGACAATATCATACATCAACAAATACAAAAAATACATTTCCTCAAGCACAATTAAGTCTATGCTTTACATCAACAATTCAACATAAAGTAGAACTAGTAAAACAAAGTACCAGAAGAAGAAGATTTGTAACCGATATCATCAGATTCATCATGGTAGACATCATCTTCACCATCATTGCCTTGCTCAGACGAAAATTTATCATCATTCATAACAGTTTTTGGTGCTGCTGCAATACAAGTTAAGATAACGGTCAGAAATTTCAAGTAACCATATAGAATCATTTACAGACACAATATATTGAATACTTTTAAATACTTAAAACAGACTTACAAGAAGGAGAATCAAAATCACCAACACTGAAAGAAGGAACATCATCGTCCACCTGCTGTTTGTGATTCTTCATCTCTGCAGTAAAATAAAACACGAACAAAATAACAGCATTAAGATTAATCACTGATAATCTAAGTTTACAGCACTAATCTTATGAATAAACTACCATTAAGCAGCAGCAACATAGCATAACAAGATCATACAGCAGGATGAGAAACAAGCATGATAAGTGACCAATTTATAACCAACTAAATGCACACAGTGGCAGCTATGTGGCTTTGGCAACAATTGGCCCCTGTGTTCATAGTTTGGGTCTCAATTTTCATCATTTAGTTTACCACTAACTTTGAACTTTGAACTTCAAACACTCCTAAGTCTTATCAACTAAAAATAACAATCTACATTACAAATGACTAAGAAAATCCTTTTATAAATAAATACTAAATTCCAACACAGACGTGTTTCATACCATTTGCTAAAACTAATCTAGTTCACTTCTATCCTACGTTACAACTTAATGAGCATACATCGTAAAACATCTCTTCATTAGCATTTGTGTTTCCTCGATCACAATAATCTCATTAAATTGCACATATAACAACACAGAAAACCAGATCCACACGACAAAAAAACACTAAAATCATGTTTTTCCTATCATTTGCTAAAACCGAGTTATCAAACTTCACACAACAAGTCAACAATAACCATATTCAAATAAATGTACACAAAACACAGATATATCCATCAGCATCTCATGCTTCCACAATCACAATAATCTATGTACTTCGCACAATTCACAACAACTAAACACACGGTTCAATATATACTAAAACAAACAACTACTGGTATAAGACGAACCGAAACCGCTATTATCCGCTCCACCCTTAGCCGAAACTTTTTCCTCGTTCATGTCAGTCACGGTCTTCGACGCTACATTTCAAATCCAACTCAAAAATTAGGGCTCGCAACTAACAACCACATAAAACCACTAACATAACACAAACTACTAAACAAATACATCAAAACAAATGAACAAAACTTACGAGAAGGCGAATCGTCGAAATCGCTTAAATTAAAAGACGGCACCTCATTCTCCACCAGCCGTTCCCCATTATTCTTCATTTCTACATCCAAAAACAAATTTACAGTCACTGTTTAAACTTATATCAACTAAAATTATAAAATAGTGACGTAATTTTAAAAAAAGTAAAAAATTAGGGTTTATACTTTATAAAATGAAATGATGATAAAATTAGTAACATCTAACATCTATTGACCTAATTTTATAAAATAATAACTAAAATTATAAAAAATGAAAAATTAGGGTTTGTAAAATGAAACTGAATAATTGATGAAAAAGTTACCGGATAATAAAGAGTATGGAGTGGATTTAGTTTTGGAAGCGGTGATGAATCGATTGTGAAGCTGATTTAAACTCATCGCCTTTTTCGATGATTCTTCCATTTTCACACTCACTGTGTGTGTTTTTGAATGTGTTTGTGTTGTGTGTGTTTTTTTAATGGGGAGTTGGATGGTTTAAATAAACTTCTTCCCGCTTGCTTTTTGAAATTTTTTACTGTTTAATTTTTACGTAATATTTAAGGTCGCTGATTTTCCAAGAACATAGCATATACAGTAAATGGTTTTGACCTTTAAACTAATGCTAATTATGACTACAATTTTATGTGGTTATACTTATCCAAGCTACATAGGGCTGACAATTTTGACACGAAATCTGTTAACACAACACGACACGATCTATTCTTAACAGGTTTCGTGTCTTAACAGGTCAGACCTGTTAAGACCTGTTAATTTTCGTGTCTTAACAGGTCAGACCTGTTAGTAACTTAGTATATAATATAATCCTTAAAAATAAAAACCCTACTCTTTTATCATATCCTAAAAAACACAAAGCGCCTCCCCCTTCACTCTCTCATATCATGAATAATAATATTAACAGATCCACTGCTTCTTCTTCCATTATTATAATTATTATCGGATCTTCACCCAAACCCAATGGTCCCAATCGAATAATCAAAGAACTTTACAGGTATATCTTCTTCTTCCATTATTATTATTATTATCGGATCTTGTTGCTACTGTATTTCGATCTTGTTGTTGCTACTGTTATTTGAATCTGCTACTGCTTGTAAGTTTCGCCATTACTCACCGCGACCTCCTCTTTCTAACCCCACCATCATTTCGCCATTAGATCGAGAAGAAAAGGTTTTAGATCTAGAAGAAAAGGTAATCGTTATTACTGATTCGAGAAGAAAAGCTAATCAGAAGTGAAAGTTTTTGTTGTTGTAATTTTTATTTTGGTTGAAGTTGTTAATGATTCGTTAATACTTATTCGAGAAGAAAATATCGAGAAGAAGAGGTGAATATTGAAGTTGTTGTAATTTTTATTTTGGTTGTTGTGGTTGTTGTAATTTTTACTGGATTTGTTGTTGTTCTTGATGTTTTTGTTGTCGTTGTTACTGGATTTGTTATTGGATTTGTTCGACTCTCGGTGGTGATGTGATAATGTTTTTGATGGTGGATTCGTTTTTGTGATGTGATAATGTTTTGTGATTCAGTACAAGAACAATGTAAGATGTATGAGTAACAGGTTCTTATAAGTGTTAACAAAAAAAGTGTTAACAGGTTCTCTTTACCAAAAAAAAGACCCCGATTATGATAAGTGTTAACAGGTTCTCTTTACCAAAAAAAAAAAAAAAAAATGTTAACAGGTTCTTAACAGGTTAACCTGTTTATTTTCGTGCCGTGTTCGTGTTTGAGAAAAGTGACACGATAAGCTAACAGGTCGTGTTCGTGTTTGCCCTTAACAGGTTCGTGTGACCTGTTATGCCAGCTCTAATGCTACATCACCTCAACATTATCTCTTTAAAATCAGTGTTTTGAAATTCGGGTTGACTCGGCCGGGTTAATCGGTTCGACCGATTCTGGCCAAAAAATGGTCAAAAATACCCGGGTTTCTAAAACCGGGTTAACCGGTTAGACCCGACAGGTTTTGAGTGACCCGGGTCAACCCGGTTCTCGAAACCCGACCGGGTTTCATTTTTTCAATTTTTTTTTAATAAAAACCCGGGTTGACTCGGCGGTCGAACCGGTTGACCCGGTCAAAAAAATAAAAAATTGAAAACCGGGTTGACCCAGAGCCCAGTGACTCGACCGGGTCGATTTCGAACCCGGTTTTCAAAACATTGTCTAAAACTACACACCGACCAACAAGTAGTATGGCGATCGAAACAGCAACCATAACCAAAATATACACCACAAAATAATAAAAATAATAATAACACACACACAAACCAAATTAAATTTTGGGGGTGGGAACACTGTCAGGATCGGTTGTGCTAATGGGATGCGGTTGTTGCTTCGGTTGGTTGGGGGAACGCAACCAGTAGCATTAGTCATATTACTTACTCCGTAACTAATAGCTAAAGTTAGGGCTCGTTTGGTTTGGATCATCTTGGATTTTGGGTTAAAAACTTAAAATCAGTTGTTTGTTTGCATTTTTTAGATTTGAGTTTAGATATTTTATCTTAGATATTAGAGGTTGTGTTAAAGATGAGGGTGTAAGACCAATCGTCATGGCTGATCGGGTGGATGAACGGTCGCCCTAAGGGAAGCGTCCCACCCCATTACCCCCTCCCCCCCCAACAAGGAAAAAATGGGAGAATCGGTCATGTGAACGACCGAGTGAAATGGCACAGAAAAAGGCCCAACGGCAAGTTGGGTGTTTTTATTAAAAATATATATATGTTTCTTTTAAAAATTGAAATACCCTATATATTTTCCTTGTAAATACCATAACACTTATCATATTTTAAACATACTTCTTTAGTTCTTTTCCTTCAACTATTGTATACCATACTCTTCTTCAAATCAAATAAATGAATTCGATCAATTATTTTTTACGACTCATATGAGGAAGAAGAAGTTAACAGTATGGAGTTTGAGGGGTTTTTTTTTTTTAAACTGCTACGCTTATTCAAACTTCCACTTCTTTAATCCCAAAAAAACCCACATAACTCGATGGATAGAGATCGTTATGAAGCTTATGATCGTCTAGTGGCTGCTTACTTCTCTGAAAACCCAATGTATGATGACGATACATTCCGTAAGCGGTTTCGAATGAGCCGAACATTATACACACACATAGAAATGCGTGAATAATAAATTAGGCAGTATCTTACCGATATGTCTAAACAAAATGGCAAATTGATATGTGTATTAATAGCTTGGATCCAATATATGGTTATAGTATGTGGTTGCAGATAATTCGGGGAAGTGTTACAGTGGTTGTTACATAAATCCCCCAGAGAGATACATTATAGTAAATCCTACGTGATATGTTATATTGATCCTACGGGATGTGTTATAGCCCAAGTGAGCAAGTAAATGTTATATAGATCCTTCGGGTGAAATGAATTGCCTTCACCGGCAGGGGTTGCCTACTTTTTTGGCATATGTAATAATCCCCTAAACGAATGTTATGGTAAATGGATCCAAGGCTATAAATAAGAATGGTGAGAATGAGGAAAGTAAAGGTAAAACATTTGACTTGTTTGTAAATGAATGTAAAGTATAAAAAGGTTTAAAGTTAAAGCGTGTAATAGGAGTTTGTAGTGTTATTTTGGAAGTGTATAGGTAGGATGATTTATGATTTCCTTATTTAAATGGATTGGGACGCCTTTTCATTTAAATAAAGAAATTGTGAATCGCCGAACCATAAGTTTATATTTCCTTATTTATACTGATTGGGACGTCTCTTCATGTAAATAAAGAAGTATAAATGAGTGGGCTTATGCATTTTCGACATGACATGAGTAGGATTAAGGAGCAGAAAATGGAAAAAGAATTTGATTAGACGTATTAGAAACTAAGATAGGCGGAAGAGTTAGATTACGATTTAAAATTGAGACGTTATGTGAAACCTACTATTTAGGTGTTTAAAGTATAAGTTGAAAGGATTAAGAATTTGCAATAATGTTATGATATGCCTTGTGACGTGGTACAAAATGTGAGTAATGATCAATGTTGCAAAAATTGGCCTAGGCGGCCTTGTAATCGGCGATTACAAGGTAATCGGCATTCTACCTTGTTTATTTTTGAAAATCGGGGGGGAAATCGGTCACTAATAGATCAAAAATCAGCCTAATCGGTCAAAAAACGGATTAATCGGTCAAAAATCGTACTAATCGGCCAAATCGTTTTAATCGGTCAACTTAGGTCAACTTTTAAAAAAAATATTAACTTAGGCATTCTACTTAATTTGAGGATCATTTATTTCACTTATAACACACAATGGACCTCATAAACAGAATTTGAACCTTTTATTGAGGTTTGCGAACATAGTAGGCTTGGAATGAGTTAAGATTTTTAGTTTGGTCTCCAAAGATACTCAAAACTTGCCGTAAATGTCAATCCGATTAATCATCGATTAATCCCGTCTAGACAGATTACAAGTTACAGGGTGATCGACCGCCTCACTACCGACTCACGATTTTTGCAACATTGGTAATGATAGTAATGGATGCTAATTATTATTAGCACCCTTATGTGTAATGTGATGGAATAAGTTAAAGTTTGACTTTATAAGACAAAGTATTGAATTATCCTATGAAACTTATAGTCTTTGATGTGAAATACAAAGAAAGAAGTAGAGAAAACGAGGTATTATAGTGAGAACATTAAGAGAATGGTTAAGTGGCTTGGTAGAATGTGAAAGTATTAGTCAATGTTGACGTATGTAAAGTCACAATAGTATGGTTTCTCAAGTGACATATAGTCCTTAATTGAAAGATTTATAATAAATTGAGTTAGAGTATGGTATGATAGTAAAATTGTTGGCTAAATGATATATTGGACATGGTAAATATGTATCGGATGACATAATGACTATCCAATATATGATAGAATTAAGTGAATAATAGAATGGATAAAAGGTGTTGGTTGTGTTATAATATAGATAAAGTTGCAAATTCATATACATTGTTGCAACTAGTTGGATGAATTGTGAAAGTGCAAAGATGAAATGAAGCCTGAGATGTGAACAAATATACATGTTAGACAAAGGGATAGAATTGTTATGACCAAAACCGAGTTTTAAGTATTTAATAATGAAGATACCATTGGAATAGTTTGACTAAGACTTTTATGAGTTGAGAGACTCGATATGATTGGTTAGTCAATGGATGTTAAGTTGAAGTTAACCTAATAGTCAAAGTGTGTGTAATAAGGTTATAGAAGGTTGATGTGTCAAAACTATAAGAAAATAAAGTACAAGGGACTAAGATTGTCAAGTGTTAAATGTTATAAAAAGTATCATGTGGCCAAATTATAAGCGAAATGACTTGAGGGACCAAAGATGTCAATTGGGTATAACTTTGGTATGAAGAAAGCTAATACTAGAAATTCCCAGGAACATTTATAGGTTTTATAAATATGTGCTTGTGTGATGAAGGTTTAACCAAGAAAAGAGAAGGAAATAAGCCTTAATCTAAGTGAGAGATTGATGGTGTTTAAGGTTTAAATTCAAGAGTGTTAGTATTCTTGGTGTGCGGGTGTCGACACACATAAGATAAAGAGAGGGAAAGATTGATTCGAGCGTGTGATTAGTGGGCTTGTGCCACTAATACTGATACGTTATCAACAAACTTAATTAATCTTCAAATCAGCTCAAGTCTAGTAATGTCTTGGAACATAGTTGTGATTGTTAAGGATCCTTTCATGTTCATTTGAACATGAGTGGTAATGTTGTGTTTGTTGTTATTGCAACGTTGTCAATATTACAAAACATTTATTTTATTTTAATTCAAATGTACAATCACAACAAAAACAACATTACCTCTCATGTTCAAATGGACATGAGAGGATCCTTATTGTTGTGATAAAATAATATAGCTAGTAACTTGCAGTTAATATTATCATCCATTAAACGTAAATATGATACTTAAACTCAACAAAATCATGATAAAACATAATAAAGCAGTAGCCAACAATTAAAAGTCTAGTTAAAAACTAAAGTAAAAAACAATAAGTTATTAGTTGATCACCTTAAAGACGAAATGCCATTTTACAACGGGAACCCAAACTTCAACAACAACAACAACTGAAGCATCCATGGAAATACAGGGCAGTCGTTTACTTAGTGGCGTTCAAGTAATCTACTTAGAGGGAAATACCAAATAGTAAGGTGATTTTGCAAATACTCTTCCCTTGGGTGGGTTAAGAAGTACACTATTCAAATTGCATAATTTTAGTTCAAATGTAGACATATTACACCTTTTTCAAATATAGGCCGGTGAAAAGTGAACGTTGTACAAGTTTTTGATTTACATGTTACAATAGTTTTTATGCATGTCTTGGATATATATGCAAATTTGCATATTCAGAGAGGTATTTATGTCTTATGACTCCCTGTACCCAAAGCCGTATTCGAAGGTGTGCGATGTGTGTTATCGCACAGGGCCTCAAATTTTTAAGGGCCTTAAAATATATATCTCTTTATATAATTGTGGCCTCAATATTCATTTTGAACCTCAGAATGTTGACGATATATCGAATTTTGTTCTAAATATTTGTTAAAATTAACTTCAAGTGGGTGACAGTGATGAAAAACTCATAAAAATTAAAGCTAATCGTTACAAATATTTCTAATTGTCAGGTTTAGTTATCATATAAATGGTTTTGCAGAGTGCCTCCGTTGGGATAGCTACAACACCAATTGCCATCGGACTGCCGCGGTCTTTTATTTTTCAAAATAGATAAGAAAAAGAGCGTAGTCAAACTTATGATATTTACAAAACTACCCACCATCAACACCATGAATATCGATAGTTTGATGCTAGTCTTTTTATTCGCCCATAGCTAAAGCATTGGGGTGATACTCACACTACATCTTATGATGCATGCATCACAATTTGTGCATTACAGTATTGTACGGTCTAAACTGTGATGCACAAATTGTGGTACATGCATCAAAAGATGTGGTGTGAATATCAATTCTCCTAAAACATACCACGTCACCATCAATAACATCCTTGTTATTTACTTTTACCTAGGAATCAAGTCTTGTTTACGCGGACGATTCTTGTTTGGTTTTTTTTTTTTTTTCTTTTTCTGAAAAGAATGGAAACACTCTGGGTGCGTTTAGTTTGAGAGAAAATTTTCATTTTTCCCAAGAAATTTTTTATAAAAAAATAAAAAAACTGAAAAGCGTTTATTCGCATTTTTTTCTAACAATTTTCAAAAAAAAAAATGAAATTCTTATTTTCTAAATTTTAACTAAGAAATTGAAAAACCTATTCTACCATTCTCACTTTTTTCTTTCTTATTTTTTTTTCTCAACTCGAAAAAAAACGAATACATTCTACCTCTAATCTCTCGTGTCATCTTTCATCGTAATTTGAGGTAATCTTCTTATCATTTAAAAAAAAGAAAAATATAGCTCCTTCTTTTCTCAATAAATTTAAAAACCGAAAAAAAAAAAAAAAAAAAAAAAAAAAATTCTACAACTAAACGACACCTCTCTGGTTGCAAGAAACAGAAAATAACATCGATTAGATTCATTTGGAAGAAAAAAGAGAATACATCGATTGATCTCCTTTTCGGCAAATTACAAGACTTGATTCTAGGCAAATAATCGAAGTATATGAGTTGTTTGAGATTGTATGTGTCATACATATATAATACAATCTTATTGTATGTGTAAATTACAAATTTTTACTGTTATGATATCTTTTAGGGTGCGTTTGGTACCCATTTCTGGGAATCAACTATCACTATGAAAGTGATAGTTGGTGTTTGTTTAGGGTGCCTGGGCCCACAACTATGACTATGAAAGTCCATTATTTTCCATACTCCATATATGGCTAGAGAGTGGGGAATGAAACTTTCATAGTTGAGTACTATCAAACTCATACCCATTGTCATTCCTCCCAGCATACCAAACGCACCCTAGTTATTATCAACTGGGTATTCGTACTTGATATTATTGAGCAAAAGGGTTCCATACCAAGGGGATCATCTTTCCTTTGCTTGTTTCTCATTGAGAAATACCTAATCTTTCTCTTCTTTAATATGCGGGTGATGCTTCTTTTTTGGTGACTAGCTAGTCAGAGGCAAACATCAAGAGCTTGATTAGTATCCTTTATTAATTTTGTTGATGCTTCTGGCCTATGCATTAACCTTGCTAAGTGTAGATTGAATGGGATTGGTATTTCCGATGGTGAGAGGTGGAACGAATGTCTCATATTGTTTTGATTCAGAGGTGGTTCTAGTTATGTGGCCATTGTAATATATGCTGATGGGTCAATCACCTATAGCATTATGGCTCTTATTTACTGTGAAATCCGTCACTAGTCACTTTATTCGAGAATAAGGTCTGAAAGCTTAGGTTCTGCTACCTTGCATTGTAACAATCAAACAGCCTTACACATTGCTGCAAATCCAGTGAGAAAACCAAATATATTGAGGTAGATTATCGTTATGTTACAGAGCAAATCACACATGGGCTTCTTAAAACAGGATAGGTCAATACCAAAGATTAATTGGCGGATGTGCGTAATAAATATACTGCTGTAGTCGTAGATTGACAATCTCAACCTCTATCAAAGTCTGGAGTGTATCAGGTTATGGAGCAAAATGTTAATACTGGAAAACAGGGAGTATATACAACAGATAAGATAATGGTGTAAACGTAATTGGACCCCATATTTGTATTTAGACTCAATTTCAATACTTATTCTGTCACTGAAAACCCAATACAAGACACTAATTATACTACTTGACTTTTACATCTTTTGGTTCATGTATAGTGTTTAGCAAAAAACTGCAGGTTGAAACCTCAAATAGTCCTAGCCTTGAACTCTATTAGTTACATAGACAGTAAAGCACACCATAAACACGAAAACAACGATCACGTCACATGCGAGTCTGACCAAATAATCTTTAAGTACTGTGACAGCAGCAATGAATACATCTTGTATTTCTTTTACGAAGGTGCAAATTGCCGGCCAAATTTGCATAATAACGGCACTGCATCCAAACCATACAAGTCCAAAAATTATACGAGCTGCAAAAAAAAAATCATATGATTAGTAAGGTTGCATGTTAGTAAAAACATACACAAACTGATAACTATGTCAAATGAAATGAGAGAGTATTAGTTGTTTTACCAAAGTAAATGACGTGAGAAATAGTACGACCGAGAATTCCTGTGTAGAAAGTGATGCATGTGCCGGTGACAGAAAGATCACCCTCGAGATAGGACGGGGATAAATTAATGGTCTCCCGGGTATGAGTGATCAGGTGGTATAGAATGAACAGTACAAACACGTAGATGTACTACAATAACAAACAAACAAAAAAGCAAGTATCATATTATTTTTATTTTTTTTGCAGAAGAAACAAAATCAAATCATCTGAATATCTTACCACGAGGTAAAGAAAAGGATACTTGAAAAATATACTTAGGATGTATATGCAGTTGATATGAATTAGGATGCAGTTTGTCCAAACCAATACAATGTCTCTACACTGCCACAGCAATACATACCAAATGAATGGTACAACCAAAATGAATTTGATGATGTATTCTGCCTCTTGTGGTATCACGAAAAAGGAGATGAAAACGGGAAGTGCAAATACGTTTATCTTGCCTATCAAGTTGAATTCACGAGTGCAAAGAGCAAGAACGTGATGGGTGAATAGGAAGATGCCGGAAGCGAAAAACGAAACAATGTACCTGCAAAAAAGGGCGATAATGAATGATCAAAATCACAGTTCTTGTACAAATGAACCTTGGCCAGATATTACACCACTTATAAACCTTCCTGCATTTATTCATTACATAACTATCTCCAACCTCATATTAAAAAGGCGCCATTCTAGAAAATAGTTTGACCTTAAAGTAGTCAACTATTTTCGCTGAAAATAACTTAGTTAACTTTCACTTCTAAAATCAATGGTAAAGAAAAAGCTATTGCTCTCGGCAACAAATCACCAACACATAACATGAGCAGAACACCTACAAAGTGTAGGTGTTTTCATTATCTCAAAAACTCACTAGTTCTACTTTTACCCAACTAGAAACTAAAGAGTATCTATACAGTTGAGCTTAAATATATCACCGAGATCTTGTAATTTATATATTATACACACACAAACAAGTATAAATAAACTAGGATCCAAATATTACATAATACACTAGGTGTTATAACAGAGTCAGGCAAAAAAAAAAAAAAAAAAAAAAAAAAAACAGGGGAGGCTAGGATTTATCCAGGCCAGACCAAAACTGTTTCCGAGTCGAGGCAACTTTCAACTGGTCTTTGAACTAAAAGTTGTCCTCAAATAACACCAGACAGGCCTAATCGAGCCTTGCTTTTAGGACCAGGCTTAGGCTTTGCCTGATTTCCTATCTCTATAAACAATGATGTCTCAACAATTTAAACTTCTTTAAGCAAATAACATTACAACAAGCAGAATCAGAATTTACCATTGATCAATATGATAGAAGTGGTCTAGGAGAGACTCAATAGTTGCCCCAAAAAGAATGGAGGCGATAAAGATGCAGATACACCTAAGAAACCACCTCCCTGTATTTATTTTCTTGATCCACCAAACAAAGACAATAAAATTAATTCCAGTTGCCACCCCTTGAAGCTCAAACCAAACACGTACAATCGGCCCAAGCATGGCAAAGAAGACAGTGAAGAGCAGCATCACGTACACCTGTTATTGACATCTTATGTTATTATATACATATGGATATAGTTATAGAAAAAAACAGCAACAATAAGGTAGCTATAAATTGATAAACCTAGTAATGAAAAATTAAGAGGATGTTTATCATGATAAACCTAGTCGAAAACACAACACAAACACACATGTTTAGTTCAAATACCAGGCTACTAATGATACATCTAGTATGAAACTCGTATAAAGAATTGAGAGAAAAATTGTTAGAGATCATATCTTAAACCGAATAACAAACATAAAACTATTACTAAATCATCACAAACTGAACCACTATGAAATCTTACAGAAATAACCTATAACAGAAAAGAAAAGAAAAAAATCACGAGCGTTGTATCTAAGCATGGGCTTAACATCGTTGTAGACAAAGTATCTGCTACAGGGGAAATTAATGATCAAAATTTTACAATATTACCATCAAACCTTGTAAGTTCCGTTTATTGTCCCTGTGTATACCTTTGCTGCAGATAATATTCACAAACTTAGCTAATTCTCAAATCAGCTCAAGCCTAGTAATGTCTTGGAACAGAGTTGTGATCAAATAATCTAGTAGTTTACAAGTAATATTATCATCCATTAAACTTGAATATGATAGGTTAAACTCACAAAATCCAGTAACGGCGTATATCAGCGTGATAAAGCATAATAACACAGTAGCCAACAATTAAAAGTCTAGTTAAAAACTGAAGTAAAAACAATAAGTTATTAGTTGATCACCTTAAAGACGAAAGTCCATTGTACAATGCGAACATGAACATCAACAACAGCAACAGCTGGAGCATCCATAGAAATGCAGGTTTATTTGTGTTAGCTCTTGAATTTGGTTTATATGATGAAATGGTTCAAATGGTTTTTTGGTTGGCGGGTTTGCTTGATAGTTGATAGCAACAGCTGGGCCCCAAATGAGGAGGTAATACCTCCTCACCACACCTCTCCCTCTTAGAATGAGATACAGACACTTATGGTCCTTTGAGTTCATTTTTATCCCTGACCAACAGGAAATGACTAATATGCCCTCATCTTCTCCCTCCATAATTTTCTTTTGAATTAATATGCCTTTTGTCTGCTTCCCCCTTGTTTTTGCTCTCTTACTCTCTTTCACTGTCCTTTGGGCACTATTACCCACACACTTGCCGGAGATCTTCCTGGAAGCCGTCTCCTTACCCTCAAGTTTATCCTTGGGTAGGGGTAGGATCTGTCTACATTCTACCTCCCATACCCCGCCCCGGCAGTATTGGGTATGTTATTGTTGTTGTTGTAATTTAAGAACATAATTATTTTTCATGTAGTGTATAAATGAAGAAACACAATGACACAAAAAGTGGAGTATATTTGAAGAACAAGTAAAAAACATACCCGTAAACCCCAATTTTTAAAAATATCTTTTCTGTATTCATGTTTAAATATTGAAGCCACTAACACAAACAACACACTTACGATTTGCAAATAAAACCCAAATTTGAATTGAGTATAATAATTTCGGAATAGAGGATTTCAAAATTGAAAAGATGATTTCGAAATTAGGGTTTTTGAAAATGGGGTTTCAAAAATGCGTTAAAGATGATAGGTTTGAAAGTGTTCCTTGAATTTATTAACGGGTCATCGGTGTTCTTGAAATTGACGGCGATGATTTCAAGATTAGCTAAAACAAGATGACGATGAATGTTTGTGATTTGGTGTGTTCTAGGATATGTTTCATCTTCCTAAATTGTTATCTGAAGGAGAGAATTATTAAGTAGGAAAAAGACAAAGGGTATATCTGTCATTTCGCGTTGGTTGTGATGAAAATGAACTCAAAATACAATTTCCAAACTTTAAGGATAAATACGCAATTTGACCAAGAGGTGAGATCCATCCATGACATCCCACAATTATATATATTATATATTATATAAATATATTAAAAGATCAGTTTTTACTTTTCATATGAACAGTACCACGCATAAATTAGTTGTATATTAAAAGATCAGTTTTTACTTTTCATATGAACAGTACCACGCATAAATTAGTTGTACAAAACAGTTGGATGAACAGTGCACATTGTGCTGTCCCGTGCTGTACGTACTGTAGCAGTACTGTAGCAAATGTACTGTAGCATTTTTTTTTTTTTTGAAGCTTTGAATAATTTTTCTTAAATAAAAAAAATACAAAACTTGCACAAAAATATTTTATTATGCGGTTATTCATTTTTGTTTAATAAAAAACAAATAACAAAAACAATACAAAACAAAAATACAAAAAAAAATACAACACCATAAAAAAAAAAAAAAAAACAAATTCGCGGCAAAGCGCGGGCTATCTCGCTAGTTTTATAAAAAGAGGGGAGGATGATGGGGGTGGGTGCTACAGTGGTTCCTACATAGGTTTCTACAGTTAGTTTTGTTTTTTGTTTTTTTTTTTTTTTTCACACACTAACCTTCATCTCATATCATTACTCTCCAACAAATATACCTCCGTGAATCTTCCGGAAAGCCAGTATCATCACTCTCTCTAATTTCTTAGTACTTCTTCATTTCCAACATCAAATAAGATCCAACCCCCTTTTTTTAGCAACACCCACACACAATCCGCCTTTTCTCCATCATCATTTTCTCTAAAAAATCCGGCCAACGAGGTCAATACGAAGCTAAAATGAAAGAATTGATTTACACCAAACACAAAAATCATCAGGTACGAAGTTACTATGTATCTTTTATTTTTTTTGTTAAAGATGGTTGTGAAGGTATTTTAGATTAATCGAGCACCTGTGTCTGTGAAGGTAGATGAAGAGAAAGAGACAGGGATTCAAGGTTTGGAGAAGAAGATAAGCGATGATGTCGAAATGGTTTGAAGGCTTCTTTTTAACACCTTTTTTTTAATTATCTTTTACCAAAATATAGATTTCAGGCTTTTCTTAAATTTTAGAAATTTATAATATCTGTGATTACTTTTTTAACTGGATTCAGATTTGTCCCGGAAGTGTTTGATGAAATGTCAAGTGCATAAGAATGGATGTTGACCAACCATTGTTTAACTAAGAGATAATGACTTCATTCAAAAACAGTTGATTTGGTTTGTTTTTTCATACAAAAACGAAACTTTGCGTTGAACGATAACAATGAATATTTGTTTGTAACAACTGTTTTTGAGTAACTGTAGCCGTAACACCAAGTAATTGTTACAATTTTATATTTAGTACCAGTTCAAAAATAATTGTAACAATTTTATCCTAATATGATACACATTTGGTCCAACAACTGTCTAGGAATTGGTAGCCAAGATTTTACATGGGTTGGTCATCAGTAAATATATTTAAGGTAGAAATAAGCAAAGTAAGTTACAATAGCCGGGTAATGGGTCAAAATGACAATATTTAAAAGTTTAATATGGGCGACAAAAGATGAATAAGGTCATTCAATCCTTTTTCAACAAAATTGAGTACTTAATATTTCACTTGAATGATTAATTAAACATTATAATCACATATATATAAACCAAAAATTGACAATGTATAACATAGTATTTCTTCTTTGAATGTTAATGCGACATGTGATTATTTGTATGCTTTAAACATTTTCATGTTTACCTATGTTTGTTGATATTATTACAGGCTATCGTATGCGGTCTTTTTAAGAAAGGGAAGATAAACTTGCATCCTATGAATGATGAAGATAACAAACTACGTATCAGTGATGGTAAAGTTAGAGAACGAAGTCTGACTTTTCCTCTTTTTATCTGGAGCTTCTAAAGACACCTGAGGCCGAAGAAAGTTACATAGATACAAAAGGTCCAATAGCAAGAGAAAATGAGGTCTGACTTGAATCAATTAATTCTTTACATTACCAGTCAAGACTTAGGATCAAATGAGAAGAAAACTTAAAATGAGAAGGATGAGAAATAACTATAACCACACATTTAAGATGCATCGACTTAAATTAGATGCATCCATAATCTTTTAGATGCACCATAATATATTTTCTAGCAAAAAATTAGATGCATATGCATATATTATATGCATTTCATCAAGTTAGACAAATCCTATACATTTTTCGTCCTCTGCTGGTCAAATTTGTTGTTAGTACTACTTTGCATTGTTTTCATTTCAAATCACTTTTCGGAACTAATTTGGATGCATCTAAATGAATAGAGATGCATCTTAATCAAGTCGATCCATCTCAAATGTGTGGTTATAGTTATTTCTCATCCTTCTCATTTTAAGTTTTCTTCTCACTGGATCCTTATCCTACCAGTCAAACCTAAATGCTAAGGTTTTTGTAATGCAGGATGACTAATCGACAAAAGAGGTAGAAGAAGTTAGGTGCGCACTCTCGAGTTTGATTAGGTAAGCTATTGTCTTCTCAACCATTTTCACGCATGGTAGAACCATAGTTTTGTAAATTGTGGTTAATCTTGAAATTTATATTCTATTATTGCATGAAGGTTGATGAACTGAAGAGTCAAAATACATGAGCTCAATGTTGCAAAAAACGGCCTACAAGGCCTTGTAATCACCGATTCCAAGCTACAAGGCCCTGGAACTTGGAGACATTTACAAGGAAGTTGGCTGATTAATCGGCGATTACAAGCTTTTGGGCCGATTAATCGGCTAAAAAACGCAACTCGGCCCTCGACCGCCTCAGGACCGATTCACGATTTTTGTAACATTGCATGAGCTATAGCCAAACAGTAGTATGTCAAGTCCAACTTATTAAAATTTTAATCAACTAATAAGCTCATCAAATAAGCTAAAATTATGAGCTTCTTTGATTTGTTTCTGTTAAATGGATTCTATGTTGTTTCTATGAACGTGTAGCTTAGTTTTATCCGTTACAGATCAAATACAAATTTTCACTTAAAAGGAATGGGTCGATGTGCTGAAAGTAGCCGAAAGTGTACTTTTGTTATTCTTACAGCTATACAACTTCCTAATTTGTTTTTATCATAAAAAGTAACATAACAACGGTATGGTCTTAAATTTTATTGTTATGTTCAACGTCTTAACAATAATTAAGATTTGGACATAAATGTTTAGAGAGAAGCATAGCAGATACCCATTTTGGCCTATACACATCAAAGAAGTCAATACTTATGCAATGAGGGTTTGTGACCATTGAAATTAGCAAATAGATGCACTTCGACCTGTACGAGGTGAAAAGCCCCTGTAATCATGTCTAAGCGAGCCTACTATGCATTTGACTTTATAGGCTTTTGTTTCATGTTGTCAATTCATTTTTTTTTTTTTGAAGTTCAGATTTCATTGCTATGGTACACAGAGCTATTGGAGGTCGCTTTGTTACAAGATCGAGTAGGTTACCTTGGTTAGTCTGCTTGATGCTGTTTCATGATATGGTGCTAATAGTAATTTTCACCTCGAGGAAGAATATCAACTTTCAGGTGTACATAATCATTCTGTCGTGTAGGTTTACTTTCCCATCGTTAGCTGTTATCTTTATATTGGGCTCAAATCGGTACAGGCCGATGCGTTAAAACATCTGATGTTTGGTATGCTGATACAGGTTCTCTCAGTTTCGTTGACCCACACTATTGTCCGTTCTTTTTACCTTTCTTTACAACAAAAAGAATGTATTAAAATGTTACCTATGATAACAAAAACAATATTACGACACTACTTTATATCTTTGTATATATGAATTAGACACTAACTAATGGTTTTCGGAAATATTGGACAAATTTTTCTTTGAGAATATCTTTTTCTACTATTAATGCTTCATATGTCTGATTGAGGTTTTTTTTTTTTTTTTTTTTTTTTTTTTTTTTTTTTTATTATAAATCTGTTAAAAAGATAGGTTTCATTACATAGTTGGTTTTGTTTAATGCTAGATTTTTTTTCCGCCCATAGCAGAATGACGTGATACTAGGTTGATGAAAAGCTTAAATTTTGAAGTGGAAGTAGCTGAATTGGGAGATGCTAAATTGATACACAGACCATTGAGAATGGTGAGCATGTTGAGGTGTAGAGTGTCGAAAATGGAGTTGGAATCGTCAAACTTATGGGTCGATATAGTGGTAAGTATTTTGCACTTTTATATGGCTACAGTAGCAAAATCATTTCGCGCAAAAAAGTATGGCAACGATTCTTAACACAAAAATACATTTCAATCGGTTTATATATATACGTAGATTTTATATTCGTTTCAAAAGATTTTGTTGCAAGTTAAGCTAATGAAAGAGGGGGAAGTCGTGTATTGTTGTAAAGCACTACAAGGCAGCCTTGCTTCACCCTTTGCAATGGTATCCACACAAAAATGTTTAAAGCAGAAACCAAGCAACACAAATACCTGCTGCATATGTGGTACTTCTTTTACCCATTAAATTAAAGTAATCAAAGCATGCGCATTTGGTGATGAGTGAAAACGCGTATTTTTTGTGTGGAAATGCAGGGACGGAGCATACATGATGACATTCGAAGTAGGCGCGGCACACCTCTTAAAGATGCAAAATTGCATGTTGCTTGGTATTGTTTCAACAAAACTAATGCAACGGCAGTGTCGTGTGTTTAGACTCTAATTTTCTTTGTCTTGCAATTTGGGAGGGAATAACAGACAACATGAAAACAAGGTTGTAAATGAATGAATCCACTGAAATGGAATATATAACATATGATTAGTTTGTGTTCATTATATTGATTCATTTATAATTTATAGCTGTTGGATATTTACTTTACATCATCTCATGTTATATAGAATTGTGCTTCTACACATCTTCGGTACAACTTTGCAAAAAAATGCTTCAATCCTTTACTTCACTTTGCATAGCCTATATACATAATTTTTGCATAGACTAATACAAATTAACCCAAATTACACGACAGTTTACATTAGGCAAATACAATTAAAAAAAATAAAATAAATAAAAAATAATAAAATAAAAAATGCAAAAATTTTAAAAATACTAACAAAACTAACGACATCTAAAAAAATAAAGACACAAAACATACATAAAACGATGTTACAACATTATAACAAATAATATCATACGTCACAAACCAATATTGGAATATCACCGAACTTTTAAAGCCGTTAAACCTATAACACACAAAACATACAACACAAAACACATATCTAAACACTCCCGCCGCAACGCGCGGGTTTCCCCACTCGTTATATCTAAAGAACAAACCACAACATCCCAACTATCCATCATTCTTTCATCTAACGGTAGAGATCAAATCTGAAAACCACAAATAAGGGCAAATCAGTAATTCCACCTCTAAACAATCTAATGGTAGAGATCAAATCAAAAAACCACAAATAAGGGCAAATCAGTAATTCCACCTCTAAACAATAAAAGGAAAAAATATCTTAAATTCACTTATCTCATTTAATCAAACCATTCTCTCTCGTAAAAACTCACACCAAACGATCTCTTTCATCACAAACGACCACCGGAAAATTACGTCGGAAAGTAACAATAAAACCACTGCCGTAAAAACCGCCGTCGTTCACACACAATCACCAGAAAATAACCGTCGTCGGTCACACAGAATCACCAGAAAAATCATGTATATGTTGTTCCGCCGTATTGTTCCGCCGACGATCTATTGTACCGCCGCCGATCTGTCGATCCATCGTCCTCCATCACCTGCTGTTGAACCTGATAACATATAGATGTTTCTATATTTTATTTGGTTACTGGTTAGTTATTTTTTCTGAGTTGAGCTTAGTGATTTTATTATAAATTCAGTTTATTGCCTTTATCTCATAATTTTGCTAGTAATTGTGATGTGAATGGTTGAGTAGGTGGTTAGAAGGATTTTGGATGGAATAAATTTGATTAATGTGTTGGTAGTTATAAACAAATGTTTTGAGTGTGTGGTGATTCTTATGTTGAGGACTTAACTAACCATGGGTGTTGCCCAGATTCCACATCATTTATGAAGTTCTCCACCATTTTTTCCGTTCTAAGTTTAATCAGTATCTCTAAGCCTCCCAACAACTTGACATCTTCAACCTCCAAACCTTGTGCCTCTAGTCTAGGTGCAACCATATCTAGGCCTTCAACCTATTTCACTTGTCCAAACACACACTTTCCCAGATATTTAGATCTACTATCGTCTACCTCAATCATCACCGTCTCCTGAAAAGAACCTTGTGAGTTTGAGACATTGACTTTTCTTACCTCCTCATTCGACAAATGTTCACTGATGACGTATAGTCTATATATGGGACACGAGCCCAAATGATAAACATTACTAAGGCCCAAAACCACCATGCGTGGGCTATTGTGACTTGGGCCGCATCAATGATGGGAACAGGCTCACGTAAGCCCAAACCCACATAAACTATACACGGTATAGATAAGGATCATCTATCTATGGAATAGATATCCTTACCCGGATAAGCACCATGGGTGCGAAACGTAAGGAGCACGAACCCTACAAGGATTCTGCGCCTATATAAGGAATGACATAACTCTCATTCAAGGTACGATTCACAAAACCCTAACTCTTTACGAGAACCCTAAATCGATTACTTACTCTCACGCCAGAGTCTAATCGTGGGAGACAATCCCACGATAAGTCTAACGGTGTTGTTTATTTTCTTAGTGCGTAGGTTACAAGTACTAAGAAGCGAATTGGTACGAGAGCAAGAGCCCATAACCAGGAACGCCCAACTTTTGTATCAAAAAGTGGCGCCATTCGTGGGACCCTACTAAGAACCAAGAACTAGAATGACAAAGAATAAGAATTCAAGCCAGCGGACTCCGCAGTCAGAAAGACGTGACCCCCTGAGGAAGAATCAACAGGATTCGACCTCTAGGCAGGTTGCTAGAACAACCAGCGCACCTGGTCACCAAGCGGCGGGAACAACCCAACCTCTTCCAGAGGTAGAACTACCTGTAAGGACTACCCAAATCACCCCAGTGGTCCCAAGCGCTGAAGAACTCCAGCGCACCCTCTTCACCACTCCTCACCAAACTGTACCTGCAGTGAACAACACTGTGCCACCAGGCGCACCTAACCGAGATAGGGCGCCTAATACTGAGGCAGACATTCTTGCAGCAACTGAAGGCACACCCAATCTAACGTTGGGAAATTTTGTATCCCAAAATTATGAAACCTTAACCGCCCTCATGCAAGAAGAAGCAAGGAGAAGGGCAAACACGAGCCTATAAGCTCGACTCAACTTCGGTCCTGAACGCGAACATTCACCACTGCGCCACCCACGAGGAAGACGCGCTGAACGTACCACTATCCACGATAAGCTGGGTACGGCATCTGATTCACAGTACTCAGAAGACAGCGAGAGGCGCACTAATGTTCACTCCAGACTTGGCAGTCGAGGAATACAAGACCGATTGGGACCTCAACATTCGCCTAGCCAAGGATCCTCCAAACCTGGGAGTAGGAGGATTCACGACAGATTGGGGAAAAGAATATCCCCAAGTGAGAGTCCCTCAAGCTCTTCTTCTGAAAGAAGCCGACGCAAGCGCCGAAAAAGAGACTATCATTCCTCCAACGACTCCTCGGACAACGAGGATAAAGAAACAGGACACTGGAAGTCAAGAGGAAGACGGCGCGAAGAAGATAATGAAGATATGTCTCTTCCATGGCGTCGCCAGAAAGTTGACGCGTTTACACGACGCATCAGCGATTACTCAGACCGCAAACGCAGGCGCATGCCCACTAATGTGAAAACATATGATGGAACAGGTGATCCGGATGACCATCTAAAAGTTTTCGAATCAGCCGCCACTATCGAAAACTGGCCACAGCCTGTGTGGTGCCACATGTTTAATTCTACGTTAGTAGGAAACGCGCGCACATGGTTTAGCAAACTCCCACGTAGGAGCATCGGTGAGTTCGAGGAATTACGAAAAGCATTCCGCCTCAACTTTACCCAGAGGAAGAAGTGCGCTAAAAACCCTGTTGAACTAGCAAGAGTGAAACAGCGCCAAGGGGAATCAACCAGCGCTTTTATGGAATGCTTCAAGGATGAGTGCATACAAGTCAAAGCGTGTCCTGAAATCCTAAAAATTTCAGGGTTCATGAATGGGATTAATAACCCAGAACTTATCCGAAAGCTAAATGACAAAGTTCCCCAGACTTTCGATGAGCTAACAAAGCGCACCAGATCCTTTATACAAGGAGAAGCAGCCGCTGCGGACAGCAAAAAGGGTTATTCGAACTATAGGCAGCAAGAGCAGCCTAGGAGACAATCCAACGATCAGAATAACAACCGCAACAGGAATTACCGCAGTGGAAGAGACAATGACAAGTATACCCCTCTAAAAAAAACTCCGAGGGAGCCTAGGAGACAATCCAACGATCAGAATAACAACCGCAGCAGGAATTACCGCAGTGGAAGAGACAATGACAAGTATACCCCTCTCACAAGTAACAGAAGGTGCAAACTTCCCAAAACCACCACCAATGAGCACCGCAGAGGAAAAGCGCATAGGGAATGGATACTGCGAGTACCATGGTCAAAAAGGCCATACAACTAACGAGTGCGTCCAGCTAAGACAACTAATTGAAAAGTTAGTAAGAGAAGGCAGAATGGACCACCTCGTAAAAAACATCAAAGGGGGAAAAGATAAACAGAGGAACGGGGGAAAGAAAGAACCCCCCAAAGAAAAAGCTGATACCATATACATGATACAGTCATGGCAGCGCAAGATAAAGCAAAAAGTCAGCCAAAAATTCTCTCCAGAAAAAGAAATATCTTTCCCCACTCTAGCTGCGGACAACGCAGTTATAGAACCTCTAACTATTGAAATACATACGGGAGGACATGATATGCACCGCATGTACATTGACGGAGGAGCATCCGCAGACATCCTATATGATCATTGTTTCAAGAGACTGCGACCTGAAATCCAAAATCAATTGATACCAGCAACAACGTCATTGACTGGATTCACAGGAGAAAAGATCTGGCCCATGGGGCAGTTACGCTTGCTGGTGGTCGTAGGAGATGAACAACACTCAACCGCAACATGGATAAATTTCATGGTAATAAAATCTCCCTCACCATACAATGGTATCATTGGGAGACCGGGAATATCATCCATGCGTGTCGTACCATCCACAGCGCACGGAATGCTTAAGTTTCCAGTGGAAGGAGGAGTTGTCACCCTCTATAACACAACAGTACCACCAAGAGAATGCAATGCGGTAACAACTGAAGTAGAGACTATTCCAGAACAGCGCACAGAAAAAACACCAAACCTAAAAGTCGCTATTCATCCCGATTACCCGGAACAACAAGTTTCGATTGGTGGATCTTTATCTGACAAAGGTAAAGCAGCCGTATGCGCACTCTTGCAGAAGAACCTGGACATCTTCGCATGGGAACCAAAACACATGACAGGAGTGCCACGCTCTATCACAGAGCATAAGCTACAAATCCGACAAGGATATCCCCCAATACGACAAAAGAAGCACGGCCAGGCCCCAGATCGTGCAAAGGCTATTCTGGAAGAAGTACATAAGCTCGTAGACGCAGGCATCATGCACGAAGTGTACTACCACGACTGGCTCTCTAACCCAGTTATGGTAAAAAAGAGCGATGGCAGTTGGAGAATGTGCGTGAACTTCACGGACCTCAACAAAGCATGTCCATAGGACTGCTACCCACTGCTAGAAATAGACTGGAAGGTAGAATCCCTGTGCGGATACCCTTTCAAATGCTTCCTAGACGCATACAAAGGGTATCATCAAATTCAGATGGCAGTCGAAGATGAAGAAAAAACAGCTTTCCACACCAGTCAAGGAGTGTACTGCTATACAAAATTGCCTTTTGGCTTAAAAAACGCAGGCGCGACATACCAACGACTGGTGGACACAGCTTTCGAGAAACAAGTAGGCCGCAACTTGGAGGTCTACGTTGACGACCTTGTCATCAAAAGCTACACAGAGGATGAATTGGTGCGCGACATCGAGGAAACGTTCAGAACATTGGGACGAATAAACATGAAGTTAAATCCCAAGAAGTGCACCTTTGGCGCAACCGAAGGCATGTTCCTTGGATACTTAATAGAGCCCGATGGAATCAAGCCTTGTCCAGGAAAAACAAAGACTGTTATTGATCTCCCCTCACCGCGCACACTCAAAGAAGTCCAGTCATTAAATGGAAAGTTAGCAGGGCTAAACCGTTTCTTATCTAAATCAGCAGACAAGTCACTCCCTCTCTTTAAAACACTCACGAAGTGCACAAAAAAAGGAGATTTTCGTTGGACTGAAGAAGCGGAGGAAGCTTTCCAACAACTTAAACACCATCTGGCATCTCTTCCCAAACTTGTCGCACCGTGACCAGGGGAAAAGCTAATCATGTACTTATCGGCAACTCATGGAGCAGTTAGCGCAGTGCTATTGACAGATAGGAACTCCGTCCAGACACCCATATACTTTGTAAGCAAAGCCCTGAAGAAGACAGAGACTAACTACAGCGCTATGGAAAAGCTGGTCTTAGCCCTAGTATTCGCAGCCAAAAGGTTGCGCAGATACTTTCAAGCGCACCCAATAGCTATAATCACTGACCAGCCAATCAAACAAGTTATCTCTAAACCTGACGCATCAGGACGATTACAAAAATGGAGTGTACTGCTAAATGAATATAATATCTCATATAGATCGCGCACTGCAATCAAAGGACAAATCTTAGCCGATTTCATCATGGAGAAGCCAGATAACGACAGTCCAACATCTACAACCAAAACAGATCTACAGGAACCCTGGATTCTGTTCACAGATGGGTCTTCATGTGTAGACGGATCAGGCGCGGGCCTTATTCTTACAAATCCAGAAGGTGTAGAATTCACCTATGCGCTGCGCTTTGAATTCACAGCCACAAACAATGAGGCAGAATACGAAGCCCTACTAGCCGGACTACGCATCGCAATCCAAATGGGTGTACGCAACCTAGAAGCGAATGTAGATTCTCGGCTAGTCGCCAACCATGTGCTAGGTGAATATGAAGCCAAGGATGAACACATGATCCAATACCTAGAAAAGACCAAGTCCTTGATAAAAAAACTTTGACAGGTTCACAATAAAACAGGTGCCCAAAGGAGATAACAGGAAAGCTGATGCGCTCAGCAAAATCGCATCCACAAGCTTCGCGCACCTCTCAAAACAGGTATTGGTAGAAACCCTAAAAAATAAGTCAATATTGGAAATGGAGATATCCATAGTGATAGAAGAACAAGATCCTACATGGATGATACCTATCATTGAATTCATCAGCAAGGGAATCTTACCACAAGATCATAAGGACGCTCGAAGAGTGCGGCGCACAGCGCAACGATTTGAACTACGAGACAACATACTCTATCGACGCTCTTTCTTACAACCCTGGCTCAGATGTGTTGGACCTCTTCAAGCAGACTACGTACTCCGAGAAATTCACGCTGGATCATGTAGCATGCACTCAGGGTCGCGATCTGTGGTGGCAAGCGCTCTACGGTCAGGGTATTATTGGCCAACCATGCATCGTGACGCACGCGATCTGATAAAGAAATGTAGCAATTGTCAAGTACATAGGCCAATACCACGCCGACCACAACAAGAGCTA
Organism: Artemisia argyi; assembly: GCA_030686995.1. Taxonomy (NCBI): domain Eukaryota; kingdom Viridiplantae; phylum Streptophyta; class Magnoliopsida; order Asterales; family Asteraceae; genus Artemisia; species Artemisia argyi. The sequence continues at coordinate 132,046,274 of CM060685.1, read as the reverse complement.
ACACCCATTACCTCACCATGGCCATTTTATAAATGGGGCATTGATATCGCGGGACCCTTTCCAGTTGCAGCGGGAGGAGTAAAGTTCCTCATCGTAGCCATAGACTACTTTACGAAATGGATTGAAGCAAAGGCGGCGGTGAGCATCACAGGAAACCAAGTCAAACGCTTTGTCTGGGACAACATTGTCTGTCGCTTCGGACTACCGGGAGAGATTATATCAGACAACGGAAAACAATTCTGTGATAACCCATTCAAAGATTGGTGTGCGCAATTGAACATCACGCAACATTTCGCTTCAGTAAAACACCCACAAACCAATGGCCTAGTTGAGCGCGCAAACCGCAGTCTAGGGGAAGGAATAAAAGCGCGCCTTGACAGACACAAAGGAAGGTGGGTGGACGAACTCTCACATGTCTTGTGGGCGCATCGCACCACAATCAAAACTAGTACTGGCGACACGCCATTCTCCCTCGTCTATGGAACAGAAGCCGTCATACCAGCTGAGATAGGAATGCCAACTATACGAACAGCAGAGGTCAACGTCACAACAAATGACGAGGAACGGCGCATAGACTTGGACTTACTAGAAGAAAGGCGTGAACGCGCAGCTATACACGAAGCAAAGGCTAAGGCAAAAATGAAGAAGTATTATGATGCAAAGGTCAAATACACTTCATTCAGACCAGGAGACTTTGTTTACCGCGCCAATGATGCGAGCCACGCAGAAGACACAGGCAAGCTCGGACCAAAATGGGAAGGACCTTACGAGGTCACAGACGCGCTCGGCAACGGCGCATACAGACTACGCGATATTGAAGGTCACGACCTAGCGCGCACTTGGAACATCTGCAATCTTAAAAGATGTTACTTCTAGGCTACGGCCATTACACAGACACCTTTGCATGCTACGAGATGCCCAATAAGTGTTTGTTTTTCTTTTCTTTCCTAGGAATTGTATTTTTATTTTTTTAAAAAAAACTTGCAAGTATCAATATATTGTTATGGTTTCTAGCTAACTCCATAGCGCATTTCACTTTATTGCATACATACTTATATATGTCAATATTGTTATATTATATTTTTGCCCACATGGCGTGCATGCACTAATTAAAGACCCACGAAGGCATAAAGGATGAGTAAACCTACTAATTCACTCGTTGAGTAAGAGGGTTGCAAACCCATCAACATTGGATCACGTATCCTTGCTAAGCGCCTTACTTTTGAGATGTCAAAGTAAGTTTCACGTGCGCATCCCACGACGGGTGCGCAAAAATTAAGTACACCGTACAAGCTTAGCAAATAACGAGCCAAGACACTTGGTCAAATAACAAAACTTAGCAAACAATGCAAGTATATTTCTTAAAATCACGCAGCCAATACACTTGGTCAAATAATTAAACTTAGCAAACAATGCAAGTATATTTCTTAAGTCACGCACTTAATCAACAAAAAGGTATCTTATTCAATATTTTTTACACAAAAAATTACATGAAAAGATACACTTCATTATTTACATAATACATATACAAAAAGCCTACACGCTATGGCGATGCTCAGGGCTATCCTCCCGAGCAGCAGAACTCCCCGCCTCCTGAAGCTTTCTCAGAATCAAGGCGTCCTTGGGAGATATGGTAGGAACACTCACGGGAACCCCATCAGACCTGGGGATGTGTGCAGCACCCACGCCACACAACACTGCCTTGCCCTTAATGCCCCTCTTCTGAGCAGCCCTCTGCGCGTGACGCTCCAGAACCTCTTTCAAGGGAATCTCCCTTTCAAGAGCAAATGGGTTGAGGATGTGGCGAGGCTGCGCGAACACGGGAATCTGCAGCTGCGACACATCGGGCTTCAAGAAGTAATCTGGTTGCGCCTCTGCATCCTCCAAAAGGTGGCGCTCCAAAGTCAACCCCGCCATAAGTACATCTATGGGGTTGTCTTGGTCGCGCTCCAACCTTCCAATGTGCGGCAACTCGAGGACCTTTAACCCCGCCATAGCCTGCATCAACTCATCGTAGGCAGCCGCATTATAACCAGGGACCTCTGCCAAGTCCTTGGTCAGAAGTTTGGCCTCATGGAGATCCTCCATAGCCTGCGACTTCCCACGCGTCATCGCACAGTGAACCACCTTCCCAAAGGCATCCAACACCTCTTGGGACTCCAGAGTCCCCATAGCAGCTAGGCGCAGCCCGTGGCTAATCAACCACCTACATCAACAAAGACAATTTGTGTTAATAAAAAGCATGGCAACAAAGATTATTATAAAGAAGAAGAGTACAAAAAAGAAATACTTGCGCTCAGCAATGGTCGACATCAAATGAGGATATAACTCCTCATCGTAATCGATGCTCAGGTCGCGCAACTTGTCCTCCTGCAGCTGGATGATCTTCATCATATCTTCCTTGAACTTGGCAATGTTAGCAAAGTGCTCCACCTTCTTCTCTTCCAAAAACCTAACAGCCCAAGTCATGTCAGATTTATAATGATGAAGCTTCCCGCGCGCTTCCTCCACCTCAGCCAGGGCGGACAATTTCTCATGGGTGACTTTCTCAGTGTTCACCCGGGAGGACTCCAACTCCGCCTGCGCATCCACCAGCTGCGCACGGAGCTTCGCGATCTCCTCATCCTTCTGGGCGAGAGTACTGCTCTCCCCGACATACTTCTCCCTCAACTGAGCCACCAGCTCAGCCTGGCGTGCAGCAGTTGCAGCCAACTCATCCATCAACTGTTGCGCCTCTCCACCCTCATCAACCTTGGCTTTCCCCTCCTTGTTTTCATTTTGTGGAGAGGAATTCACATCCACGAAGACCCCATCATTCTTCGCGGCATCATCCCTACAAGACATGAAGATAACAGTTAATACATATTGCGACAAGTAATGTACAAGAAACATAATAAGAGACGCAGATACTTACAGAAATGGAGAGGTCTCAGCAGCCTTCTTATCCACGCCAGGAGCGGATGTCTCCTCTTTCGCGGACGACTCCGCATCCCCAATGAGGTAGCGTCGTCTCTTCTTGGGGCCACTGGTCCCAGCCTCTCCTTTGCGCTTAATATTCTGCGCCACTTCCTCCTTCAGCACCTCCTCGGGCTTTAGGATCTCTATGCTGTCAGACGACTCAGCGCGCGCCTCCTCTTGCGCCACCTCCACATCTGCCGCCACGTTCTGCACAGGCGTCACTTGGAGCGGCGGCGTGTTTTCAGGGACAACCTCGGGCAGCACGGTCAAGCGACCCTCAGTCGCCTCCAGTAGTGGCTGCTCACCCTCCCTCAGAGGGCGCACTCCTATAGTCACCTGCTTCGGTTTCTCCAGCTTCACAATGGCGAATAGATCCATCTCTGCACACATAAACAAAACAAGAAAGAAGAAAGGATTAGTTATTAAAGGTGCGCATATAAAAAGACTTACAAAATTTGAAGTAGAAGGGACGAACACCCACCCCGGCCTTCCTCACTTATAAAAGTGGGCACCTCGTCAGCAGCGCCGAAGTAATTGCGACTCAACCCCATGTATACCAAAAACTCCTCCGGATAAGGGTTAATGGCTAGGCGGTTGGCATCAAGAGTCTGCGCATCAGTCAGCCTATAGGAACCGGGTGCGGGGCGCCTATCCCTTGGCAAAGTATCCTGAGTATAAAACTCGTAGGGCGATGGAAAAACTACATCATCAACCCAGAAAAAATGCTCCCTCTAATTTCTTAGGGAGTCTACCTTCTCAGTGTAACACTGAAGCGCCCCCGGGCGCTTCGCAAAAGATACCCATCCATTTGACCACGTCGTGTGGTAAAAGGAGCGGAACAAGGCTATGGTCGGTTCTATCGCAAGTAAACGACAGTTTACTTCAAAATTCGACACCTTAGCCGCACCTATACAGTGCAGCTGTGAGATGTGGAGGCGATAGTGGTTGAGCAAATCGCTCAGAAAAATAGATATTGGCACGCGGTAGTTCGCGTACTCAAAGAATTTTGTGTATAGCCCTATTTTCCCTTCGGGGAAATCAGCTATACACGCGTCAACATCTGGAGCCTCTCAACGCACATCCAGAGGAATGAAGTAGTCAGTCGTAAACTGAGTAACATCATTCTCCGTCATCGCAGAGCGAAAGTCCTCTAACTGGGCAACCATTTTCATTAATTCACTAGTAAAACGCACACAAAAATTACCTAAGGAAATGATTATTTTCTTTGCAAAAGATTGCTTTCAAGAAAGTGAGCAATGGTGAGTGTGTGTTTTACTGTGTGTGATTGTAAAAATGGGGCGGTGACTATTATATAGGGAGTCAAAAAACCCTAGATTATCCCCACGTGGATCCCACTCACAAAAACGTGTGGCTAGAACCGAACCGGTACATGCACTTTTTCCCGATTTACGAGGGCCACGTGGACACAACCCCCAATTTTCGAGGCACTCCTTTTGAAATATCTATGACTAGGTGTATTGCACTTTAAAATGGGCGGCAATATTTCAATGTTCTCCCGCCACGCTTATTGCTGTTAATATTAGTCTAGCATCCGCGGCTACGAGCCGCGCACACTAGACTGGGGGGACATGATGACGTATAGTCTATATATGAGCCACGAGCCCAAATGATAAACATTACTAAGGCCCAAAACCACCATGCCTGGGCTATTGTGACTTGGGCCGCATCAATGATGGGAACAGGCTCACGTAAGCCCAAACCCACATAAACTATACACGGTATAGATAAGGATCATCTATCTATGGAATAGATATCCTTGCCCGGATAAGCACCATGGGTGCGAAACGTAAGGAGCACGAACCCTACAAGGATTCTGCGCCTATATAAGGAATGACATAACTCTCATTAAAGGTACGATTCACAAAACCCTAACTCTTTACGAGAACCCTAAATCGGTTACGTACTCTCACGCCGGAGTCTAATCGTGGGAGACAATCCCACGATAAGTCTAACGGTGTTGTTTATTTTCTTAGTACGAGAGCAAGAGCCCATAACCAGGAACGCCCAACTTTTGTATCAACATTCACTTTCTGGTTTTTTCACATTTTGAGCTGGAGTGGTATTTTCTCCTGAACCCTCACTCATCCCCATTTAGTCTTGACCCTCACCCACCATCAACACCATGAATATCGATAGTTCGATACTAGTCTTTTTTTTATTCGCCCATAGCTAAAGCATACCACGTCACCATCAATAACATCCTTGTTATTTACTTTTACCTAGGAATCAAGTCTTGCTTACGCGGACAATTTTTGTTTTGTTTCTTTTCACTTTTTCTGAGAGGAATGGAAACACTCTAGTTGCAAGAAACAGAGAATAACATCGATTAGATTCATTTGGAAGAAAAAAGTGAATACATCGATTGATCTCCTTTTCGGCAAATTACAAGACTTGATTCCTAGGCAAATAATCGAAGGATATGAGTTGTTTGAGATTGTATGTGTCATACATAAAAAATTACAATCTTATTGTATGTGACTCATATCTAGTGTGAATTACAAATTTTTACTGTTGAGATATCTTTTAGTTATTATCAACTGGGTATTCATACCTGATATTATTGAGCAAAAGGGTTCCATACCAAGGGGATCATCTTTCCTTTGCTTGTTTCTCATTGAGAAATACCTAATCTTTCTCTTCTTCAATATGCGGGTGATGCTTCTTTTTTGGTGACTAGCTAGTCAGAGGCAAACATCAAGAGCTTGATTAGTATCCTTTATTAATTTTGTTGATGCTTCTGGCCTATGCATTAACCTTGCTAAGTGTAGATTGAATGGGATTGGCATTTCCGATGGTGAGGTGGAACGAATGTCTCATATTGTTTTGATTCAGAGGTGGTTCTAGTTATGTGGCCATTGTAATATATGCTGGGTCAATCACCTATAGCATTATGGCTCTTATTTACTGTGAAATTACATCACTAGTCACTTACTCACTTTATTCAAGAATAAGGTCTGAAAACTTAAAGGTTCTGCTACCTTGCATTGTAACAATCAAGCAGCCTTACACGTTGCTGCAAATCCAGTGCGAAAACCAAATATATTGAGGTAGATTATCATTATGTTAAGGAGCAAATCACGCATGGGCTTCTTAAAACAGGATCGGTCAATACCAAAGATTAATTGGCGGATGTGTGTAACAAATATACTGCTGTAGTCGTAGATCGACAATCTCAACCTCTATCAAAGTCTGGAGTGTATCAGGTATATGGAGCAAAATGTTAATACTGGAAAACTGGGAGTATATACAATAGATAAGATAATGGTGTAAACGTAATTGGACCCCATATTTGTATTTAGACTCAATTTCAATACTTATTCTGTCACTGAAAACCCAATACAAGACACTAATTATACTTGACTTTTACATCTTTTGGTTCATGTATAGTGTTTAGCAAAAAACTGCAGGTTGAAACCTCAAATAGTCCTAGCCTTGAACTATATTAGTTACATAGACAGTAAAGCACACCACAAACACTAAAACAACGATCACGTCACATGCGAGTCTGACCAAATAATCTTTAAGTACTGTGACAACAGCAATGAATACATCTTGTATTTCTTTTACGAAGGTGCAAATTGCCGGCCAAATTTGCATAATAATGGCACTGCATCTAAACCATACAAGTCCAAAAATTATACGAGCTGCAAAAAAAAAATCACATGATTAGTAAGGTTGCATGTTAGTAAAAACATACACAAACTGATAACTATGTCAAATGAAATGAGAGAGTATTAGTTGTTTTACCAAAGTAAATGACGTGAGAAATAGTACGACCGAGAATTCCTGTGTAGAAAGTGATGCATGTGCCGGTGACAGAAAGATCACCCTCGAGATAGGACGGGGATAAATTAATGGTCTCCCAGGTATGAGTGATCAGGTGGTATAGAATGAACAGTACAAACACGTAGATGTACTACAATAACAAACAAACAAAAAAGCAAGAATCATATTATTTTATTTTATTTTTTGCAGAAGAAACAAAACAAAAAACATAATCAAAAATCAAAATTATCTGAATATCTTACCATGAGGTAAAGAAAAGGATACTTAAAAAATATACTTAGGATGTATATGCAGTTGATATGAATTAGGATGCAGTTTGTCCAAACCAATACAATGTCTCTACACCGCCACAGCAATACATACCAAATGAATGGTACAACCAAAATGAATTTGATGATGTATTCTGCCTCTTGTGGTATCACGAAAAAGGAGATGAAAACAGGAAGTGCAAATACGTTTATCTTGCCTATCAAGTTGAATTCACGAGTGCAAAGAGCAAGAACGTGATGGGTGAATAGGAAGATGCCAGAAACGAAAAACGAAACAATGTACCTGCAAAAAAGGGCAATAATTAATGTTCAAAATCACAGTTCTTGTACAAATGAACCTTGGCTATGATTTATAAACCTTCCTGCATTTATTCATTACATAACTATCTCCAACCTCATATTAAAAAGGCGCCATTCTAGAAAATAGTTTGACCTTAAAGTAGTCAACTATTTTTGCTGAAAATAACTTAGTTAACTTTCACTTCTAAAATCAATGGTAAAGAAAAAGCTATTGCTCTCGGCAACAAATCACCAACACATAACATGAGCAGAACACCTACAAAGTGTAGGTGTTTTCATTATCTCAAAACTCACTAGTTCTACTTTTACCCAACTAGAAACTAAAGAGTATCTATACAGTTGAGCTTAAATATATCACTGAGATCTTGTAATTTATATATTATACACACACAAACAAGCATAAATAAACTAGGATCCAAATATTACGTAATACACTAGGTGTTATAACAGAGTCAGGCAAAAAAAAAAAAAAAAAAAAAAAAAACAGGGGAGGCTAGGATTTATCCAGGCCAGACCAAAACTGTTTCCGAGTCGAGGCAACTTTCAACTGGTCTTTGAACTAAAAGTTGTCCTCAAATAACACCAGACAGGCCTAATCGAGCCTTGCTTTTAGTACCAGGCTTAGGCTTTGCCTGATTTCCTATCTCTATAAATAATGATGTCTCAACAATTTAAACTTCTTTAAGCAAATAATATTACAACAAGCAGAATCAGAATTTACCATTGATCAATATGATAGAAGTGGTCTAGGAGAGACCCAATAGTTGCCCCAAAAAGAATGGAGGCGATAAAGATGCAGATACACCTAAGAAACCACCTCTCTGTATTTATTGTCTTGATCCACCACACAAAGACAATAAAATTAATCCCAGTGCCCACCCCTTGAAGCTCAAACCAAACACGTACAATCGGCCCAAGCATGGCAAAGAAGACAGTGAAGAGCAGCATCACGTACACCTGTTATTGACATCTTATGTTATTATATACATATAGATATAGTTATAGAAAAAAAAAAAAAAAAAAAAACAGCAACAATACGGCAGCTATAAATTGATAAACCTAGTTATGAGAAAATAACACAATATTTATCATGATAAACCTAGTCCAAAACACAACACAAACACACATTGTTAGTCAAATACCAGCCTACTTATGAAACACCTAATATGAAACTCGTATAAAGAATTGAGAGAAAAATTGTTACGAATCATATCTTAAACCAAATAACAAACATAAAACTATTACTAAATCACCACAAACTGAACCACTATCAAATCTTACAGAAATAACCTATAACAGAAAAGAAAAGAAAAAAAATCACGAGCATTGATCTAAGCATGGGTTAACATCGCTGCTGACAAAGTATCTACTACAGGGGGAAATTAACCTTCAAATTTTCCAGTATTACGATCAAACCTTTCAAGTTCCATTTATTGTCCCTGCTTATGCCTTTGCTGCAGATAATATTCACAAACAATTGTGCCCTACTTCATACCCGTAATAAAGTAAAATAAAGTAATATTGTTAGATACCTACTAAGGTTGATTGTCCCTGCTTATGGTAAATTTGATGTTAAAAAGATTCACAAATTTAACCCTCCATTCAAAACTTTATCAATTTGTTTCCAGTGCCCTACTTAGGTTTATTATCCCTGCTTATGCCTTTGCTGCAGTTTTTAGTTTTTCAAATCAGTTCAAGCCTAGTAATGTCTTGGAACAGAGTTGTGATCAAATAATCTAGTAATTTACAAGTAATATTATCATCCATTAAACTTGAATACGAAATTCTAGTTAATTAAAAACTGAACTAAAAACAAAATCCATTGTACAGTGTGAACACGAACAAAATCCAGTAACTACGCAGAATATATATCAGCATGATAAAGTATAATGACGCAGTAGCTAGCCAACTGAAAGTCTAGTTAAAAACTGAACTAAAAACAAGTATTTATTAGTTGATCACCTTAAAGACGAAAGTCCATTGTACAATGTGAACTCGAACATCAACAACAGTCGGAGCATCCATAGAAATGCAGGTTGAGTTGTTTTGCTGCTTGTCTGTGTATACTTAGAATGAGATACAGAACACTTATGTGTAAATGTGTGTATTGTTTTGCTGCTTGTGTAGGTGTTTTAGTGCTAGAACGGAGACAGCATTTTACTCGTAACATTTTTGTTTGAAAAAGAACAAAAATGATCCTTATGGTTTGGCCAAACTGCATGTCTAGTATTTATGGTTTGGAACTTGCTGGGCGCATCCCCTGTGAGGAAATTTCAGGTTCGTTTTCATCCCTTACCAGCACGAAATGACTAATATGCCCTCATCTTCTCACTCCATAAAGTTTCTTTTGAATTTATAGATTTTATAAATAACAATTTAAGAACATAAATTATTTTTCATGTAGTGTATAAATGAAGAACAAGTAAAAAACATAACCTTAAACCCCAATTTCTAAACCTATAAATCTCTTTTGTTTATTCATTTTTAAATCTTGAAGCCACTAACACAAACAACACACTTACTATCTGGACATGAAACCCAAATTAGGGTTTAATAGGGGATTTCAATTTTCAGCTAAAACAAGAAGATGACGATGATGAATGTCTGTGGTTTAGTGAATGGTGTTACTACATATAATTTCTTCTTCATGGTTTTGTTAAGTGTATTCTTGGATTTGTTTCCATCTTCCTAAATTGTTGTTTTAAAAATAAATAAATTCAAACGAGAATTTATGTATGAAAGATGAGGTTGTATTAGTAATTTCGTGTTGGTTGTGATGAAAGTGAACTCAGAGTGATGAAAATGAACTCAAAGTTACAAATTTTCAAATATCAAGGAGTAAATTTGCAGTTTGAACTAAGCATAAGGAGTTGAAAGAAAACATATTCATTTGGAAAAGACTTTGAAGTAGTTTGTCACTTTTTAATACACTTTTGGATGAAAGGAATCATTTTCATAGTTTAGCACTTTCTTCTTTCGCTGCTCTTTTCATCAAAGGAGTCATTTTCATAGTTTCGCACTTTCTTTCGCTGCTCTGTTCATCCGGGTCATTTGCATTGCTATACATATCACCGCACGTGTCTATTGTTGGAAAATTTAGTATATTTCACTAAATTTGGACAATTAGTAAATATTATTATTAGGCTGCATGCAATAAGGACTACTTATTAGGGTCAATCCCCATTACTTTTTCTGTCACGTCATTTTTCTCTCTCCAGCGACCTGCAGGCGATTCAGTGCCACAATAAGAGCAACCAAGTTCAATTTTTTTTTTTTTTTTTTTTTTTTTTAAACATTTTTAACACAAACTAAAATTTCATTCATAATTAAAACGTTACATACTAATTCAACTAAAATAAAAACATTACAACACTTATTAAAACATTACAACATAAAAACTAATCATCTAGGTTGTATTGTTCCTTGATCGAGTCTTTGAGTTCTTGCATTTTTTGTCGTTGAAATGCGGGCAAAGATGGGTCGATTGGTTTGAAATAGAAGATGAGGTCTTTTTGATATTTTCTTTGACGCTCAAATTCAAGGTTTTGTTCTTCCATTTCCAATCTTCTGTCTTCTTGCTCCGCTTTCTTTTGCTGCAGCGCCAACTCCTTATCCCTTTGCTCCAGCTTTTTTTCCTTCAATTTGTAGTATCCGTCTGCAAGCTCCTGCTTCTTACCCCAAGCCTTTGACGTAATTGCTTGCCATTTTTCGGCTACCCCATCCAAACTAAACCCCGACGATTTCTTCTTAGTAGCTTTATTTTTCTTAGCTGCATCACGCCCAACCGGTCGCTCATTTCGAGGCTCTTCATTACTAGGCACATCCGAGCCCGTGTCAGAAGTCCTTGATTTTTTTCGACCCGCATTTTGGTTTAAAAAATGCGGCATCTCATTTTTCTTCCAAATCTGATGGTCCCTCAAAATCTCCCAACAATGATCCAAATGAAACGTGTGCCTCATCATTATTGCATATTCGTCACACGCTCTTTGGTAAATATTGAGATCATTCGCACCATTTCCAAAATTCTCATAACAATTGTCATAAATGGCACAAAATGCACCAACTCTAGGACGAATCCTATTTTTCCACTTGCTAGTAATTGAGTTGTACGATCTCCCTTCACCGACCTCCTTTTTAAAGTATGTAATCACTTTCTTCCAAAATCCCTTAGAATTTTGGTTGGTTCCAACTATGCTATCCTCCGACGAATCACACCAAGCCATGCACAACGCGATTTCTTCCTCTTTTGACCAATTCGAGATGTCTTTGTCAACCTTTTCCTCAACCTCTTTCTCAACCGCCTTCTTCTTAGCCTTTGTAGCACGCTTCTTTGGTTTGACCGGTGACATCTCTTCAGAAATAGTGTTGTCGTCGTCACCAACAAGATCATCATTTGGAACCGAATCGTGATACGATCTGTGACCCGAACCTGGATAACCCGATGACATTTGTTGACTCGGATAACCCGAACCGGTTCCAACATAAAAATCCGGATTGTTTTCTAATTGTTCCATAAAATCACAAGCATCAAGATTGATGTTGTTTACCGGAGAATAATTTTGATAATTAGAGTAGGAAGACATTGATGAGTCCATTGTTGGACGATAGCACGATTCGGGGGAACCATACATAGATTGTTGGCTTCGACGAGAGTTGCTTCGTTGTGGTTGTTGGTTGTTTTGATACAGGGGAACAAATGGACGATTAATATTACGATGCATAGCAAATGGATTGAATATTTGTTGTTGTGGAGGTCGTTGAGATTCGTAATCAAGAGAATGAGGTCGGAAATTGATGGTTGGTGACACACCGGTTAACCGGAAAGTCGAATCCGGTGATACTTGCGGGATGTTTTGTTGTAGTAAACGGGATTTCCGGCCTTTTGCTTGTTGTTGTGGTGTTTTCTTAGACATTTTTAATAGAAAAAAGTGTGAGATTGTGTGAATTGAAGTGTTGTTTAGTTGTGTATTTATAGGGGATTTTTTTTATTTTTTTATTTTTTATTTTTTTTATTTATTTTTTATTTTTTCACAAACGGTCTAAACATTAAATGTGAAGGAAAAGTGGATCAAAATACAAAAAAAAAGTCGGTCGAGCTTGAGACCGACTCCAACTCATTTTGCCTTGTTTCTCGGTCGCGACCTTCTCCCCACACTAATGCCGACCGACTCGACCGATTGAGACCGAGTCGGTCTTGGTCGTTATTGCATGCAGCCTTATTATGATTAATGCTTTATATGGTTATGCAGTTTCTGAGTTCTTCGTAACGAGCCATCATGGACGGAACTTATAAGGGATCGAGAGGGGCTGTGGCCCTCTTAAAATTTTTGACCCTATGTACATTCTATAGCCTTATATATATATATATATATATATATATATATATATATATATATATATATATATATATATATATATAGTTTGAATCACTTTTAATACAAAAAATTCAACGTATTGTATATCGGCCCATCTAAAGTAAATAACTAAATACTTTTCAAGTTGACCCCCTCACCAATAGTGTTCAAGTTCCGTCCCTGCGAGCCATTACATGTCTAACACAAAGCAGTGTGAATGAGATATCGAGTCTTGAAGAAAAGTAGTTGGAATGGAGGGAAAAATGGTTAAAAGTGAGTTATGACTTCTCTTTGAAATCTTAGGGTGCGTTTGGTTTGGGGTTTTGTGTGAAAGGATTGGGCTCAAAGTTAAAATTAGGGCCCGTTTGTTTTAAGGGTTTAGACTGGGTTTTGGCTTTAAAAGAAAAAAATAGTTGTTTGGTTATATAGTTGGGGTTAAGATATTGGCATGAGTAATAAATTTTCTCACTATTCAAAATCCAAGCATGGGAGGTTGGTTTTGATCAAAATTGTGGGCCCATGTGTCTCCACTCTCTATCTCTCTCTTTCATTTATTTTTCTTACTCATTTTTTAAATTATTTTTTAATTATTTATATATTTTATAATTCCTTCGTCTCAAAATTATTGTCCAATTTGAATTTTTAAAGTCAAACTGGTTCAACTTTAACAATAAATATATATTTTTTATTATATAATAGTTGATGAAAAATTATACCATTGAAAAGTACACTTAAAACCCAATTCATTTATATATTTTGCATCAAATATTATATAACACCCACAAAAATATTTAACAAAAATGATAAATAGACCTAATAAATGAACTTAAAAAGAGACCTAATGCATAAAATGACTTGTACAATCATGCATTATACAAGTCATTTAAGCATTAGTTTTTTTTAGGTCCATTTATTAGGTCATGTATCAAGGCTCAATATTTAAGGTCAAAGTTGAAGAAGAAAGACTAAAAAAGTCAATAGTGGATAATAAATTTGAAACGGATGGAGTAATACATTTCTCTTTCCTACATCAAATCCAAATACAAATCCAAATCCTATTTTACAACTTTACATTCAAATCCAAATCCTAATCTAAACCATCTACAAACCAAACGGACCCTTAATGTTTGTGTTGCATAAGTGGGTTTTCATATTTGGACTCAGCCCCTTTGCAACCCCGTCTAGAGCCAATATTTGGCTTATTCCATTCTTTCTCATCAATATTTTTTTGTCTTCATCTAATAAATTAACTCTTTTATTTTGTCCTTATAGAACTATTTCTTAGGGCTCGTTTGGTTTATAGCTTTTGGATTCAATGAATGATTTCATTCCAAAAATTAATTGTTTGGTTCAAGTTTTTAAAAATCGAAGTGGGCCCGATAATGATAGATTGATTCATGAGGTATGTGGTGTCTTTTGTTAAATAACGAACCTCACGTTTATATCTCAATCACAATCTATAAATAAATAAATTATTAAAACATAAAACTACTACACTCTTTTTATAATAAATCATTTATCAATTATTAAAATAAAGTTTTTAATAAAATATATTTTTTTCTCTTATCTCATTTTTTTTCATTTCAAACCGAATTCAAATCCGATTCCAAATCATTTTACAAACCAAACGGGCCCTTAAATACAATTAATTAAATATCACATTTTTATAAAATAATAATTTATTTAATTTATAAAATATTTTCTCTCTCTTACATTAAATCCAAATCCAAATCAACCCAAATTCAAATCCTAATCCTAAACCCATCTACAAACCAAACAGACCCTTACATTTACGTTTGAATGGGTGTTATGATTATTCCAATGATTTATAACAGCAAACTGATGAGCCATTAACCCATTCGATTGCTACAATTATACCATATGTTACATAAAAGTGTATAATTTGATGGCAATCTCAACCATTCTATAAGACACCAATAATTCACAACTTATATTTTTTTCTCTAACAAACTCATAACAATCCTATAAAATTTTGGGCAAGTTGTCAATTCCGGAAGTACATTGCTTTGGCTTTTGTACTCTGAGAAACAACCGTTGTTGAAATAGTACACATGAAATGTTTTAAGGTAATCATGTTCAACACGAGACTCAATCTTATTTGGCTATTGTTCCTGCATAAAATTTATGTTCAGGTTTTTCACACATTTACTTTGATTGCTATTGTAGTTTCGAATTCTATATAAACGGTCTTCTTTTACTAAATTTTATTTCCAAAAATAAATACAACAAAATACCCAACATGAATTCGCATATGTAAAAGTGTTGGAAACTATGAAGGGTGGGCTACTTTTTAAAGTGATGAAGCATAATGTACAATTAGCATATGCGTAAGCTAAGTGTACAATTTGTATAACGTTTGGTATAATGTAATTAAGAAGTAACCACTAAGATGAACGTGTATGCTCAAAAAAAAAAAAAAAAAAAAAAAAGAAAGAAAAAAGATGAACGTGTATGTAAGAGGGCTTATAAAGTCAATGAGAAAAATGGGGGTGTGGGATACTTGGACCTCTTAGTCTAAGCCCATGATCATGATTCACTTTATCATTTTGTGGGATGATTTAAAGCTATAAAATGGTGTGTATGAAAACACTTTTTATAGATGAAAAATACACTAAGGCCTGTTTGGTTTGGTAGGAGCTTTTTGGGGGAGCTGTTAGCTTTTTGTTAAAAAATAATCTCCTTTAAAATAAATAGTTCCGTTTGGATACATTAACTTCAAGCTTTTATTTCAAACAAATAGCTCCTAAATGAAAAGCTGATTCATGAAGTTTTTTAAATATCTTGAAGCTGTTAAAACTTTAAATTACTGATATACCCTCAAAACATTTGTTTACAATTATAGATATGTCTTTTTATGTCATTTTACATCTTACATTTACATTTAACAGCTAACTTACCAAACACTTTTATTGAAAAAAAAGATACAGCTTGTAGCTCATGTTAACAGCTTTGCAGTTTACAGCTTACAGCTTACAGTTAACAGCTTACAGCATACAGCTTACAGCTAATTTTGTCAAACATACCCTAAAACACTTGCTAAAAGGTTGCTCAAATTGCTTCATCACTACTGCGTTTTATCTTGTCAAGCCGGTTTTTCTGATCTGCCATTGTCATTACGTTGCAATCGTTCGCTTACGAAAAACAATGTTGTTATGGGGTCTGTTACGCATGAGGCTTCCAGCGAATTGAGTGCGTAAACGGTAAACACCTTTAAGGACAAGGAGTTTTGATCTCTTGCGGAACCTTTTACATATCATCTCTAAGTAGATCGTGGGTATTGGTCAGGTTCACCTTATCACTCCCTTTTTCAATGATATCGCTTGTGTTAGACGGTTAACTTGTTATCTCGATCAGTTCTTTATTTCGTTTATATAAAGTACTAGATGGTGTTTTTATGGAAGCCTTGAACAACATGCTACATAAGAGCATACAACAGCGAGAAGAGAAGCATGATTAAAATAAGAATCACTTCATCATACTTGTCACCTGTTTCGGTTCTAATCAGTGAACTAAATTTTGTGCACTTAAATGTCTAACCTTTTGAATTGCGTCTGTTTTGGGTATTAATTTACCTCCTTAGCAAGTAATGCCAAGATGGAGCAGGTTACCATGCCTAGTCACGTTTTTTTTCCATGTCCTTTTTTTAACAAACAAAAACAATATAAGTAGCCTAGTTTGATACATTATCAGGTTCACAAATCCAACTAAAACAAAAAGAAATCTTCCTGTTCTTCGATTATAATAAGTTTTAAATTCATGGGTGCCAACCATCATTTGTTGGTCCAAGAAATAACACTGCAATACAAGTCTTTGAACAATACAAATACTAAAGTGAAAACATTGTTCAGCCACTCTTGGCATAATGGCATTACATCAATCTACCAACCATTAATATACAAGTGTGTGTTAAGAAGGAAATACAACTTGTGGGGCTGTAACTGAGACACTTCGTGCCCAGCGTCTCGGACAGTACGATATCTCAACCCTTTGTAGACCACCTCATATCAAGCAACCTGCTATTAAAAAAAAGATTATAAATCACTGCAAATCACCATTAATATAAATTTTCAGAGTAAGATAGATATCGAGCATAAACCACTTTTTCCATGGCTTTATTATTTTTAGACACCAGGAAGCAAGTGCATACCAGGTGCTGGTGACTGAGCAAGGCAGGTTGGTTTTTTGTATTCATGTCTAAAAACAGCAGCACCACCATCACTTGTTCCAGCAGTTAACTTTGGAGTGCAGATCTCGCGAAAACCAAACTTCCACAAAAACTTCCAAAAGATATTAAATTTTAGAAAAACAAATCATAAAGCCATTCTTATTAGTTATTACTCTTATATGGATGGTACCTGGCAACTGGATATTTTTAACCATACAATGATCTCGTTCTTTTTAGAAAGCATAGCTGTATTTGAACCACCATCTTCACGAAACCTCATTTTTTAGACGGCGAAATAAGGCTGGATACATTTTCTTAAATCCTGTTTACAATTGAATATAAGAGTTAATTAGTATGATACGGAGTATAACAGAAGACAAAATGGTAAGCCACAACCAAACACTTCCACATATTGAAACTGCAATAATTAGCAAAATGAAGGGAGGTATTCAAGTAAAAATTGAGCAAAATGGTTCTAAGCATTGAAGTTGCAGAGTCACGAAAACATAGCAAGTAGCAACTACAGCGCAATTACATCTAAAACCTTGCTAAAGGCTTTGGCATCTTAATTCATTAACACTATCCAATATACAAGTAAAACGTTGAATATAAAAGAATAGCAACTGTCAAATAGCTAAAAACCTGATCAGTATACAGTCAAATGTGTCATGGATATAGTATCAATCATATCAAGAGATTATATTAAGGGTGTACAGTGCATAATCTACAGGAGACTAACCTGTGCAACAGCTGAACCAATGCGCTTATCTCTATCAGATGCATTTGTCATTTCCACAAAGGATTAACGCCTCATATTTGTCCTTAAAACTGAGAAAATAACAAACATGGCACAATAACGGTAAGAAAACAAAAGGAATAATAAGCACATTGCCGTTAGATATAAGAAAAACTATAAACAGAACTTGTTACAAGCATGTGAGATCAGAATAAAATCCTAACATTTCTTGTCACCAGACAGGCGAAATTAAACAAAGCCCACAGTTCCTGTATTGCATAACAAAAGGATCAATAAAGTGGTTTTAGATACAAACTATTGAGTAAATTGAATATGGCAAGTATATATGTGCTGACATAAATATATATGGTGTAATTACAGAACTACATACCTTCAGATTATTTTGTATTGGGGTGCCACTAATTATTATACGATGAGCACATGGTATCGCAAGCAAACTTTTAGCCCTTTGTGTACTTGGATTCTTTATGAGATGTCCCTGTGTTTAGTTGTTCAAGATAACAAATGATTCATATGTTCAAAAACAGTTAAGAAAACGATTAACTGAAGCATGAAATGCTAATGCACGCAAAATTGACTTGGAGGCATGTTAACAAACAAACTCAAACTGCAAGCACAAGATATACCTCATCAAGAATCATGTAATCCCAGGTCACGGCATCATCCTCGTCCTCATCATAGTCTCCAGATAAAGTTTTCACATTATTGCGAACAATATCATATGTTGTCAGAAGAACACCCTTATCCTACAAACCAAATCAATATAGACCATCATTAAAACATATGTATGCATCAACTAAATACTAGTAAAAGCTTTACTTGTGCATACGCCTATAATAAATAAAGAATGATACTGATGGTAATTGACTAATTGCACAACTATAAGCAGCTGATGTTAAAAAAAAATGTAGTTAAACAATAAATAACTCACTCTCTTGTTTATCCTGCAAGACCAACCACCCCTAGTTCTTTTATCCAATGGGGCAAAAGTGTCTTTGGAGCAACGACCAATACCCTCTTTGTCAAATTTGAGTGGAACAGCCCCGCCAAAAAACCACAAATCTGTATAGTCTAAAGAAAACAGGACACAACACATACCTGTATAGTCTAAAGAATACATGTCATGTCCTAGAATACCACCCTTTCCAGACCAAAGCCACTTCAAACCTTCACGCTGATGAGGGCATATCATGGTTGCAATCTTACTAGGTAATGCAAAGTTGAAATCATCAGACTGTAACTTTCTGGGCCGACTCTCCACTTTTTGGACAAACTTCATATCCCTCATCAGTCTCATATTTATGAGGATGAACAACACTTGCAGTACAACCGTATTGGATCATTCTTTACAAATGCACTGTTTATATTCTCTTTTCTAGTGGTCGTTGCTTTTAGTGTTCAGAGACTACATGTTCAGACTTTACTGGCTTCTGTACATTGGACTTTGCTTGTACAACCGTATTGGATCAAGTTGAAAGGTTTGACTTTTTGGTGGGGCGTTTTCCCTTTTCAATTTATAGAAATTCAAACCTTGAGCCCAAATTGCTTAAAATATCTCTAATTTCATCACCACCGTCTTGTTTGTTCTCGGTAACCTTTACAGGACTAGGTGATTCAAATTCCTGCTCAATTTCAAACAGCAACAAGATCATGCATCAACAAATACAGAAAATACATTTTCTCAAGCACAACTAAGTCTGCTTTACATCAACAATTCAAAATAAAGCAGAACTAGTAAAACAAAGTACCAGTACAAGAGGATTTGTAGCCGATATCATCAGATTCATCATTGTAGACACCATCTTCACCATCATCGCCTTTCTCAGACGAAAATTTATCATCATTCATAACAGTTTTTGGTGCTGCTGCAATACAAGTTCAGATAACGGTCAGAAATTTCAAGTAACCATATAGAATCATTTACAGACACAATATATTGAATACTTTTAAATACTTAAAACAGACTTACAAGAAGGAGAATCAAAATCACCAACACTGAAAGAAGGAACATCATCGTCCACCTGCTGTTTGTGATTCTTCATCTCTGCAGTAAAATAAACGTGAACAGAATAACAGCATTAAGATTAATCACTTCTAATCTTATGAATAAACTACCATTAAGCAGCAACAACATAGCATAACACGATCATACAGCAGGATGAGAAACAAGCATGACAATTGACCAATATATAACCAAGTAACCAACTAAATGCACACAGCGGCAGATAGGTTATGTGGCTTTGGCAACAATTAGCCCATGTGTTCATAGTTTGGGGCTCAATTTTCAGTATTCCATTAACCATTAAATTTTCATATTTGTATTCAATGATGTTGAATAACCATAACTTTGAACTTCAAACACTCACAAGTCTACATTACAAATGACCAACAAAATCCTTTTACAAATATATACTAAATTCCAACACAATCGTGTTTCATACCATTTGCTAAAACTAATCTAGTACACTTCTATCCTACGTTGCAACTTAATCAGCATATTTCAACAGGCGTACATTGTAAACCAGTCCATACAGCCTATTCATTAGCATCTGTGTTTACTCAATCAAAATAATCACATTAAATTGCACAAGCAACAACAACACGGAAAACCAGATCCACACGACAAAAAAACACTAAAATCATGTTTTTCCTATCATTTGCTAAAACCAAGTTATCAAACTTCACAACAAGTCAACAATAACCATATTCCCACAAACGCACACAGAACACAGATATGTCCATTAACATCTCATGTTTCCACAATCACAATAATCTATGTACTTCGCACAATCCGCAACAACTAAACACACAGTTCAATATATACTAAAACAAATAACTACCGGTATAAGACGAACCAAAACCGCTATCATCCACTCCACCCTTGACCGAAACTTTCTCCTCATTCACGTGCCCCATCACGGTCTTCGGCGCTACATTTCAAATCCAACTCAAAAATTAGGGCTCGCAACTAACAACCACATAAAACCACTAACATAACACAAACTACTAAACAAATACATCAAAACAAATGAACAAAACTTACGAGACGGCGAATCGTCGAAATCGCTTAAATTAAAAGACGGTGCATCATTCTCCACCAGCCGTTCCCCATTATTCTTCATTTCTACATCCAAAAACAAATTTACAGTCACTATTTAAACTTATATCATCTAAAATTATAAAAATTAAAAACATCAGCAACAACTGACCTAATTTTATAAAAATGAAAAAATTAGGGTTTATACTTTATAAAATAAAACTGATGATAAAAAATAATAACATCTACATCTATTGACCAAATTTTATAAACTAAAGATTAAAAATAAATAAAAGTGAAAAATTAGGGTTTATAAAATGAAAATGAATAATTGATGAAAAAGTTACCGGATAACAAAGAGTATGGAGTGGATTTAGTTTTGGAAGCGGTGATGAATCGATTGTGAAGCTGATTTAAACTCATCGCTCTTTTCGATGATTCTTCCATTTTCACTTTCACACTCAGTGTGTGTGTTTTTGAATGTGTTTGTGTGTGTTTTTTTAATGGGGAGTTGGATGGTTTAAATAAAGTTCTTCCCGCTTGCTTTTTGAAATTTTTACTGTTTAATTTTTAATATTTAGGTCGCTGATTTCCAAGAACATAGCATATGAATGGTTTATGACTATAATTTTATGCGGTTATCCATATGCTACATCAGCTCAACATTATCTCTCTAAAATCAGTATTTTGAAACCCGAGTCGACTCTGCCGGGTTAACCAGTTCAACCGATTTTGGCTAAAAAAAGTTCAAAAATACCCGGGTTTCTAAAACCGGGTTAACCGGTTATACCCGGCAGGTTTTGAGTGACCCAGGTCAACCCGGTTCTCGAAACTCGGCCGGGTTTCATTTTTTCAATTTTTTTTAATAAAAACCCAGGTTGACTCGGCGGTCAAACCGGTTGACCCGGTCAAAATAATAATAAATTGAAAACCGGGTTGACCCGGTTGTCGAATCATTGACCCGGTGCCCGGTGACTCGACCGGGTCGATTTCGAACCCGGTTTTCAAAACAATGTCTAAAACTACACACCGACCAACAAGTAGTATGGCGACCGAAACCGCGACCATAACCAAAACATACCCCACAAAAAAAAAATAATAACACACACACAAACCAAATTAAATTTTCGGTTAGGTAGCCGACCACAACTTCAAATTTTGGGGGTGAGAACACTGTCGGGATCGGTTGTGCTAAGGGGATGCGGTTGTTGCTTTGGTTGGTTGGGGGAACGCAACCATTAGCATTTGTCATATTACTTACTCTGTAACTAATAACTAAAGTTAGGGCTCGTTATGTTTGGGTCATCTTGGATTTTGGGTTAAAATTTTAAAATCAGTTGTTTGTTTGCATTTTTTGGATTTGAGTTTAGATATTTATCTTAGATATTAGAGGTTGTGTTAAAGATGAGGGTGTAAGATCAATCGTCATGGATAGTCGGGTGGATGAACGCTCGCCCTAAGGGAAGCGTCCGACCCCATTACCCCCCCCCCCCCCCCCCCAAAGGAAAAAATGGGAGAATCGGTCATGTGAACGACCGAGTGAAATGGCACAGAAAAAGGCCTAACGGCAAGTTGGGTGTTTTTATTAAAAATATATATGTTTTTTTTTAATTGAAATACCCTATATATTTCCCTTGTAAATACCATAACACTTCTCATATTTTAAACATACTTCTTTAGTTCTTTTCCTTCAACTATTATACACCATACTCTTCTTCAACTCAAACAAATGAATTCGATCAATTTTTTTACCGACTCATATGAGGAAGAAGAAGTTAACAGTATGGAGTTTGAGTTTTTTTTTTTTGAAAAAAAAAAACGCTACGCTTATTCAAGCTTCCACTTCTTTAATCCTAAAAAAACCCATATAACTCGATGGATAGAGATCGTTGTGAAGCTTATGATCGTCTAGTGGCTGCTTACTTCTCTGAAAACCCAATGTATGATGACGATACATTTTGTAAGCGGTTTCGAATGAGTTGAACATTATACACACGCATAGAAATGCGTGAATAATAAATTAGGCAGTATCTTACCGATCTGTCTAAACAAAATGGCAAATTGATATGTGTGTTAATAGCTTGGATCCAATATATGGTTATAGTATGTGGTTGCAGATAACTCGGAAAAGTATTACAGTGGTTGTTACATAAATCCCCCGGAGGGATACATTATAGTAAATCCTACATGATATGTTATGTTGATCCTACGGGATGTGTTATAGCCCGAGTGAGCAAGTGAATGTTATATAGATCCTTCGGGTGAAATGAATTGCCTTCACTGGCAGGGGTACTTTTTTGGCATATGTAATAATCCCCTAAACGAATGTTATGGTAAATGGATCCAAGGCTATAAATAAGAATGGTGAGAATGAGGAAAGTAAGGGGACGTTTGGTACGACTGAATCACTGAGAATGGAATTAAAAAAAAAGAATGGAATGGATAGAAAGAGAATGACCCCTAAGAATGTGATTAGATTACATTGTTTGGTACTATTAAGAGAATCAAGTAAAGAAACATGTTACATGCTTAATTCTCTTGTTTGGTAAGACCATAGAATAGATTTGTCCGAAAATCACAATCTGATTAGTAGCCTAGTTATATATATGAACCAACAGTTATTACAATGGTTAGCTTGAGCATTTAACGAAGTTTTTCTCAACAATACAAATACCTAAAGTAGTAACTATATAGTCGTAATCTTGAGACACTTAAATAGACATTGCAAACACCATAGAAAACGCAGCAGCAAAAATGACTGAAACAAACACGAAAACTGAACTAGAATTGTCTATATTTGACACCAAAACATCAACATATAAACAACATAAAGAACAGTATATTTATTCTCCAACAACTCGATAACCAAAGTAGCGAATGACTCCTGAATTATCATCAAATATTATGCCGTCTAAATATTTTTGGAACATCTATGATATGATGTATAATTATTGAATGTTGCAATCGTCTCATATTCTACTACACGGAGTTGGAGTGAAGGGGGTCCTCATTATATATTTATATTCTTATATGCTAAAGTTTAATTTTGGTTCCAACACACTCATGTTTTCTTGGAGGCAAATGACCAAACACCTGATATGCACATAACTGTGACACCATGAAACAATATTATATAGGCATCCTTAATAAGGAGGAAGCCAAAGATTAGATAGTGAATATGAGCTTATAAAATTAAGATATGATCCAAAATATAATTAAGCAACTATGAATGAAGATAACCTAGAAAAGATTAAAATCACCATCTGGAGCAGGAGAGATTTCGGTAGGATTTAGATGTGTTTTTTAAAGTTTTGATACCATGTGCCATGCACATGCTTATCGTATTTATACTCCGAGTTTTTTAGTCTCGCTCTTCCATTCTAACTGGGAATCAATGTAAGAATGATTTAGGGTGCGTTTGGTATGGTACTAAGGGAATGGAACTATGACTATCATAGTGATTAATGATGTTTGTTTTAGTTGAGAGGGCCCACAACTATGACTATGAAAGTTCAATATTATCCATACTCCATATACCTCAAACTAGAGGGGAATGAAACTTTCATAGTTGAGGACCCACCACTCTTATCAAACTCATACCCATTGTCATTCCTCGCAGCATACCAAACGCACCCTTAGCTTTATTAAGACGATTCTTGCAATTCTCCGCTTTTTTCAAAGAATGAAGAAGCATGAATGAGAATCAAGAAATCATTCTTCATTTCCATTCTCATATGCCAACAAACAAAGTAATGCCCCTCATTCTCATTCTCTTGTTTCCATTCACTCGTACCAAACATCCCCTAAAGGTAAAGCGTTTGACTTGTTTGTAAATGAATGTAAAGTATAAAAAGGTTGAAAGTTAAAGAGTGTAATAGGAGTTTGTAGTGTTATTTTGGAAGTGTATAGGTAGGATGATTTATGATTTCCTTATTTAAATGGATTGGGACGCCTTTTCATTTAAATAAAGGAATTGTGAATTGCCGAACCATAAGTTTATATTTTCTTATTTATACTGATTGGGACGCCTCTTCATGTAAATAAATAAGTATAAATGAGTGGGCTTATGCGTTTCCGACGTGACATGAGTAGGATTAAGGAGCAGAAAATGGAAAAATAATTTGATTAGACGTATTAGAAACTAAGATAGGCGGAAGAGTTAGATTACGATTTAAAATTGAGACGTTATGTGAAACCTACTATTTAGGTGTTTAAAGTATAAGTTGAAAGGATTAAGAATTTGCAATAATGTTATGATATGCCTTGTGACGTGATACAAAATGTGAGTAATGATCAATGTAGCAAAAATTGGCCTAGGCGGCCTTGTAATCGGCGATTACAAGGTAATCGGCATTCTACCTTGTTTATTTTTGAAAATCGGGGAAAATCGGCCTGAAAAAAAATCGGCCACTAATCGGTCAAAAAACGGCCTAATTGGTTAAAAAATTGATTAATCGGTCAAAAATTGTACTAATCGCCCAAATCGTTTAATCGGTCAACTTAGGTAAACTTTTAAAAAAATATTAATTTAGGCATTCTACTTAATTTGAGGATAATTTATTTTATTTATAACACACAATGGACCTCATAAACAAAATTTGAACCTTTTATTGAGGTTTGCGAACATAGTAGGCTTGAAATCAGTTAAGATCTTTAGTTTGGCCTCCAGAAATACTCAAAACTTGCCGTAAATGTCAATCCGATTAATCATCGATTAATCCCGCCTAGACAGATTACAAGTTACAGGGTGATCGACCGCCTCACTACCGACTCACGATTTTTGCAACATTGGTAATGATAGTAATAGATGCTAATTATTATTAGCACCCTTATGTGTAATGTGATGGTATAAGTTAAAGTTTGACTTTATAAAGTCAAAGTATTGAATTTTCCTATGAAACATATAGTCTTTGATGTGAAATACAAATAAAGAAGTAGAGAAAACGAGGTATTATAGTGAGAACATTAAGAGAAGGGTTAAGTGGCTTGGTAGAATGTGAAAGTATTAGTCAATGTTGACGTATGTAAAGTCACAATAGTATGATTTCTCAAGTGACATATAGTCCTAAATTGAAAGATTTATAATAAATTGAGTTAGAGTATGGTATGATAGTAAAATTGTTGGCTAAATGATATATTGGATATCTATTAAATATAATAAACGTGAATAATTTACAAGTTAATAAAGCAACATAAATCATAAATGCGCTGATGTGTCTTTCATGCTATTGGTCCATAAATCATAAATGCTTTCAAGTGTACAACACCTTTGAAGCATACCTTTATAATACACGGTACATTAATTTATTTATGTAAACTATTCGATCACCATTAACCCTGCCACAAATTTTGTAATGCCTCATCACTTCCACTAAATAACAACACCATCAATTACACGCACTCCCTCTCATTCAAAAAAACTCATTCAATTCTCTTATTCAACTTACATATTTTTGCTAACTAATTAAAGCATTGAAATTCTTTGTACGCTCTAATATCAATTCAATATCAATGATTCCCTTCAAATTTGATCTATGCGAGTGATAATTTTGCTGTCCACACCTTCAAACTGGTAATTATTCGCAAAGTACTAAATTTATTTGTTTTGGTTTTTGGTTGCAGGTAGTTTGCAGGAGTTACATAATCGAGTAAGTTTCTTTCTTTCTTTCTTTTGGGGAAAACTATTTGTATGATTCAATTTGATATATAAGATTTTTTTTATGTTGTCAATTTAATTTTGTGCGGATTCAGTTTAATATAATGTGCTTAATCTTGGATCTTCATGCCAATCAAAAGCTATTTTGGGTTTTGATTGTAAGTTTTTTTATTCAGTTATTCCATATTCCCTATAAGCATGTACATCGATTACTTCCTTTCATCAACCCTAAAATTTTTGATTCATTCATTCCATATTCCATATCACCAATTAAAAAAAATAAAGAAGAAGAAAAAAAGGAGTTTCGATATATGAGATTTGACCGATTCAACAAAAAGAAGAATTAGTTTTTATAATTGTGTGTTCTATGAATTAGTTTGTTTTTTGTAGTAAGTTAACACTCTGTTCCCGAGTTTTAATATGAAAGAGAAGAAGAGAAGAGAGAAAATTGGACAGAAAAGAAGAGAAGAGTAATGTAATTTGTTTTTTTACACCGTGTTCCCGAGTTGAGAGAGAAAAGAAGAGAGAACCAATGATTTTACAATTATACCCTTTGTTGCATACAAAATTTATATGTTATTTTTGGGCATTTAAGTCATTGTTTAATTAAAAAGTTTCCAAATATACTTTCCTCCCAAATCATCCCACTTTTGGGAAGAAAGTTTTGGAGATAAATATAACCCAATTTCCTCTCCTCTTCTTCTCTCTTCTCTCCTAAAAGAACTCTGGAACACAAATTTATTTCGTTTTCTTCCCACTTCTTTTCTCTTCTTTCAAAATTAAAACTCAGGAACGCAGTGTAAATGTTTACTCAGGGTGTTTGTATTATGCCAACAAGAAGTGACAACAGTCATAACATGGCTCACTGATATAGATCATAACAAGATTCTCTATTTTTTTTACGCATTTCAGGGTATAAGATTAATGGCGGCTAAGGATTCTAGCCATGCTTTTGATTCAATGGAAATTGGCACTCCTGTTTATTTTACAAAAATGAATTTTAGAGGTATTTTATGTGTATTATTGTCCACATATTTTCTAGAAAACGTGCAAACCATGCTAATGGGTCAACATATGTCAGATTGGAACCTGGTCATGGGCAACTTCCAAGTATCTCTTATTAATTGATTTAATGGTTTACCTTTTAATCTCGTGTATGTTTTCTTGAAAAAGGTCTGCTATTGGCAAGGAATGAATTTGATGGATTCGTTCAAGTAAGAATTATTGTTTTAATATATCAAATAAATTGATATTTATTATCATTTTAAAGCTTGACCAAATTTTATTGCAGTTAGCTATGTTCGGTGCAGGAAGAAGTTTATCAATCCAAGTATTAAGATAACAGTAACTGTTGGGATGTACTCTTAAGAAAACTAAGGTGATAAGAGTCTCTTAACAGACTTTAATACATTTAGTTTAAAGTCTGATATTGTATTGATTCATCTTTGTTTTGAACATAGTTAACTTAAAAGACTTGTTATTTTTCAACAAGATTAAACATTTAACCAAAATATTTGAACGCGTATCTCCTTAATAACAAGTGTGGGTTTGAAGTATTAAATGATTGCATCTTTCATTGTTCATATTCATAAGCATGGTCATCGGTATTATGTTTGATGTTTATTTGGTGTTTGCTCTATGTGCAGGGGTGAAGATGATCTTGCTCTATGTACTCTCTTAACACTTGCAATGTTGGTAATAGTTGGAGAACAATAGGTGATACTAAGGAGTAAGGACACATGAGAAAGGTTCAAACTCTTTTTTAACAACCCTTAGTATTAAATAGAAGTTATTTGTGTACAGTCAACACTACTTTGTAGCAGCTTTTTGTTTTCCTTTGAATTTACATGTTCTGTTGTTATTAGCTTAGATATCTTATAGGGAAAAAATGCAAACTTTTGAATATGGTTGTATGGTTAGGAAGTTGGGTATTTTGCATACTTTATGAAAGTCTTTGACTGATTTCATTGCCTTGCATATATTTTTTTTTTATAGGAAACTGGCTCCAAAGTTTAGAAATTAGATGCATCTAAAGAGAAAAAGGGGTGTTGTATCTTATAAGCTACATAATATGTTGTCCTAAGATATACAGTTTAAATCATCATAAGCGGTACGTGTTCTATTTAAATTTTTTTGTTTAGGTTATGATTTTTAGTAACTGTGTTTTAAAATCAAGATGTTTTTGGTTTAATGGTACATATATGGTATGGGTTTGTGATTATGAGTTTTATGTTTCGATGTTTTATTTTTAATTGGTTGTTGTATGTTTATTGGCAGATACACGATGACAAATATGAGTCTAGATGATGGTGGTTGTCATGGAGAACGTCTAATGAAACCGATTTCTTTCTTCTAATTGCCTCGACGACCCTTTTGAGGTATTATCATTGTAGTATATGATAAGTTCTTCTAAAATCGCATGTGCTTTTTGGTGAAGTAAATTTAAGGGTCTGAATCTTCCTTAATAATGACAAGTAATAGAGATTTGATGTTTTCAACTGTGTTTTCTGTAATGAATATCAAAACTATTTGTTAGACTACATTTAGATAAGACCAAATATTTGGAGTATATTAGATTGATAAGACCAAATATTTGGTATTCATTAGTCGTATATTACATTCATGTGTGAGTTGTCAAATTAGCATAACTAATGGGGTTTCCTAATATAAGTCTTGTAACATTCCTTTATATTGGTCCTCATTTGTCTGTAATTGTCATTCAATTCAATAAAAACCATTGTCGTGTATATTCAACATTGTATATTC
The DNA here is from genome assembly GCA_030686995.1 of Artemisia argyi. NCBI lineage: Eukaryota > Viridiplantae > Streptophyta > Magnoliopsida > Asterales > Asteraceae > Artemisia > Artemisia argyi. The sequence goes on along the minus strand of CM060685.1, from coordinate 132,017,184 downwards.
TTACATGGTATCAGGCCATTAAGATCCACAAAACATAAACTCTTCCGCTGCCGCCTCCGGCCACCGGCTATACGTCGGAGGTTCGGAGGGCTCCCTTTTAATCCGTAAACAAAATAAATCACAACTTTCTCTAAATCTGTGATCTTTATGTTTTTCTAGGGAAAAACACGCCCTGTTTGTTTGGAAGGTTCTTTGGGGGTTGAAGTTTTAGAACCAACTTTCGTTTTATCAGATCTTCTTTTGATGTTAATGCATGAGTTTATTGTTTGTCTTTTAGTTGATTGTTCGTACGGCTTTGTTACCAGTCGACTAAAGTTGACCGTTGGTACCAGTCCCTAAAGTCGACCGTTGGTACGGTTGTGTTACCAGTCGACTTAGCTGACCGTTGGTACCAGTCTACTAAAGTCAACCGTTGGTACGGTTTTGTTACGAGTCGACTAAAGTTATCTTCATGAAAGGATTGCCCTCTGCTTTGTTTGAGGAATTTCGCTCCAGTCTCAGCGTCCGGTGTCCTCCCGCTCCGACTGCGGGGGAGTGTTAGACTACATTTAGATAAGACCAAATATTTGGAGTATATTAGATTGATAAGACCAAATATTTGGTATTCATTAGTCGTATATTACATTCATGTGTGAGTTGTCAAATTAGCATAACTAATGGGGTTTCCTAATATAAGTCTTGTAACATTCCTTTATATTGGTCCTCATTTGTCTGTAATTGTCATTCAATTCAATAAAAACCATTGTCGTGTATATTCAACATTGTATATTTTCTTACACTATTATGGTTTACGCTATAGTTGGTTTTGTATTAAATTTAGATGTCTAATGCATTACTTCATGCACATTATAGTTGTTAACTACATCATTGGCTTTTTTTTATGACTTATTGCAAGAAGAAAGATCTCAACTTTATGAAACTTACGGCTGATAAGGTTATCCCTTGAGTGCTCAACCCTAGGATGGCCTTGTTTTAAGTTTGAAAATGCTCATTAAGCATGGCAAAACTTATCACTTGAGAGTTTCTGTTTCAAAAAACTACAGAGTTTTTTATTTGTATAAATAGTTTTAATGGTAATTATTAGCATAAGTGTCAGATTAGAAATTTATATATATGTACAAATGGAACGGGTTGAAAGTCACCCCATAAAGTATTTTAATTACATTGAACATCCTAAGTTTGTTCGATGCTAATTGGCAAATGAATAGTCGAGTTAACCCAACCCAACCTAACCTAACCTACCTTGACCTCTTGCAACCTAGACTAAGAAATTACATACGTTGACTCATTACCCACCAAGTACCCACTCAATTTTAAAACTTCTGTATAGGGATCAATGTTGCTACTATTCTCATTATTTTATATGTGCACATTTGGACAACTTAGGACAATTATACGGAAACATACAAGAAGCATATCATAAAATGCAGACTCCCTTGGTGCATCAAGTACCTTCAACAATCGATGATTCAATTAGCTGCAAGTATGGGGAACATCGATGCACTTGTGGACGAGTCTGATGTGGAAAAGTTAGTTGCAAAGGGTCATTTGGCACGTAATCTTCAAAAGATTTGTGGCACGTAATACGATTTGTACATCTGAATGTTTTGAAGCTAAAATCTCTTTATAACTAGGTTTCCGGAATGAGGAAAATTTTCCATGTAAATGTTATATTATATATACTATTAGTTTTAGGTGTTATGTGATTGTAGGTTCTGGATAAGGTAGAGGTTCGTAACAGATTGCTCGAGAAAATGTGTCGAGTGATTTAAGCTGTTGTAGCAGATTCACTTATGCCTCATGCAACTTCCTGTAGTGACTTTAGAGGTAAGATATATAGATTCGGTTATACACTTTTATCTAAATGAGTATTGTTTTTGAAATTTTGTTATTTATAGTATGTGAATATGCATTTTTTTGTCATTAATGCTTTTGTTTCTGAAAAAGGTAATCCATATTTTTTTTCTTCATATTGTTAGCTTGATCCAATCTACTTTTTTGATATGCGCAAACCAGGTTTAATAACGGATCTGGGTCAAATCAGGTCGATCAGCTTGGGTTGGGTTGACCTGAATTGACTTTAATTAGATGGTAACAAATTAATTTTTTTTCAATAATAGTATTGACGAGGTTTTACGCATATAAACCATTTTATTTTAAGCTATTATATTTCACCCATTTGACCTTGAGAGGGAGTTGTTGGACATGATCATATCTATCGTTTACTAATTTTGTCCAATGTGTGGGATAGATGTTGGAAGCGACATGATAAATGAATCAATGGCACTACAAGAAGAAAGCGAAAGACAAGTACGATTAGCAAAAGGAACGAGTGAATTAGCCCTATGAGAGAAGGAAATGTTTATCACGTTGTTGAAAAAATGGTACCCAATTTCAGCCAGAGTTACAGCTGTGACACACCATGCCTGCTATGGGAACGTGTTGAGGCAAGTTTTTGGCAGCTAACTCCATGATCTCCAATGAGGCCATTGATGTTCTTCAAAGGGCAGAAAAAGCTCGAAAAGGTATTGGTTAATATGGTTGTTGAAGACACTTGGAATATGTAGATGGAGGTTAGACCGTCATTAGGGAAATGGTTCTTTATGAAGTCGATTATGTTCTTTTGAGATATTTGAGACAATATATTCAAGAAAGCTTGGAGATAGCCACATATGTTTATCAGTAAACACTATCAAACGCTTATTATTTTGATAGTTAAAAACCGGATTGTTTATCGTATACTTGACATATTTGTTATTCTTCATTTCAATAATAATGGAACTTATTTACGTTCATTGTTCTTTATTTGATTTATTTACGAAAGTATATCCTTAATGAACAATTTCTTTAAAAATGCCCGTGATTCCCCGGATCTTTAAGCTACTTGGTGTCTCAAACCACAAACTTGTGTTAAAATGGATTATGTAACAGGACAAGACCTCAAGTTGTTCGATTATCAAGAACTTTTATTCAGGCACAAACAATTAATGGAACACATTTTATTCATACCAAGGTTGAAAATTACTCTGTCTGATAAACGTCTATCGCTAAAGATTGTTAGGTAACAATTTCCTTTGTCAATGTCATTTGATATGACAATAAACAAGTACCGAGGTCAATCACTTTCAAAAGTTGGTTTCTATCTACCAAGTCCGGTTTTCACACACGGACAACTATGTATAGTTGTTTCTCACGTCAAAAGCAAAGGAGGTTTAAAGGTTGTCGTTTGTGATGCGGATGGTAATCTATCAAACACCACTACAAATTCTACTCACTAGATCTATTCCCTTACAGTTATTATAAATGTCAAACTTCTTTTACTCACATATCTTTTAAACTTATTAGGTGTTCACGTAATTTACCTTTTGTTGACGTGTTAGAATGGTCACTACATACATTTGCTTATGAAGACAAACATATTGGAGATCAAGAGACAATGAATGTTTATTACACATATATTTACAAGCATTGTATCTTATACTTTCAGTCATTTAACTTATTGTTCTGTTACAAGAAAATTTTACAGCATTTACGTTCATTGTTCTTTCTTACTTTATTCACATACTTACCTTTTTTTTTAATAAAAAATCCTCTAAAATCCCGCGGATTCCGCGGGTCTATAAGCTAGTAGTAAATATGTCTCGGATGACATAATGACTATAGCAAGAGCCAAGATATGATAGAATTAAGCGAATAATAAAATGGATAAAAGGTGTTGGTTGTGTTATAATATAGATAAAGTTGCAAATTCATATACATTGTTGCAACTAGTTGGATGAATTGTGAAAGTGCAAAGATGAAATGAAGCCTGAGATGTGAACAAATATACGTGTTAAATAAAGGGTTAGAATTGTTACAACCAAAACCGAGTTTTAAGTATTACCATTGGAATAGTTTGACTAAGACTTTTATGAGTCGGGAGACTCGATATGAATGGTTAGTCAACTGATGTTAAGTTGATGTTAACCTAATAGTCAAAGTGTGTGTAATAAGGTTATAGAAGATTGATGTGTCAAAACTATAAGAAAGTAAAGTACAAGGGACTAAGATTATCAAGTGTTAATTGTTATAAAAAGTATCATGTGGCCAAATTATAAGCGAACGGACTTGAGGGACCAAAGATGTCAATTGGGTATAACTTTGGTATGAAGAAAGCTAATACTAGAAATTCCCGAGAACATTTATAGGTTTTATAAATATGTGCTTGTGTGATGAAGGTTTAACCAAGAAAAGAGAAGGAAAAAAGCCTTAATCTAAGTGAGAGATTGATGGTGTTTAAGGTTTAAATTCAAGAGTGTTAGTATTCTTGGTGTGCGGGTGTCGACACACATAAGATAAAGAGAGGGAAATACGAGGAGTTTTTTAGGGAAAGATTGATTCGAGGGTGTTATTAGTGGGCTTGGGCCACTAATACTGATACGTTATCAACAAACTTAATTAATCTTCAAATCATCCCAAGTATAGTAATGTCTTGGAACATAGTTGTGATTGATAAGGATCCTTTCATGTTCATTTGAACGTGAGCAGTAATGTTGTGTTTGTTGTTATTGCAACGTTGTCAATATTACAAAACATTTATTTTATTTTAATTCAAATGTACAATCACAACAAACACCACATTACCTCTCATGTTCAAATGGACATGAGATGATCCTTATTGTTGTGATAAAATAATATAGCTAGTAACTTGCAGTTAATATTATCATCCATTAAACGTAAATATGATACTTAAACTCACAAAAATCATGATAAAACACAATAAAGCAGTAGCCAACAATTAAAAGTCTAGTTAAAAACTGAAGTAAAAAACAATAAGTTATTAGTTGATCACCTTAAAGATGAAATGCCATTTTACAACGGGAACCCAAACTTCAACAACAACAACTAAAGCATCCATGGAAATGCAGGGTTAGTCGTTAGGGTGTGTTTCTTTTTTATTCCCAATTAAGTGGTTTATAAAAATACAAGTGGGTCCATGTCCCTTATTACCACTTAATGAGGAGGAGATCTCTTTTCTTCCTTTAGAGCAGTTGCATCAATAACGCAACCCATGCGTCAAAAGGGAGTTAACGCGCGTTAATGTTGCGTTACACGTTGGGTCCTTGTGCGTTAAAGCTCCACGTTAGCCTCCTAACGCGAGTTAAAGTCGAGCTGAAATAAAAAAAAAAATGTGTTTTGCCCCCTCAAACGGCTACTAGCCGTTATTTTCAAAAAAATTTTACATATCCCCTCCCCCAACGTATATAAACGGCTAATTGGGTAAAAAAAAATTAAAACCTTTTTACAACCAATATAAAAACCCATTCAACCCAATTCTTTCTTCCACACTTTACAACTCAAAATATTCACTACTACACTTAAAAAAAAAAAAAAAAAAAAAAAAAAAAAAAAAAAAAAAAAAAAAAAATTGTCTCAAGGCATCAACAACGACTCGTTTCAAAACCTCCTTGGTGGGTGGGGGAACCCATATGCGGGTTTGATTCGCCCCAAACGGTCAACTTTTATTAGTCAACCACTTGTGAATGGTCAACCGTAAAAGTCAAACGGCTAAGGCAAATGCTTCCGTGGAATACAGTGTTTCCCCGGGTCGTAATGTCCCAACGAGGTGTGCGATGTTTTATAAAAAACGAATCTGTGATCGAGTGAATGTGAACAGGAAAGGGTATAAAGTGTGTGTGTGTGATTTAACTAGGGTTTTATAACTTAAAATAACTTAGATAAACTATTAGAGTTATTACGTGAAACCTAGATATCTAAAAACGTATAAACGTACACCAAATTAAAATCAGACGCGATTGCGTGCTGAGAAAAAGGTGAGTTTTAAGAAAAATAAACTACAAGGGTTAAAAATGAAAATTCTATAAACTTAAACTTAAAATAAAATTAAATTAAAAAGAAAATTATTTTTTAGATTATTTTATTATTTATTATTTAATTAAAAACTAATTAACTATATAATTAAACCTAATGTAATTAAAACTAAAAATGATAAATACTACAAATTAAGCTAAAAACTTATAAAAATAATTTCTAAAACTTAAAATAAACTTGAAGAAAGTATAAAAAATAAAAATAAATGTTTTTGTCTTTTTATAGATTTTCTATTAATTAAAAACTATTTATATTAATTAAACTAATTAAACTATTTTGAATTACAAACAATACTAAAATTACTTAGAAAATTATGAAAAAATTTATAAAACTATTTTATAACATATAAAAGCTAGAAAAAAAATATAAAAACTAGGTCTTGCCTTATAAAAATTAATTATGCTATTTATAACTTAATTATTAATTAATTACTAAATAAACTAATATTAATTATAATAAATACTAAATGAACAGTGAAAATTATGAAATTATTTTTACAAACACTTAATACTATAAGGAAGCTGGGAAAAATATAAAAAAGGTGGTGAGCTTATTTCATAAGCAAAAAATAAGCTGTTAAGCTTGTATAAGCTTAACTGACTCACTCTACTATATAATAAACTCAGGAAAAGAATAACACTAATAACAACCTAGCCCAGATGGTGCACGGGTTTGGTTTGAGTTTTGACTAGTCAAACCCAGGAAACCAGGGTTCGAATCTTGCAAGTGCTAAATTTCCTTTTTCTTTTATTTTTTTAGTTTTTACTTTACAAACTTGTTTACACAACAAATATTAACAACTTTTGAAAAGACAACTTTTTTAGATCAAAAGAATAAGCTCAGGAGAGCTTATTGACTCTCACAGTTAAGCTTTTAAGAGCTTAACTTGAGATTTCAACTTGAAAAGCTTGTCAAAAGCTTGGTTACAGGAACAAAAAGGAAGAAAAAGATAAAAATAGATTATAGGAGCTTAAAGACTGCCAAAGAAAAGAGAAAAGCTTATGGAATAAGCTGATAAGCTCAATAAGCAATTCCAATTCTATTGCAGTTCCAAACAGTCCTGCAAGGAATTTGGTGGCTTGATTAAGCTAGGGGCAAAAGCTCCTAAGCTCAAAGTAAGTACTGAACCAACTAGGTTGTTGGTTGTGCTTCTCAGAAAACCAATTTATGAAGTGTAGGACCCACTAGTGAGCTCTACAAGAGCTTATGAAGTTGAGTGGGTTGACTGGTTTACCAGTGTATGCTGGGTGAATGGACAAGCTTCAAGCTTGATGCAGCCCTAGTGAAAGAGCTTGTGAGTGAAATATGAAGCTTGAACTGTAAAGATGGGTTGCTCAGCTACTTAAAGAGCCAAAATTCACAAGCCAAAGCTCAGTGATGAGCTTATGATGAGCTGGTGATTATTGCTGATTTCACTGGGTGACCAGTGATATGTTTGATATTGTAGCACAAATTAAGCAAGAATAAGCAGACCAGATAAGCAGTTATAGGCAAATAAGCACTCACTCAAGCAACTAGCCACAAGGGCATCACAAACAACCAAAATACACAGACCTACAAGCACTTATGAGGCTTTTGCAAGCTTCTAAAAGTGGTTGGTAATTCTGTGTACAGGGGAGGTATATGAAGAATCACTAGACAATAAGCACAAATTAAGCAGTCTAACCACCTAGATAAAAATTATAAAAAATAGTAACATGTAGATAAGCAACAAGACTAAATATTCCTACAAGCTCAGATCCTAATATCAATTAACAAGTTCACACCAAAATTCCTAAGTTTAATCAAAAACTAGTGTGACTGCAAATTGACTTTTTTAATTAAACCAATAAGTTGACTAATATGAGCTTGAATCTAGATTTTCTTACTGATATTGTTAAGTTAAGCTATAATATGTTAAAATTAAGCTAGTTTATCTAATTCTAAGCTAGTATGTTGAATATGGACACAAATTACATAAACAGTTAACAGATAGGGTAGATTGAGACTAATTTTGACTTTTACTCTAATAAGACCTACTTATTATGACTGTTATGAGCTATATTGACCCAAATAAGCATGCAGCAACAAGTTATAAGGATAGTAACATGCAGAACCCACAGAAGCAGCTTGATCCAAACACCCTATAGCAAGGTTGTTTTGCAGATTAGTGTTGCACAACAAATGGATAGAACATGAAATTGATTCCAAAAACTGGTTTATGATGAAATAAGATCAAATGAGCACAATAATACTGACTTAACCAACTTTTACCTATGAATCACTACTAAGCTATTTTAAACTATGAAACTTTAACAATTAGCAACTAAAATTTCCAACAAACAAACTACCAATATTATTCTATGAAATCATTAACTAACAACACAGGAACCTAAATTAACAAGATCTAAGCTATAAGAGTACTGTAACAGTAAAATGCTAAAAATAATGAAAATTGCTTACAACTTGGAATTGAGATGAACACACAGAACCAAGGACCAATGATCACACCTATATGCTTACCACTAAGCTCTATTAACCAAAGTAATCCAGAATCAACTTTGCTCCAAGCTTTCTTCACAGATTCTTTCTAATTTATGCCCTAATTATTTGTTTCTTTTTGATTTTTTCTTTTTTATTGATAATTACTGATTAGAATGATCTAAAAGCTTGCTATAGCTTACTGAGAGCTAAGTAGTGTTATTAGAGTCCTCTAATTAACAAACATCAACAGAAATTAAATGACTTGAAATGTAAATGTGGTACGATTTGAAATTACTTGAGAAATAAAAGATAGATTGAAACTGAGTAACCAAGATTGTTTATTACACTTTAGCAAAGGTAATTAACATCTGAGAAAAGTAAATGACAATTACACTAATGATACAAACTACTTTGATTAACTACGATTGATCATAAACTAGAGTAAATTATGATGGCTTCTCTTTGCTTCCTTCTTCTGTATTTATCACCAATTCTCATCCAACTTGGTCAAACATTTATTCCCACTTCATCTGAACCCTTGAAACTGAGTAATTTATCCAAACCGTTCAAACTTGGATTTGGCGCCAAAACTTTACACGTGGAATTGAGGCGGTTTGAGTCTAATTAAATCTTCTTGTTGTAATGTGGAGGTGTCAGGAAGATATTTGGTAAAGTTTAGGCCAATTGGGGTGGTTTTGATCAATACAATGGATTGGTTTTGGAACAGTGGTGGTTTGGGGGAAAAAGGGGTGTGAAGAGCATTTATTGTGGCGTGTTTAGGGTGAAAGAGGTGGTGGAGAGTGGGTAGGAAGATAGGGGTGAGTTGGAAGGGGTGAGGTGGTGTTTACAGGTGTAAAGGAGGAGGGAAGGAAGAAGACGGGGTAGGGGTGTTTGTTTTATTTATTTTACAAAGGGTGGGATGGGCTTGGAGTTTTTGAGCCCAAGTGGTTTAGTAACTGGATTGGACTGGATCTGGTTTATAGCTGGGTTTATTTTGGATTTGGATTTGTTGGATCCGGATTGTATTTTTGGCCCATATATCACAAGGACTAAAAATGTAATTTTCTGGAACTTTGAGGATCTATTTTTCCATTATTCCAAACTTCTCATAAGGGCTAAACCTGTCAAATATGGTTAGTACAAGTACCATAAATGAATAATTTTCCATTTTTAAACCTCAGGGACCAAATCGGCCAATTTAGAAACTCCAGGGACCAAACTTGTAATTACTCAAAAACTTTTCTCATAAGGACCATTCCTGCAAAAGATTATTAGTACAAGGACCAAAATTGAATTTCTCAAAGTTTTTACATCCTAGGGACCATTTATGTCAATTTCCAAAGTATAGGGACTAAACTTGTAATTTTGTGAAACTTTGCACCAAAGGACTAAATATGTAACTTTATGATTAAAAAGGACCTTTGATGACTTTTTCATGTTTTTAGAATAACCAGGGACTAGTTTTGCCAATTTATGAAACTTGAGGGACTGAAACTGCCAATTATGCAAACTTTGTACTTTTTTTTATCTGTTTTTGCATATTTTGCATTTGAAACATATAAAACACACTTTTAAGATATTTTCAGTATTATGATGCATATTTGAGTGTTTTTGGATGTTTTGGCAGCTCAGATTGGTATAAAATGATGAGTATTTAGACACTCATCAGGGTTCATCGTCAAATCCGAATTGGGATAACCCTACCCAATTCGGTATGTCGAGCGAAGAAGTTTTCTGACAACATCAAGAGTTACGGTATTGGCAAGAAAGCCAACAACGAAACTCCCTAAATACCGATTTCCAAAACCTCCAATTCACTCAACAATCTCAAACGGAAACAAACAAAGTTCCCGAAACACATACCTCTCCACCAAAGAAATCGAAATCTCGTATTAAACGAAAGTCCAAAAAAAATAACAAAGAACCAATCAACGATGATGAAGGACACAGAGAAGGCATCCATACACGTTGGCAACCAAGTGAAGAAAAATTACTTGCTACGTGTTGGGTGGCCGCTAGCGAGGATTCACAAGTCGGTCGTTCCCAATCGAAAGATACGTTTTAGCAACGAGTTCAAAATGAGTTCAATAAAACCAATTTTCAGAAACACGGTAAAGATATGATACAAGGGAAGTGGCGCACGTTGAACCGTGATTGCGCAAAGTTCAACGCGTGTTTCAAACGTGCTCAACGCGATCAAAAAAGTGGGGAAAATGATATGGATATCCTCACACATGCCAAAGAATATTATCGTGCGGAGAACAATTTCGCCCCATTTAATAATGAGGCGGCTTGGAATGTTTTTCATGCTCATAAAAAATGGGACGCGCCGAATCCGATTGATTTAACCGGTGATGTCCCAAGCCAAACAAACGAGTCGTTGTTTGGACATGATGCAGAAGCACGCCCTATAGGAAAAAAACGGGCTGCGAAGAAACAAAAGTCCGAGACAACGACAAGTACCGGGAGCACGAGTACTGTAGGATCTGTTTCGTCGGCCCAATTCGGGGAAGCTTTGCTCGAGGAGTATCGGGCTAAACATAAAGATGCGTCCAAGGCTTACCAAGCGACCGCTGAAAACCAAAAACCAATACTCAGCAATACGGACGAGGGAGTTTGAGTTTTTGTTGACCGACACTACCGGCAGGGATCCGCAATTTGTGGCGATGGTCAACATGGAAAAGGACCGAATCATTTAAAAATACAGGTTTCCAAAGCGTTGAGAATAAGTAATTGTGTTGTGTTGTAACGTTATCATTTTATGTCTTTTTAATTTCGTAATGTATATTTTTTTAATTTTCATAATATATATATATATATATATATATATATATATATATATATATATATATATATATATATATATATATATATATATATATATATATATATATATATATATATATTATTTCGTAATGTATTTTTTTTAGTTCGTATTGTAATATATTTTAAGAATGAATGTTATAGTTTTTAATAAATGGAGTGTTAGTTTTAGTTTAGGGTTGAATGTGAAAATATTTGAAAAGTTGAGTTAAAGTGAGTTAAGGTTGAGTTATGAATGTGGGTGTTTTTTTGTGTGTTAAGGTGAAAGTGTTAAAACTGATGTGGCGCTAATGTGACACTGAGTTAAATCTTAACTTGTGTTATTGATGTAAGTGCTCTTACACCAAATAAGGGAAATAAGTTGAGCCCACTTAGAAAAAAAAGCAATATTAAATATTGTTGGGACCCAATCCTTTAGTTAAGGGGAAAAAGAAACACCCCGTTAGTGGCATTCAAGTATTCTACTTAGAGGGAAATACCAAATATTAAGGTGATTTTGCACGTACTCTTCCCTTGGATGGGTTAAGAATTACACTATTCAAATTGCATAATTTTAGTTCAAATGTACACATATTACACCTTTTTCAAATATAGGCCGGTGAAAAGTGAACTTTGTACAAGTTTCTGATTTACATGTTACAATAGTTTTTATGCATGTCTTGGATATATATGCAAATTTGCATATTCATAGGGGTATTTATGTCTTATGACTCCCTGTACCCAAAGCCGTATTCGAAGGTGTGCGAGGTGTGCTATCGCACAGGGCCTCAAATTTTTAAGGGCCTTAAAATATATAGCTCTTTATATAATTGTGGCCTCAATATTCATTTTGAACCTCAAAATGTTGACGATATATGGATTTGTTCTAAATATTTGTTAAAATTAACTTCAAGTGGGTGACAGTGATGAAAAACTCATAAAAATTAAAGCTAATTGTTACAATATATTTCTAATTGTCAGTTTAGTTATCATATAAACGGTTTTGCAGAGTACCTCCCTTGGGCTAGCTACAACACCAATTGCCATCGGACTGCCGCGGTCTTTTATTTTTCAAAATAGATAAGAAAAAGAGCGTAGTCAAAGTTATGATATTTACAAAATTACCCACCATCAACACCATGAATATCGATAGTTCGATACTAGTCTTTTTACTCGCCCATAGCTAAAGCATACCACGTCACCATCAATAACATCCTTGTTATTTACTTTTACTTAGGAATCAAGTCTTGTTTATGCGGACAATTTTTGTTTTGTTTCTTTTCACTTTTTCTGAGAGGAGTGGAAACACTCTGGTTGCAAGAAACAGAGAATAACATCGATTAGATTCATTTGGAAGAAAAAAGAGAATGCATCGATTGATCTCCTTTTCGGCAAATTACAAGACTTGATTCCTAGGCAAATAATCGAAGTATATGAGTTGTTTGAGATTGTATGTGTCATACATAAAAAATTGAGAAAAGTCCAAAATGCATCCCTGTAGTATGTCAAATGACCGATTTACATCATTTTTCTTTTTTTGGCTCAAAATTCATCCATCCGTTAGTAACTTTGGAACAAATACATCCCCCAGTTAGTAATATCAGTTACTATGGACTAACGATGCAAATGATTTTCCGTTATCTCCTAACAAGAGTTAAAATAGTTGCATCGTTAGTCCTCATTGAGTTAAAATATTTGCATCGTTAGTCCTCTTTGACTATAGAGTTAAAATATTTGCATCGTTAGTCCTTATTAAGTTAAAATATTTGCATCGTTAGTCCTCATTGAGTTAAAATATTTGCATCATTAGTCAAAGAGGACTAACGATGCAACTATTTTAACTCAATGAGGACTAATGATGCAACTATTTTAACTCTTGTTAGGAGATAACGGAAAATCATTTGCATCGTTAGTCCATAGTAACTGATATTACTAACTGGGGGATGTATTTGTTCCAAAGTTACTAACGGAGGGATGAATTTTGAGCCAAAAAAAGAAAAATGATGTAAATCGGTCATTTGGCATACCACAGGGATGTATTTTGGACTTTTCTCTAAAAAATTACAATCTTATTGTATGTGACTCATACCTAGTGTAAACGAGCGGGGTACCCGCGCGTTGCTGCGGAAATATTGTGCTTAATCTAAACTCGAAATAAAACGATTGAAAAAAATTATTTTTGTTATTAAGGACTAACGGGGCCTTATCCATTTTATTGTATCGGCACAACCTAAAAAATACGAAACGTAACGATTTACTAAATAAATTGATTTCGTAAAAGTTTTGCATATTTATACTCGTTTTTATTAGAAAATTTATTTTGGAAATAATGGCGCAAGTTTCTTAATTTTTTGAGTCCGTTTGGTCCGTCAAATGAGTCCCACATTATATATTCCAAAAGTTTTATTATGAAAAATAAAACAGTTGTAATTTACTTGCCATTTTATAAGCATTCATTCATATTATTGCATTCATTCATTTTATAAACAATATTATGGCCTTCTCTCTATCTCTTTTCCAGTTGCCAGACGACGCCGGCCGCCACCATTACCGTCGCCTGAAAAAATTTCCGGCCAACTCCCAAACGTAGATCAAGCCACCCTTATTATTTCTGGAGCTTTTGAGGTCGATTGGAGCTCGTTTGGTACCCGGTCTACACCACACTGCCACCACCTCGACACCACCATCACTTGCCGCATCTTTACCGGCACCTTATCTCTCGTATTGGTAACGCACACGCCCTTTAACCTTTTATTTATTTTTTAAATCAAAACCCTAATTTTTATATTTTTATAAAACCGATTTTTATTAATAAAACTTGTGCAAAACCTTTTTGTTTTGATGTAAACCGTGTGGATTTAAACTTTTGGCTGTGGAAACCGTTGGACTCGGTCCGAGTTATGTGACTCACCGAGTCAAACTCGCGAGTCGAGTTGACTCGGGTCGAGTTTTGCAGATTTTTGTTTTTCTTTTGATTTATATTAACTTATCCTTTTGTAGTTTTGAGGTTTTAAAATTATAGTGATTTTTTATATATATATAATTATATATCTATGTGTTTCTAATGTTTTGTTATTTATTTATTTATTTTTGCTAATATTTTTTGTAGAACCACAACGCCGCTGAATTACACCACCGGTAACGGACTGCTTCTCTTGACGTCGTCGGAAAATGCTAGCTGTTTATGGTTATTTTTATTAAATTTTGTGCTGTAAATCTTTTGGTTAGTTTAAATTTTATTTTGTAAATTTGCTTGTGAATATTGTTGTGTAAATTTTGTAACAATATGGTATTTTTTTTATTAAAAAAAAAAATACTGTTGCTACAGTAGCATTTCTACAGTAACCGGACTCACATATTTACTGTTAAAATCACTGTAGCAAACACTGTTGCTACAGTACCACGTACTGACTTTTAGTATATATATATAATTACAAAATTTTACTGTTGAGATATCTTTTAGTTATTATCAACTCGGTATTCGTACTTGATATTATTGAGCAAAAGGGTTCCATACCAGAGGTGAGATCTATGCAAAACAAGTATCACTTAAAAAACAATTAAGACAATCTTAACCATCCATCCACCTTTCATATAATGGCTAAGATCAAATCCAAAAATAACAAAGGGAGGGTAAAATTGACATTTTAGCTCATTTAATATAAAAACCCACTTTCCACCTTTTTTTAAAAAACAATATATCTTGCAAACGGTAAATCTTCAAGCTACGAAAAATACACCATCGCGACGAGAAAAAATTATCTTTCTATAGATATGCATTGTTATCTACTTTCGACGATTTTTTTTTCTTTTTTTTTTTTTTTTTTTTTTTTTTTTTTTTTTTTTCAAAATTCCGTCCAGAAAAATCTCACGGGATTCGTAAAAAGACGATTTTTTTTCAAAATTTCTGTCCAGAAAAATCCCACGGGGTTCGTAAAAATCCCATGGGATTCGTAGAAAGACGATTTTTTTTCCTCAAAATTTCCATCCAGAAAAATCCCATGGAATTCGTAAAGAAATCCCACAGGATTCATAAAAAGATGATTTTTTTTTTCAAAATTTCCGTTTAGAAAAATCCCATGGGATTCGTAAAAATCCCATGGGATTCGTAAAAAGACGATTTTTTTTTCTCAAAATTTCCGTCCAGAAAAATCCCACGGGATTCGTAAAGAAATCCCATGGGATTCATAAGAAGACGAATTTTTTTTTTCAAAATTTCCGTCTAGAAAAATACCACGGGATTCGTAAAAAGATGATTTTTTTTTTCAAAATTTCCGTCCAGAAAAATCCCACGGGATTATGTATGATTTATCTTGTCGATAAATCACAAAAGATTCAGTATGAATCCCATGTGATTCTTTGGTGCATCCCATGGGATTCATTGTGAATCCCACATGGGATTCTGTATGAATCCCATAGGATTCTTTGGTGCATCTCATGGGATTCTTTGGTGCGTCTTATGGGATTCATTCATTGTGAATCTCATGGGATTCTGTATGAAAATCACAAGGGATTCATTGTGAATCCCATGGGATTCAGTATGAATCCCATGGGATTCAGTATGAATCTCAAGGGATTCATTGTGAATCCCATGAGATTCTTTAGTGCATCCCATGGGATTCATTGTGAATCCCATGATATTTTGTATGAAATCACAATGGATTCATTATGATTTACGAGGGAATTAATAAAAGTTTGTTTTTAGAGCAAATTCGTTTTGGGTGCGCTTGGTTTTTATTTCCTTTTCTTTCCCTAAATATTCAAAAAGTTACACACGACAGAGTCAAAAGCTTTGTAAACACACTTTTGACTTTTCCATGACTAGCCACCTAGCTATCCTTTTCTCACAATTAAAATATGTAGTATAAACAAACTCAACTTCTCTTCATTCACCAAACCCACATTCATTAATTGCTTTTAGTTCTCTTATCATATCCACAAACACATCATCACTTGTTCTTCAAAATCAGCCATCATTTTCATTCACATCGATTGCTGGTTAACATTCATATCTTTGCATTTTTTTAAAAAAAGAAAGAAAAATGAAGTCCAGCTCAAAGACCAAAATCATTAATCTCACGACACGCGCGGAGTTTCAAGCGCGTGAGATTCCGGCAATACTCAGAAAACAAAACTAATCCATCGTCGCCTATACTTACAAATCTCCGGTCACATTTTAGCGACAGTTTCGTGACGGAATCAATACTCACAAAAAGTGACGTCACCACCGTCCTAAGGTCCGACTGAGCGTTTAGCGAGAGGCGGTGACGGCTCTGTCCTTCGATCTCTAACAACCGTTTCGAGACTAAAGAGCATGTTTTCCGGTCACCGGAGGTGAGAAACTGAAACACACACGCGAGACACGTGTCTAGTAGGATTGAGATGTCTCCGGTGGTGGTGATGACGTCATCTTCTTCCGTTAATAATAAACGGAGCTCTTTAACTGCGTTATCACGGCGACGGTTGGTTATGGTTGTTGTTGTTGCGGCGTTAATTGACGGTGACTGGCCCATTCATCAAATATAAGTGGACTTGAAAATGAGGAAGTCAAGGGTGCATGTGTTTAGTTAGGAATATGAGATTACAAAAGTACCCTTCGATAATTAATTATATTAAAATGATAATTAATTTAGACCTTAGATTTAAAATAAATGGATGGTTGAGATCATGTTATTTGTTTTTTAGATAAATGTTGTTTCGTATTGAAGAAATACCTAATCTTTCTCTTCTTCAATATGCGGGTGATGCTTCTTTTTTGGTGACTAGCTAGTCAGAGGCAAACATCAAGAGCTTGATTAGTATCCTTTATTAATTTTGTTGATGCTTCTGGCCTATATATGCATTAACCTTGCTAAGTGTAGTTTGAATGGGATTTTGGCATTTCTGATGGTGAGGTGGAACGAATGTCTCATATTGTTTTGATTCAGAGGTGGTTCTAGTTATGTGGCCATTGTAATATATGCTGCAGGGTCAATCACCTATAGCATTATGGCTCTTATTTACTGTGAAATTCCATCACTAGTCACTTTATTCAAGAATAAGGTCTGAAAACTTAAAGGTTCTGCTACCTTGCATTGTAACAATCAAGCAACCTTACACGTTGCTGCAAATCCAGTGCAAAAACCAAATATATTGAGGTAGATTATCGTTATGTTACGGAGCAAATCACACATGCGTTTCTTAAAACAGGATAGGTCAAGACTAAAGATCAATTGGCGGATGTGCGTAACAAATATACTACTACTGTTAGTCGTTGATCGACAATCTCAACCTCTATCAAAGTCGGGAGTGTATCAGGTATATGGAGCAAAATGTTAATACTGGAAAAATGGGAGTATATACAACAGATAAGATAATGGTGTAGAAGTAATTGGACCCCCATATTTGTATTTAAACTCAATTGCACTACTTATTCTGTCACTGAAAACCCAATACAAGACACTAATTATACTTAACTTTTACATCTGCTGGTCCGTGTACAGTGTTTAACAAAAAAACTACAGGTTGAAACCTCGAATAGTCCTAGCCTTGAACTCTATTAGTTACATAAACAGTAAAGCAAAAAACAACGATCACGTCACACGCGAGTCTGACCAAATAATCTTTAAGTACTTTGACGGCAGCAATGAATACATCTTGTATTTCTTTTACGTAGGTGCAACTTGCTGGCCAAATTTGCATAATAATGGCACTGCATCCAAACCTTACAAGTCCAAAAATTATACGAGCTGTAAAAAAAAGCACATGATGAGTAAGGTTGCATATTAGTAAAAACATACACAAACCGATGACCGTGTCAAATGAAATGAGAGAGTATTAGTTGTTTTACCAAAGTAAATGACGTGAGAAATAGTACGTCCGAGAATCCCTGTGTAGAAAGTGATGCAGGTGCCGGTGACAGAAAGATCACCCTCGAGATAGGACGGGGATAAGTTAATGGTCTCCCGGGTATGAGTGATCAAACCGATGACCGTGTCAAATGAAATGAGAGAGTATTAGCTATTTTACCAAAGTAAATGACGTGAGAAGTAGTACGTCCGAGAATCCCTGTGTAGAAAGTGATGCAGGTGCCGGTGACAGAAAGATCACCCTCGAGATAGGACGGGGATAAGTTAATGGTCTCCCGGGTATGAGTGATCAGGTGGTATAGAATGAACAGTACAAACACGTAGATGTACTACAATAACAAACAAACAAGAAAGCAAGTATCATATTATTATTATTATTATTTTTGCAGAAGAAACAAAATCAAAATTATCTGAATATCTTACCACGAGGTAAAGAAAGGGATACTTAAAACATATACTTAGGATGTATATGCAGTTGATATGAATTAGGATTCAGTTTGTCCAAACCAATACAATGTCTCTACACGGCCACAACAATACATACCAAATGAATGGTACAACCAAAATGAATTTGATGATGTATTCTGCCTCTTGTGATATCACGAAAAAGGAGATGGAAACGGGAAGTGCAAATACGTTTATCTTGCCTATCAAGTTGAATTCACGAGTGCAAAGAGCAAGAACGTGGGAAGCGAAAAATGAAACAATGTACCTGCAAAAGATGGCGATAAGTAATGATCAAAATCACAGTTCTTGTACAAATGAACCTTGGCTATGATATTACACCACTTATAAACCATCCTGCATTTATTCATTACATAACTATGTCCAACCTCATATTAAAAACACGCCATTTTAGAACACAGTTCAACCTTAAAGTAGTCAACTGTTTTTGCTAAAAATAACTTAGTTAACATTAACTTCTAAAATCAATGGTAAAGAAAAAGCTATTGCTCTCGACAACAAACCACCAACAACATGAGCAGAAAACCTACAAAGTGTCATTGTTTTCATTATCTCAAAACTCACTAGTTCCACTTTTACCCAACTAGAAACTAAAGAGTATCTATACAGCTGAGCTTAAATATATCACTGAGATCTTATAATTTATACTATATTATACAAACACACATAAGCATAAATAAAATAGGAACCATAATATTACGTTATATACCAGGTTTTAACAGAACCAGGAACAAATAATTAAAAAAAGGGGGAGGCTAGGATTTATCCAGGCCAGGACAAAACTGTTTCAGAGCCGAGGCAACTTTCAACTTGTATTTGAACTATAAGTTGTCCTCAAGTAACACTAGACAGGCCTAATCGAGCCTTGCTTTTAGGACCGGGCTAAGGCATTGCCTGATTTCCTATCTCTATGATGTCTCAGTAGTATAAACTTCTTTAAGCAAATCATATTACAATAATGAGCAGAATCAGAATTTACCATTGATTAATATGATAGAAGTGGTCTAGGAGAGACCCAATAGCTGCCCCAAAAATAATGGAGGCGATAAAGATGCAGATACACCTAAGAAACCACCTCCCTGTATCTATTATCTTGATCCACAACAGAAAGGCAATAAAATTAATCCCAGTGCCCACCCCTTGAAGCTCAAACCAAATACGTACAATTGGCCCAAGCATGGCAAAGAAGGCAGTGAACAGTAGCATCACGTACACCTGTTATATCTTATGTTATTATATACATATGGATATAGTTATAGAAAAAAACAGCAACAATAAGGCAGCTATAAATTGATAAACATAGTAATGAAAAATTAAGAGGATGTTTATCATGATATACCTAGTCGAAAACACAACACAAACACACATGTTTAGTTCAAATACCAGCCTACTAATGATACAACTGTTAGTTTATGAACATAAATTAATAGTTGTGTGTTAGGATCGAACTCGAGATCACGGGATTGCACACTTTACGTATGAAGAGTAAATGAATAATTATTTATAAATGTTATATATAATTATTAATAAACACAAAACGAGTAACGACCGTTAGTATTTAACGGAGAATGACTAACGACCGTTAGATGAAGAAAAGGAAAGTAATACTTGTGAATAATTGGAATGTCAAGAAGGTTCCGGAATCCCTTAAGGATGTCCATAACCGATCAGCCATAAGGGGGATTCCACCTCCTCAATGCCTTGGACTCCAAGTTATCACTAGTATATAAACAATCCCAAGGATTCATTGTTTCCTACAACTTGTACACATAGTTCTTGGTGTTTTTCTCTCCTTCTTTTCTTGTCCAAATAATCGATTCATCTAAACCTTTTATAAAGGGATTCGATTTTAGTAAAGCTCAAAATAGTTTTGTGTTTAAATTACTTGCATAATCTTTTATTTGAATTAGTACGTGTGTACAAGAACGTGATACAATCACACTATTGATTGTATCTTGGATTGAATAACAAAAGGGTAAGGGGTTATTCTTACAATCCACATAAACCCTAATTAGGGTTCTTGAGTTGAAGATTGCATTTGATTCTTGTTCGGGCTAGAATCACAAAGGTATGTTTACTTTTATATTTGATTAATTAATTACATATTGTATGATCTTGTAATTGCTTCCGCTATGCTCACTTGATGTGTTTGGTTTATTTATATGATTGTCATGATATTATAATTCAACAGTGGCATCTAGAGCCGTTATAATGTGTAATTAATTATCGAAACACATAAAAATTCAATCTTGATTCGTTTAATTACACGTTTTTTAGGGTTTTCGATTCCTAACCCTATTTTTTTATTAGGTCGATTGACCTATTAGGGTTTTAGGGTTTTGTTTTCGATTTTTTAATATGATTAGAAACCCTAGGATGTCATGTAATTGGTTATGCGTTTTAATAAACGATCTTGGTGTAATATGTTAATTGTTATGCATAATCCATGAAAAGTGCATGTTTGCATGGATTTTATTGTGTGATAATTTAAATGGTTTAAATTGAAAATATGAATTAATTGTTAAGTTATATCGAAAGATGTAAATATATTAATAGATGTCGAATTGGGGAAGACTCCAATATTAAGTAGTCAATTACGTGCTATGTGGTATTTGTTTAGTTTTAGCTTACGCAATCGATTTATCGATGTATGTGGTTCTTTTTCCTTTGAAGAAGAAAACCCTAATTGAATAAATGCGTTATACACCTAGTTTGATTATTAATATGATTATTGAATATATTTTGCATGTGGCTACATGTTTATACATATTTAATTGTTATGATTATGTATATGTTTATTTGGTTGTTTTATTTTTTATTATGTATTACTTGTTTTTGTTTATTATTATGTAAGACATGTTTATAAATGGAAAAGGGTAATCTTTGAATAGAAAAATAATATGGACTAAATAAATGGCGAAATTGTTTTGATTTTAAGAGTTTAAATTTCAAAGGATTGGTTGATTGATGTTTTTGTATGTAATGGTTAACTAGGCCCGACTGAAGTTTACACACTACAAGATGGGTATAAGGTTGGCTTCGCATTAAATTGTGGCCTTAGATAGACAACATTCTGTCTTAACGCTCGTTTGTGTGTAAATTAGACTTACCGAACAACCATTACATGTACACTGTCATCTTAAGGGTGAATTCACCACAATTCCACAATGATTATCCGAAACACTAACCCTTAGGGCTTATGCAAAAGTACGATATAAGTGGACGATAATTGTTGGTAATTCTTTAATTGGTGAACCCGATACCTCAATAAAAACTTTGATATTTTACTCTTAGTGAATTGGTAATAAAAAATGTTTTATAAAACCAATGTTATGAAGTTGTATGCATGCTTCTTCATACATTATTTTGATCACACGTCAAAATTAATACCTTTATAAAATTAAGTCAAATGCCATCTAATTAAGAACACTTGAAGTTGTAGTTTACGTCATGTGAGAGCTTGGCTAGATTGCAATGGAGAGGTAAATTTCATAATTTCATTGCTAGCAGATCAATTGATGTAATGGATTTATGAGTTTGCAGTTTTTAAGTTAGATGACTTTAATTGAGTAGGAAGTGAGAGCTTGGACTCAAGACATTAAGATGGGGATGAAACATGCTTACATTACAAAGGTTTTGTGAATGTAAATCCCATAATGATCTAGGAATTGCAATATGATATTGGCAATTATTGTTCGACAATTACCTTGTTGAATACTATTATTACTAGCAGATAAACTGATGTAATGGTACTATGTCAATTTGGATCATATCTTTAAGAAAATACTATGGTTTATATGAATATATTTACCAATGGGTATTTTATTTTCTTAAAGATCTAATTATCGAAAATACTGAAATTGAATTTTGTAATTTGTTTTAATGTATCAATGCAACGTTCAAACCGTAAACGCACTTTGGGCTTTGGTAAATTGATCTAGTTCTGTTTTCAAACAAATGTTTGATTAAGAATAATTTACATAAAAGACAAAAGAAGTCTCCTTTCTATGAAAGAAAAGTGAGACACAATCCTATTTCTTTTTTATGAAAAGGATAATAGGAATATTAGATATGTCTAAATTCTAATATAACTCATAGCAAATTTTAATAGTTAAGAAAATTATGAATATTTTCCATAGGGATTTCATCATCCTTATTAGGTGATTAAATTCTTAATAACAAATATGATATTTGGTTAACAGAAAATTATGTATGACATTTTATGAGTTATTAAAATTAGAAGCTGGACTAATTACCGCAAAATGGTAAAAGACAAACTAGTTTATTGATCTAGTTGTTTTGAATATTTAAAATGTGTTACATACATTGTAGGATGGTAGACCTGTTAAGGAAGAAATTGCATGCCCAAATTTTCAAGTTAATAGCATTTGGTGGATAGTCCATCATTTACAAAGTAGAATACACTCTTTAATGCATAAGTAATTGTTACGTATGGACATTCAAAGGTGTAGGAAAGTTAAAAGCACACTATTTTCTTTCACTGGATATAAAATATTTACAATGTTGTCAAATTTAGTGGGAGTATTGTGTACTTATTACTGAATAAGGAATTATTTTAATGATCTTTAATTCAGTGGGAGTTACAAGCTTTGACATCTTGGTAGCTAAAGATAATTACTTTCCAAGTGTAGACACTCATACTTTTAAGGATAGTCTTGTACGTTTCCTTACTAGACATTGTTGTTCTATAACTACTTGTTATGCTAAAATCTATGACACAATCATATTGAACACATAAACAAATGCATGGCGTGTTGTTTATCAACTATATGAGGTTGTTCCATGCACAAGTGGGAGAAATGTTATCTTTAATGTGTGCAAGAAACAACTCATAAAGATATGATTTAATGGATTCTCTTAACTGCAAGGTAAGAGAATTACATTCTAATATGAATTGCACTAATCTAATTCAAGAAACACTTGGTGTTACAATTTATGTTATGTGAGAGCTTAGCTAGATTGCAACAACAAGGTGAATTTCATATTTTCATTACTAGCAGATCAACTGATGTAATTGAACTATGAGAATTTGCAGTTTCTAAATTAGATACCTATTAAAACATGTGTCAATATGATATTAAGACTACTTTAATTTGTATATTTATGAATTCATGGAATAACATAAATTAATAAAGTAATCTAATGCTGCTTCAATCTGAATATTTATGTGTTCTTGGAATGACATAAATAAATTAAGAAATAATGTTATTTACATTATTGTGAAGTAATAAATTAACTTGAAATTACTATTGAAACCAAGAGATGGTGTTCATAATTACTTTAGTTAAACATGTTTATGTTTTACTGTAAAGATATAAACATAAAGTCTTTAATTGTTACAAGACTTATAATAAAGTAAAACGTTATCTTGTTATGTTTTTTAATTAAGACATATACACGAAGTCATTAAATTTTTAAATTACTTATAACGTATAGTGGGATTATAACAGTTTATGTTTTCTTGAAGAGACATGGACTTGAAGTGACTTTGTAAAAAGTACTTGTGTTATAAAGCATGTAATTGGCTTGAAAATTATTATACCATTAAAATGAATTAGTTGGTAAATAGACAAGTCAAAAGAAATATGGTTATCTTAAATATTGTTAGATAGTCTTACAATATTAATCTTAATGAAATGCCAAATGTTTATGGTATGTTCAGTTAGAAAAATCAAACTCTTGTTATATTGTTTGATTAAAGATAACTATGACTTCTTTTCTTCCAAAAAGTTATCAAGGTTAGAATATTGAGTATGAATTGGACATACTTAATAAAACTCCAACATAGAAAATTAATAAGACATATGATGGAATGTGATGAATGTGATGAATCACATTAAGTCTTAAATTGAAGTTCTAAATTTGTTTAACTGCTTATGAAGTGGTTATTAACAAAGTAAAGTCAGGAACTGTCAATATGTATTTGTAATATCCCAAAAGAGAACATTGTATTGTTGCTTTATTTGCTAAGTATTTAAAGATAGTCTTTAAATTACTAAAAGCAAGTGGGAGTTTTGATCTTTAAAAGATAAAATTACAAGATACATAATCTTCTAAAATACACTAGCAAATATCATGATGAAGTTTGGCATTTGAATGTTAAATCTCAAGATGATAATAAAGTTTGACATTTAAATGTTAAATCTCAAGATGATGGAATTCTCATTCATAGAATAGCAAAATATCTCAGATATTTGATTAATATGCTGAGGGCTATGATTTACAGGATTATTGTAAACCTGATTATCATTATGATACATTACCAAATATGAAATTGGGTAAAGTATACATGATATGAATGATTAAGATTCTGTCCATAAAGATAATCAATTTTAGAAACTTGGTTTATCTTAATAGTTAGACTAGAAAATAAAGATGAGTTTCTTCAAAGATAAGGTAACCTTTGTGGTTCAAATCTTTGTATAGAAATCATATGGATAATATTGTGCACATATTTAATGCATGTCTTATGAAAAGATTATTAATCACACTTAAGCAATTAACTGTGATTGAATATTCTATTATAAACACATTAAATATATAAAATTATGATTGTCATATTTAGTTTCATTAATATGAAATTGACAATGGAATATCAAAACTCTTTCTTGTATGATTACTTGAGCGAGGACGATAAGTAATCAAAAGGAGTTTATGAATTCAAATAAATATTTGAAAGTGTACAAAGTGCAATAATCCATGGATGGATAAATGCATGCATCTAGAAGATTACTCTTATGTTTAATTATTAAATCCATGTTTTGATTTATAATTAAAATAATATAATTTCTAAATATTCCTAAAAGCTAGTTGGAGTATTATGTTTAATTTCCTAAATCGTATATGTTGTAGAACATATAAAAAGTAATATTCCATATAAGTAAAATGTTAAGTCTTCTATTGGAATGAAACTTTACTTATTTAGAAAATAAAACATATAACCTTGTAATGAATATTTATTGTTGAAACATGTGCGGTAAATGAATCTAATAAAACATGATATATCATTTAGAAAGTCTAAATGGATATATATAATATGAATTAAATCTAAGTATGACTCAAAGATTTTTCATGCACATCATGTTTTGTTGTATCATGCTTGATTACAAGATGATTTGGAAATATTAATATCTAATTAAAAAGTTATTAGATGACTTGTGTAATATTTTGAAAGAATATGTTTGATTATAGAATCACATCCTAAAATCTGGAACAACTTCCAAATTCTATAGATGAACAATTTTTCAATTGTTGTGAAAATTGTCTTAGCCAACAAACTTGAAAGTTTGAAGGGAATCAAACATTACACAATAGATATTAATATTTACGGGAAGTTTTTAAGAGCATATTGTTGTTTGCATAAAATAATGCTAATGAAATTGAGATGACGCTCAATACTAGTTATGGTAAAGATTTTATCTTTGGCTATATGTACTAGTTGTGCTTAATAAGAGCATAGTTGCATTATACATTAAGAGAATAAGAATACTTTAAACTTTAAAATGTTTAGAAGTTTGATTATCATAAATTGGTGGTTAAAGATGTCACACATTTTATGAAATATTATATGGCATAATCAAAATTGTTGAGTATGCACATATAAGAACTTCAATAGTTGAATTCTTGAAATAAGTATTCTTTAAATTCCGATAGATCAAATTTGGATGATTTATGTCTTGTCAACCAGTATGAATGTCATTACTTGAGACATTATTCATCAACAAGATTTATCATGCATTGATCTATTTAGTATTTGGATAAGGGATGTTAAGCAATTATTATAATAAATTTAAATACATGGTATGTTTAATTTATAATAAGTTGTATCCTGTATTTGTATGTTTAATCTATGAATAAATGTTATTCTAAATTGTCCGTTGTCAGTTAATAATATAGGAATATTATTAAATCAAGACAAATCTGAAGGTTGGTATAATATACTTGAAGTATATTGATACGTAATCATGCCATTTCAGATGATATTCAATGATATCGAATATATGACTTATCCCAACTACATGATGTTACTTTATGGATCTTGTCATGAAGTAAATCATGAGAAATTATCCTCAGACTTGAGATGCAAGATAAGTGTCATAAATGTAGTACATTTTTGTGGAACAACTTAATGCTATACGTAACAGGTAGTCATAAGGGTTGTTTACGGAAGTGTTACAAAGTTTGTGAGTTTTGCTTGTAGTCAAGATAGAATTTGTTCCTTCAAATTAATTTTTGGAGTTCAATACTGCTGGGCCCCTCGTAGGGTTGTCAAGATGTTTGCATGGCCGTGCCCAAGATCTTCCCTGAATATGTTCAGATGATTTGGTAATCTTGATCAATCACTAACAACGAGAAACAGAATGGTTAATTAAGGAATGACTTTGATCCATATCCTTATTAACGTGGTATTAGAAACAAAAGGATAATAATAATGAGAAATCATTAAAAGGTTTTTCTAGGAGCCTTACTCGAGATCGTACTAGAGGCATCGGCGTGTTGCAAGACGCTAACCGATGTGATCACACTATTAAGATATGTCCAAGTGGGAGCTGTTAGTTTATGAACATAAATTAATAGTTGTGTGTTAGGATCGAACTCGAGATCACGGGATTGCACACTTTACGTATGAAGAGTAAATGAATAATTATTTGTAAATGTTATATATAATTATTAATAAACACAAAACGAGTAACGACCGTTAGTCTTTAACGGAGAATGACTAACGACCGTTAGACGAAGAAAAGGAAAGTAATACTTGTGAATAATTGGAATGTCAAGAAGGTTCCGGAATCCCTTAGGGATGTCCATAACCGATCGGCCATAAGGGGGATTCCATCTCCTCAATGCCTTGGACTCCAAGTTATCACTAGTATATAAACAAACCCAAGGATTCATTGTTTCCTACAACTTGTACACATAGTTCTTGGTGTTTTTCTCTCCTTCTTTTCTTGTCCAAATAATCGATCCATCTAAACCTTTTATAAAGGGATTCGATTTTAGTAAAGCTCAAAATAGTTTTTTGTTTAAATTACTTGCATAATCTTTTACTTGAATTAGTACGTGTGTACAAGAACGTGATACAATCACACTATTGATTGTATCTTGGATTGAATAACAAAAGGGTAAGGGGTTATTCTTACAATCTACATAAACCCTAATTAGGGTTCTTGAGTTGAAGATTGCATTTGATTCTTGTTCGGGCTAGAATCACAAAGGTATGTTTACTTTTATATTTGATTAATTAATTACATATTGTATGATCTTGTAATTGCTTCCGCTATGCTCACTTGATGTGTTTGGTTTATTTATATGATTGTCATGATATTATAATTCCAACAACAACTAGTATGAAACTCGTATAAAGAATTGAGAGAAAAATTATTAGAGATCATATCTTAAACCGAATAACAAACATAAAACTATTACTAAATCATCACAAACTGAACCACTATGAAATGTTACAGAAATAACCTATAACAGAGAAGAAAAGAAAAAAATCACGAGCGTTGTATCTAAGCATGGGCTTAACATTGCTGCAGACAAAGTATGCTACAGGGGAAATTAATCTTCAAAATTTTACAATCTTACCATGAAACCTTTGCTGCAGATAATATTCACAAATTTAGCTATTTTTCAAATTAGCTCAAGCCTGTCTTGGAACAGAGTCGTGGTCAAATAAACTAGTAACTAGCAGAGTTGCAGGTAATATTATCATCCATTAAACGTAAATATGATACGGAGTACTTAAACTCACAAAATCCATTAACTGTGTAGGATTTTATATTAGTATGATAAAGCATAATAACGAAGTAGCCAACAACTAAAAGTCTAGTTTAAACTGAAGTAAAAATAGTAAGTTATTAGTTGATCACCTTAAATACGAAAGTCCATTGTAAACTTAAGTTTGCAGGTTGAGCATGAACATCAACTACAGCAACAACCATAGCTGGAGCATCCATAGAAATGCAGGTTGAGTTGTTTTGCTGCTTGATACACTTAAGTTTGAGATGGTTGAGTTGTTTTGCTTCTTGATTCAGTTGTCAACCTTTTTTGGTTTGGTATTTATAAATAAGCCAAAATTCATCTTTACTCCTTTTCATCCTTGGGGAAACTTTGCGTTCATTTTCATCCCTGACCAACAAGAAATGACTAATGTGCCCTTGCCTTCTCCCTCCATAAATTTTCTTTTGAATCAATAGATTTTTTTTAATAACAATTTAAGAACATAAATTATTTTTCATGTAGTGTATAAATCAAGAAACACAGTGACACAAAAAGTTTATATTTGAAGAAAAAGTAAAAAAACATACCCGTAAACCCCCACTTTCCTTTTTTGTTTAACTTACATAAAAAAACTCAAAATCTTTCTTCTTTAGTCATCTTTAAATCTTGAAGCCACTAACACAAACAACACACTTACGATCTGGACATGAAACCCAAATTAGGGTTTAAAAATGGGGGATTTCAAGATTGAAAAGATGATTTCGAAATTAGGACTAAAGTTAGGGTTGATTCTTGAAGATGATATGTGATGAGGCGAAAAATGAACCGTTTTTAGGGGGTCATTTTAGCCCGGATTCGAATTTATTTGATCAAATATTGCCCTAAATCGTTCCTTTTGTCATTTTAGGTACTTTTGGAGTGAATTCTGGAAAAGGAAGCATTTTTGACGTTTTTGGAGCATAAAAGTGAAGAAAACGGCAAAGTCTTAATTTTCCTTGCTGGGAACAGTACCTGACGGCGTCAAGAGTTTCCAAGTGACGGTGTCAAGAGCAATACAAGAGGTGGAAGTGGATAAAGTCCGTGACGGTACAGAGAGTTTTGTACTAAGGACATGACGGCGTCAGCATAGGCCGTCATGGTCCAAATGTTAGATACGGCCCAGAGTAACCTTACACATGACGACGTCAAAAGGGGATCTAGGCAATCCGATTTCATTATGGGCGGCGAGTTGACGGCGTCAGAATTTCCTTCTTGACGCCATCACCCTGTAAAATCTATATATAGTTTTGCAATTTTCATTCATTAGAGTGTAACTTTTAGGGTATAACTTTGGAGAGAAACCCTAGTCCGATTTTCATAGCTTTTTCAAGGGTTTTTACCCTTTGAAACTTCTTATGTTCAATTGAGATAAGTACTCTTTCAATTCAATCAATATGTCTATGTGTAGCTTGAATATATCTTACACTTGTCTTCAATTTAACATGCTTGGCTAGATCTCTTGTGTGTTTGCTTAGATGTAGTGAAACCTAGATGTTAATTATGGGTTGATTGTTTGTTTATAGTTGTTACGGATGATTGTATTCGATGTTAGGCTTAAGAAAACTGGCTGACTTCCATTGGTAACATGCTTGAACGTCTTAAGAAACATGATCAGAGGTGTACTATGATTTTTGGTTGTATTTAATGCGTAGGAGAATTCTAATGATCCCATGTTAGGAGCTTCTAACGGCTCGACATAGGAGTGAAGTAGGATCCTATAGAGTTAGGGAATATTGTACACGGCGCTACGACTAGTATTAAGGAATACGACCCGTCATCCATGCAATTGCAATAAACTATCAACCTGCAAAAGATATCTAGGGAGTAATGAAACCTAAGTAAACACAACTCTCCCTATCATTGTTTACACCACATTAGTAATTAGATTTATTTTCATTTATGTTATTTAATTTTAATTGCATCTTTAGTTATTGGGTTAGTTGGCTAGCAACTAATTCCTCCCACTCTTCCAAAAACCCGAGATTTTAATTGCTTTTATAAAATATAAAAATACAAAAAGAATCATCCCTCACATCTAGACCTAGTTTTTAGTCTTTCTAATCCTAGCGACACTATTCCTGAGTTGAACGATCAATCGCCCGATACTTGTCACTATACTATACTACAACGATCAGGTACACTGCATGGTGGGGGTTGTAAGCTTCTCGAGATCCCTCGAGAGGTAAAGCCTGGCGCGATTCCCACGTATCAATATGTTCCTTAAATTGTTATCGGTGTTCTTGAAATTGATGGAGATGATTTCAAATTTCAATACTAGCTAAAACAAGAAGAAGAAGATGAATGTTTGTGGTTTAGTGAATGGTGTTACTACATACAATTTGTTCTTCATGATATTGTCAAGTGTGTTCTTGGATATGTTTCCATGTTCCTAAATTGTTATTTAAACAAATATATATAAATTCAAAGGAGAATTTAAGGAGGAAAAAGATGAGGGTATATTAGTCATTTCATGTTGGTTGTGATGAAAATGAACTCAAAGTTACGTGGGCTGAAGGGTTAATGGAGTACAATATCTTAACCTGAAGGGCTGAAGGGTTGATTGAGCCTGTTAGTCGTTAACAATGACCCGTGGATCAACCTATCTTTCTTTTAAACGACCAACCGAACACGTGGATGGACGGATGGATGTTAGTGGCTTCAAGATTTAAAGATAAATAGAGAAAAATGATTTTTAGTTTTAGAAATTGAGAGTTTTGATTTTAGAAAGTGGGGTTTACATGTATCTTTTTTTACTTGTTTTTCAAATATTTATTATAAATATAATAAACAAGAACACAAGAATGAGAGGAAGGAGAATTCTTATTAAGTGTTAATCCAAGAGGTTACATTAAGGGTGTATTTATAAGATACAAACCCTAATAAGATTTGATGAATAGACATCACTTATAGGCCCATAAGCCCATATTTACAATACTCCTCCTTGGATATTCATCGTTCATTATACTTCATAAAATGCCTCATCAAAAACCTTATCAAGAAAAACCCAATGGGATACAAAAACTTGATGAAGGAAAAGAGTGCAGTAGGTATAATATTCCTCCTCCTCAATTTAATGTATATATTTCAAGCATCACATGCTAATCTTCTAAACGAGTTTCTCGTATACTTTTGTTGGCAAAAACTTTACAATGAAGTCCATGAAATTAATGATGTTACGAATAAATCCTGCAAAAATGACAAATATATGTGTAGCTTTCAACCCAATATCAATGCATTGGTTGGAAAATATATATAGTTAAAATAACTATTACAAGAAAAATACACTCTCATGACGCTTATTAATTGCTAAATTTACATTAAAGCCTCAATTGCACTTATTTATGATATTCAAAGACCAATCATATTCATAGAGACATGTGTAAAAGCAATTCATATAAAATACGTCCAAATGATTTAGATCCTTATAAGGATTCATTAAGTTTGATCAAGTAGGGTTCTTGAGAACTTTATTAATTGCTTCAAGAATTTGAAGTTAATAGACATGCTTGAGGCATTACAGATCATTCGAGAGCTATAATAAAACTCATTTAGAGCAATTTAAATACTTTGTCTTGTAAAATATCAATAAGACATTTACGTTCACCTCGAGACAATATGTCTTTTAATAATCAACTTCGTGCTTTTGTAAATTTATTTATTCACAATTCATGTCTTAAAGGACATAACTTTAGAGCTCTTATTTCTCATTCACACAAAAACTGATGTATATCCAATAGATTTTACACATTCATGTGTATGGACTTCATGTCCCAATACTTCTCGTATTTTCACGAGATTGCGTCTTTTCACGTTGGCCAATCGTTTCAATGAGCGCAATTGATTTATGATCCTCATCATTTCATAATAGCAAGCGCTATATTGTTTGTAAACAAATTTATTGACGTCGTTTTTGTTTCGATTCCATATGATTTATCATCATAGAATTTATTGAGATCTCATTAGCTATTTAATTGTACAATAATTCGCACTACCAGGCCTTCGTTGGTGATCAAAGTAAACGAGGGGTGTTGTGATTACGCCAAGCTTGGATATAACCTGAAATAAGAAATACTAAAACACTACGTTAAGTGATTGCGCAGGGGTTGAGCCCTGCAAACCACCTCCGGCGTGTGAATAAGTGATTGGTATGAGAGTTTAAGTGTAAGCATAGTAAAGTAAGGTGAGAGAGATTGCATACCAGATTTGTCATCGTCCAGGACTATTTATAGGTGAAGAAAACGGTCCTGGAGAGTGGTCACACGTTTGAGAGAGATCATGGGGGCGTCCCATGATTTGTGGTAACCGCTAGGGGTTAGTGTCCCACTCCTCCTAGTTTAGCGAGGGAGCTAAAGAGAAAGAGGAGACGTGGGTAAGACTTGGTCTCACCAATGTTTGGACTTGGCATTGTTCCGTCCTTAAAACTTATCGAGAGATACCCCGAAGGGCTTAATCCTTCGATTGGCGAATTCCCACTTGGTAAACAGATCATTGATTATTAGTTTTACGCCAAAGAAAGTTTTAGGAGGCTAGCCAGAGCCTTCGATTATGTAGGTTACGATCAAACTCGAAGGGGGTTCCTTCGAGCTAATCGGAGGGTACATCATCAAGCCCCCTATTTGAAAGTTATATATGCGCACAAGAATATGTGGCTTTCAACTCTATCGTCAAGTGAACTAACCGTGTTAGCTCGTAGGACCCTGCAAAAGAAATTAACGTCGCAAAGTATGCATTAAATGCGCTTAAATACCCTCTAACTAACTTTCATTATTTCCCCACTTGCCAAAGCATCGGTAATCTCATACGTCCCGTCAAAATTTTAAACCCAATTTGAAATCCGAAGATTAGAACGTGAGGGACACGTGTACGGTGAGGATCAAAATAAAAAGCAATATAAATTCGTTTCATCCAAACCCTAATTTACTTTTCACTGCGCCCAAAATTTCATCTACCTCACTGCGTGTAATCAAAACACACATAGTATCATCTGTCATTATCCCTTTCAAGAAAAATGGTAAATTTCTTCCTCGTTAAACTATATTTCATCGTAGAAGTATCATTCTTCGTTAATCAATATGGCCAAAAATAACAAGTTTGTGATTAAAGAACAAAAATGTACTTTATCAAAAGATGAATTACGTGCTTTTCTTGAGGATTATCCTATTCCAAAAGAATTTAAGATTATGCTCCCTAGTAAAAATCAAACGATATTTGATGCACCTGAGGGATATGTAGGTCTGTACACCCATGCGTTTAAGTTGTCAAACTTTAGAATACCAATCCACCCTTTGATTTTAGAGTTTATGCAATACTACCAAGTACACATCTCTAGGTTCAACCCATTTGGCATGGCTAAGTTGAAAACATTCATTGTGATGTGTAAAGCCTATGGATATGAGCCTACACTGACAGTGCTTAGGGGTTTTACGAACTTGTACCCGGGTGGGGATTGGTTGACTTTGGCAAAAAGAGGTGACCCTGATGTTCCAAGCATATTGTTAAAGCCTTTTACAAACATTACGGATTGGAAAGGGAGTTTCTTTTACATTCAAGAAACAATAATACCTCCAGAGTACCTTGCTTTAGTGAACGAAGCATACAGGTTTGATAAAAAATGTTTCAACGATGAGTTACCTTATACTGTTCGAAGGAATCCATTGTATCAGCGTCTTGTTCGCCATCCAGTGAATGTTCAGTCTTTCCCCGAGCCCATTCTTTACATGGCTGGTATTGTTGACCGTTGGGAGGGTTCCCCTATGAAGCCTGAAATAGTTTGTGATGGAAAAAGTATGTACACTCTTACTTAAATAAATTTGAACAACTTATCTGATGATATTTATCTTCTTTCTTTCGTTTTGCAGGAATGTCTTTCCGGAACTTTGTTGTTGCCGATGGTGCCAGGGAGACGAGCTTCCTTCCGAAGAATCCTGAGGAAGTCAGCTATGGGGTTGGCTCACCCTTCGTGTCAGTTAATAATCAGGAAGACGATGCCCAGATGGTGGAGCCCATAGCTTCCCTGCAGCCTTCCAAGCCAAAGAAAAAATCGAAGCCAGTGATTGTAGAGGAGACTTCACAGTTGGTGGAAAATGTTGCTAAGTCTGATGACCCTCTCTCCGAGGATGACCAGGTGACCATCGTTGGCTCATCGTCTGGCATAGCTGACAGGGTTCGAAACAGGAAGGGTACGAGTGCCAAACCAGTAAAGGCTACTCCCAAAAGGAAATTGATTCTACCAACACCTTCTTCCAGGAACACCAGGCAGAAAGGTCAGGTTATCACCAAGAAGGCTGCTGAAGCGTTGGATGAAGACATACATGGTGAGTATATGTGCTA
This sequence comes from Artemisia argyi, assembly GCA_030686995.1. Classification (NCBI taxonomy): domain Eukaryota; kingdom Viridiplantae; phylum Streptophyta; class Magnoliopsida; order Asterales; family Asteraceae; genus Artemisia; species Artemisia argyi. The sequence goes on along the minus strand of CM060685.1, from coordinate 131,982,622 downwards.
CTAATTGAACCAGAATATTTGTACATGCCTTCTAATTGATTGTATATTCATCAGGTCTTCCCAATACCAAAGAGCTTCCTGATGCTTCGGCCTGCCATCGTCTTGCCTTGCACATTACCCCCCCCCCCCCCAAAGCTGGAAGTCTGTGCTAACCAACATGCCCATTGAGAAGTTGTGCGATCTGCACGACAAGAGTTATACAAGGCAAGCTGTGTTGGACAATCATCTCAATTCTTGAACAAGGGAGGTGGTACAAACCCTTGCTTCTGCTAGGGAGAAGATGGATGAGATTTTGGCAAGAGAGAAGAAGAAGGACCAAGAGTTTGCAGAGGTTCAAGCCAAGTGTGAAGAGGCTTTGAGGGATCTTGAGCAGAATCCCCTTGTACAAGACCTTCGTTCTGACATTGCAGGGTTGGAGAAGGATCTGAACAAAGTGAAGACAGAATGTAAGAAGCTCCGAAAGGAGGAGGCAAAGGTTGTGGGTTACAAGGAGGAGATTGCTGAGCTAGAGATCAAATGCGGGAATCTCGAGGAAGAGAGGACAAAGCTGGGTGAGCTGGAGATCAAGCTTCGTGAAGATCTCGATGGTCTCAAGCGCAAGTATAATGCGCTTAAAAGAGATAGGGTTGCTGTTGTCTCGAAGGTCATTCCATATATAGCCATGGAGTTATATCATAACGATGAGGTGGGGAAAATGATAGGTGATGTTGTCAATGCTGCCATCTATCATGGGAAATGCACTACATTGGAGGAAATTGCTGCTACTGGAAAGCCTGTGGAATTATCTGAGGTAACTTATTACCGTGCCACTCATAAGGCAGAGTATGATAATGCAAGCAACCTCCTCGCAACTGCAGAGTACCCCTTCCTCGTTGATGCTACCAAGGATCCAATGGCTTCAGTTGAGACGCTTCTTTCAAAGAAGCCGCGTAAGGTGAAGCCAACGTCTGTGAGCAAGAAGGAGACCCCTGTGAAACCTGCATCTGTGAAAGCAACTCCTGAGATGTCCTCATCCCTGAAGGTGGTCATTGAGAAGGCCCAGTCTCCGGGCAAAGGTTCTGCTGTGCAGCCCCCCTCTCCGAAGATTGATTTGGCAAAAGCATCTTCCCCAAGTAAAGTCAGTCCTGAGGCATCCCAGGTTCAACAAGAAAAGCCCAAGTCTCCTGGTAAGTGAAGGCTGTAGTGTTTGCAGTAATTTGGCCCTAAGGGTGGTGCGTACCCTTTAAAACAATGTTTGTTTATGCCGTGTGGGTTATGGTTGTATGTTCTGAACAATTTATGTTTGTGTTGCACTTAGATAATAGGTATCATCTTTTGAGCAGCGTATATGCTGCGTACTAGTAATGGTTAAAATTGATGGGTGTGCTTCCCATCTTTGCTTATATGTTTCTTTCTTCATCGTTTATTAATTAAACGTTAATATACATCCTAAGGCTTAGAACAAGGAGCCTTATTGTGTGTATTTTGAACCAAGATTTTATAGCAATCGTATAATTTAATTGCTGACAGAGGGTTGCGACCCGCTCTGTCTCCATCCTTTAAGTGCGAAGGGCTTCGCATACCCTAAGACCGTTTAGGAAAGTTAATGTGAATTGTGTTGGATGTTTAATAGCATACAAGATATAAGTACCTTGTACCATCCTTCGAACATTGAACTTGTAAATACTTGGCTGAATAAATCTTTATTGTTAGATGTAACAAAAGATTCGAGGAAAACATGTTGTATCATTAAGTGGGTAGGGGAGGATTACATCATTTATACAAATGAACACTAAGACGCCTACCATTAATGCTTTTTTCTGGAAAGAGAAGAGTTGAATACATAATAAGAAAAAATTGTAAGTCTTGTACGTAGGACTTACGAAGTATATGGTAAGTCATTCGTACGTTGAAGGAGGGTTACTGACGTGTAAGCCTTGCTGCTTTTGACTTGCTCCATATATTCTTCCTCGGAGTATGTTCCAGGAAGCTCCCTTGTTTATTATGCTTGCACTTAAACAGGCGGCATATTGCTATGGAGCCTGCGATTCGGAGCGTGAAGGATTCGTTACTTTGTCGAAGCCTGCTGCTCCGCTCCGGAGTCGAGACGTTCTTGATTGTGTGGGACCGAATGCGTCTTTGAATCATTTAAATGGTGTTTTTCCTTTTGTTTAGCTTGGAAAACTTTTTTGTTGGAGGACATACTCGATTCGCATGTTTCAGCTGGTTCATTACTTTGTCCTTTGAAAGGATCGTTTTCTCCATATTCTATGTCATATTCCTCTAATTCTTTAGCCCATTTAACCATTCTTCGTGTTCCCTCAGGGTTCAGGAATGCCCTTTCGAATGACTTATCCGTAAGTACTCTGATGGGGTGATCCTTGAAATACCTTCGGAGACGTCTTGTGGCGTGAATCAAGGCTAGGATTAGTTTTTCTGATGCTGTGTATCTTTGTTCCACGTATGGTAGGGCTCTACTTACGAAATATATTGGTATCTGTAGTTGTCTTCTTTCCGCGAAGAGCATAGCACCGATCTCATCAGGGGACATTGCTATGTGTAGGAACAACACTTCTCCTATGGTTGGGGGTGCAACTGTTGGCAAGATCTCCATGCAATTCCTCCATCTTTGGAAGGATGTTTCGGCTTCCCTGTTCCATTGATAGGATAAGTTGTTGATGACTTCATTGCGGACCTTGTAGATAGATGAAGATCTGTTGACACCCTTCGACAATAATGCTTTTAGTGTTTCCAAGTCGTCTCTTAGGTTTTGAGTCCTCCCTTGCGTTCTCTGAGTTTGCATCTTTGAGGAGGTTTCTTCATTGATTGGATTGGTTCTAATCATTTGCCTTACGAACGGGCGTTCGTTTGACCCTTCCTTTTCAATGCCGAAAGAACACATTATTGGGTTTAGCTTTAGGTTGATTTTCCTTAGTTGCATGAGGGTTTCCTCTACATCATGGAGGAGATCTTCTTTTGTCTTGCTCTGGGTGACTAAGTATCCGCCGTGAATTCTCAGGTTCCTCCCTATCTGTTTTTCGAAGACCCTTTGGATCAGCCTATTGTAAGTGGCTTCGGTGTTCCGTAAACCGGAGGGCATGCGTTTGAAGCAGTAGGAGCTTCTGTCTACATGAAAGGCTGTTTTTTCTTCATTTTCTTTTGCCATCTGTATTTGATGGTATCCCATATTTGTACTAAGGAAGCATTCCCAACGAACTCCAAGTAGCGGTTGATGTTCTCCTACCGACAAATAGCTTCCTCTTTGGCAAGCTTTGTTGATGTCTTTGAAGTTAACCTTTATTATCCATTCTCCATTTCTCCGTTGGGCTGCAATTGGATTAGTAACCCATCGTGGGTTTTCTACCCTTCGAAGTATCCCTGCCGCAGTGAGTTTGTCCACTTCTTTCTTATTTGCTGCACTTTGTTCAGGCGTCACCTGATGAGGCTTCTGCTTGACCGGTTTGATGTATTTGGATTCATTTAGCTTGTGTTCCGTGCTAAAAGGTCTGCCGTCGATTGTGATCAACTTTGGAACTCCTGTTATATCTGAATATTTTCCTACGAACACATCTTCATAGGCTTTGAGAAATTTTTCCAATCTTTCTCTGAAAGTGGTGGAGAGTCGTTTCCCCATTTCCACCTTTCGTACTGAGTGAGATTCGTCTAGTGCCACATACCCTTTGGGACCGGAGCCTTCTCTGATGCCCCTCGTACGATGTCGATTACCTCCTTTGTGGAAAACTAGAAGGGGGGGTTGAATAGTTTTACGTCCTTTTAAAATTTATAAAAACAAGTTTGTTTTAAAAACTTCGATTCTAGTTTATGTGATCTCAATACTTCCACTATATGAACAATTATATAATAACTAACTAACTAAGCTAATATAGTATAGGTAAATAAATAAGTAATGAAAAGAGTTGGAGAGATCAAACCACAACACAAGGATTTATAGTGGTTCGGCTACAAGGTCACCTTCCTTGTTCCTACTCCACTCCCCGAGTCACCTACTCGAGAGTTTTCTTCACTATGTCAACAAACTCCCTTATGGCGGAGAAAACCTTACACACCAATTTACACAACACAACTACGTCACAACTTGATCACAACTTCTACACAACTTCTTCACACCTATTTACTTCACACCTATCTTCTTCACACCTATCTTCTTCACTTCAATCTACTTCACACCTATCTTCTTCACAACTACACTACTTCACTACTAATCAACTTCTACTTCCTACACAACTTCAATTTCTTCTAAACTACTTATTACAAACACAACACAACTTCACAAATAATATATATATACACTATGCACAACTACTCTTCAATACTTCTTGAACTTAGTTGTAGAAGGAGTGTTCTTCTTTTGCACTTAGGATGAGGATGGATGAGAAGGGATTGAATCACTTGAAACAAGGATTAATATACTAATGATCAAAGGGTTTTGTAGGATGTTTAGAGAGTTTGAGATCTGAAAATTTCGTGCAAAAGGTTGGGCAAAATTCCAGAATTAAGATGGTATTTATAGGAGAAAAATTCTGACAATTTATGACACAGGAGCCTGGCCGGTCCCCTTAAATCAAGGCCGGCCCCCTTAAAATTAAGGGGACCGCCCCTTATAATTAAGGGGGCCGCCCAGCTGTAACGGCCAGGAAACTTGTCTTTTAGTGGGGAAAGTTTATTTGGTGAAAAACTAACTGATTTTGGTTAAAAATTTGAAATCATATATTTAGTATGATTAAAACATTTTTCTTTATTACCAAAAGTGTTTTTCAAAAATATATAATATGTTTATATAATTTAAATAAACTTTGTATTAGTTAATTAAATACCTCTTTGATCATGAGATGTATTAAACACTTGTTTATCCATACCTTAAGTGATTAAGTTGGATATAATGATATAAATTACCTTAATACTTGTTTACGTAGTAATCTTACGTTTGATGAGTTTACATTTTGTGATCGTCAAAATATAGAGATGTCGAAAAATATAAATAACGTTTTCATACATTATTTATGTCAACAATCTCCCCCTTTTTGATTATTACAAAATCTAAACTCATTAAGCGAAAGATTAGTTTATATACAAGTATTATTGTGAGTTTATATCAATTATCCCCTTTTTGTTAGCATCAAAAAGGTTATTCCGATTTTATTTGAGCTCCCCCTTGAAGTATACCCCCCCTCGTTTTGAGGTCAAAAAGAAATCGAGATATGGAATTCTTGCAAAAATATTTAGTGAACAAGCAACATATATGTGTATATAGCATGCAAGAGTAGAAACTAAATATAACCATAACATTGATAAAGTTAAAGAGATACAACAAGCATTGCATCAACAAACATAACAAGTAGTGCAACTAACAAAAGCCTTAAAGGCTTACAATCATCACTTAAATAATAAACCAAAGCTCAAACATGAAAGTCCTCTCTAGAGCTTGCCATCCAAAATGGTTTAAGATAATTTTATTTGTAAAACACCAAACATGTTTAATTGGGAGGAATGGATGGTTAATATGGAGATGGTGATCGTAGAGGAGTGTTTGTTGATGGTGGTGGAGGAGTTGTGTTTGTTGTTGGTGGTTGATGCAACAAGTTTTCAATATGAGAAAACATGTATTGCATCTCATCTCTTAGTCCAAACACAATTGTTCGGTTGTGGATGCAACAAAGGCAAGTGTCTCCATGAGCTTCAAGTAAGCTCCATGGGACGGGGTTATAGGTTGGTGGATTGATAGGGGATGATGTGAAGTGTGCATCAAGAGGTGTTAATGGTGATAATGAGAGGGTTAGTGCAAGAGTTGTGTTTTCATTGGTAGGTTGTGATGGTTGATCAATTGTTGGAGGAGATAGGTGGGTGTTTATGTAGTCATTTATGGATGAAGTGGATGGTCTGGAAGAAGCAGAGGCTCCATTTGTTGATGGTGTTTTGGAGGGTGCATTTGGTGCACTAGGAGATGAGCATTGAGGTGGTGGTGATGGGGTGGTGTTGTCTTCATTTGTGAGATCAATGAATAGTTGTTTGGGTGGAATAATGACAAGTTTTTGTTTCTTGGCATTGTTTGAATAGGTGGTTCTTGGTGATGACATGATAAGAAGATGATGTTTAATGAAGGTTGAGGATGATGGAATGTGAATTAAACATGCATGGGGATTATATAGTATGAAAACATGTTTAGAAGTGGAATTAATTTGAAATTGTAATGTTAGATTCCAAAATCAGTTTAGTTTTTAAGGGAAATGGTAGTTGAGACTAGCAAAAGAGATCACAAGGTGCAAAAGAAAACAGTGTAAAAACTGTTCCAGATGGCCGGTCCCGCCCGGTCCCCTTAAATTTAAGGGGGCCGCCCATCTGACGACCCAGAAATCAAAATTTTTCAAAAAATTTCTGGAAAAATGTTATGTTCTGTTTTGTTTGTGCAGCAAGCTCTATTTGAACATTTCACATTTGTTTTGGTCTATTAGAAAGCATGTATGTCATATATATATATATATATATATATATATATATATATATATATATATATATATATATATATATATATATATATATATAAACTAATCATTCAAGCATATATATAGAGATTAAGTAGTAAAGCATGCATTCAAAAACATATATTAAACATAAACAAACAAGTTAGCATCCTAATCAAATATCCAAGAAGATAACAAGTATTTCCGAATATACTTCGGACAAATAGCACACAAAAGAAATATCCACGAACAAGAGACATAAAAATAAATATTGTTCAACAAACATAATCCAAGCACATCATCTCTTTTTCTTCCCGAAGATACCCTTCAAAGTCTTCCCGATAGATTTGAAGCCACCTCTAACTTTTTCATGCAAAATCTTTTGTCTTCTAAGCATCTCGGTAGTTCGTTCATGAAGCACTTCTTCGTTTTGATCACTAGGAGATGGGGTAGAATACTTGGGATAGTCAAGATCCTCTAAATTGTCAACGAACTTAGAAAACAAAGGGGTACTAGCATCATGGATGTTTTCCTCCTCATCGTCATCGTCATCGTCTTGTCTAGAAGATGATCCACGAAAACTATGACAACGAGATTTTCCCTTGTCAGTTCAAGTTCGTCGAGCTTGTTTTAGAGCTAGAGGACGTAAGGTGGGATAGATGGACTCATAGATGCTATTGTCAAGATCGGGGTAGTACTCGATAACTTGACGATAGAGACGAGTAAGAAACATTCCATATGGAAGATTGGCTTTGGGAGTTTTTCTAGCACACTCAATCCGCTTGATAAAGAAGTAGGCCAAATTGTACGGCTTTTCGACAGCTATACAATACAACATGTGAGCAAGGCACGCCGGGAGATGGTCCCGGTGACCTCCAGTACCAAACGCATTCTCACGAATGAGTTCTTCCCAACGCTTCATGTGGGGGCCTAATTCCTTGAGGAGAAGTTGGTATGAAGAGATTTGAACATTTTTGGATTTTATTTTTCGGGTTGTGGTGGCACGCTCCACACCAAGGATTTGACGAATTTCTTCGGGATGAGGGATGTCGGAGAGATAAGGACCAAAGGTTGGTCGACAACGATGAAGAGATTCGAGGTCCCACTCGTTTGTGAAAACGGCTTGACCTCTAAACGGAATTTGGAGGATTTGACCAAATTGTTCAAGAGTTAAGGTGATAAATTCATTTTGACTCATGAAGGAGATGGTGATGAAACCAAGATCATTGGTTTGGACGGTGACTTGGCTATAGAAATCGACTATGAAATGAGGAACGATAGGTTCATTAATTTCATAAAGGCAATTGAGGTTGATGGTTGAAAACAAGCGATTAATGTAGTCGGATTGAGCAAAGGCTAGATCTACTACACGTCCCTCATGAATGTTTCTATCTTCAATTTCACGATATATACGTCCAATGGAAGGAGATGTAGTAGGGAGTTGGGAAACTTTGGGACTGTAGTTTTTAGTGTGGGAAAGATCTTCGGTAGTCGCTTTTGGCATTTTCACCTAAACAAATCAACAATACAAAAGACCAAAATAAATATAAAGAGGAATAATAAAAAAAAAATGTATATATTGTTAAGACTTATGTTGGAACGTAAACATACTTCGACACTAATCCTAGGAAGTAGTTTACCATGTTCCTCAATATTGTTTTTAACTCGTTCTAGATATATTTTACGATGTTTAGTAAGTGGTTTCGAAAAAGATGGTTTGTATTTTGACTCAAAAATGTCATCTTTAGTATTAAACCAAACGCTTCCTTAACTATCCACTTACACTACTAGTATGTCAATATATATATGAGTTATATATCTTGACAAGTCCGATTTACAAGTTTTAGATTTATAATCATAACAACGTTTTATAAAAATTATAATGACTAAGTTTCGATATTATTTGGACATAATCCAAACACCCCCTTATTGTGAACAAAAACATTTTTACTAAGTCGAAAAATATAGTTTCATGTTTTACAAGTTATAAAAGTATAATGTGATTAGTTTTAACAAGTTTTCAAAGCATTATTCAACAATGTGTTTACCAAAAAATTTGAAAAGAAGTATATGAAATTTTTCAAAAATTTTCGACAAGGGGGTTTAAAATTACTAGTTTCTAGTGTTGATTAATCACTCATATCCTAGGGGAAGCATTTAGTTATGGATATTTAAGACTCAATTCGAAAGAAATTGTGAAATTGAAGAAATTAATAAAACATGCATAATCATGAGTTTGACCACATTAGATGGAATTAGATGAAATGTGTTATGAAAAACTTACAATACGTAATGGTGATTGTGTTAGATGAATTTGCCCTTTGCGAATTAACCCGAATTATGTGATTTGGAAGTGATTTAAGGTGTTTTTGGGTTTTGGTTTTCGTCACAGCAGTAGCAGAGGAAGGATTGTTTGAAAAAGTGGAGTGTTTGGCAAAAGGAACAAGAGAAAAAACGGGTTGGAGCAATCAGATGGCCGGCCCCCTTAAACATTAAGGGGGCCGCCCTTCATTTGGCTGCCGGTCCCCTTAAACATTAAGGGGGCCGCCCTTCATTTGGCTGCCGGTCCCCTTAAACATTAAGGGGGCCGCATTCCAAAATTTTTATTTTTCGTGTTTTGGTTTCTGGAACGAACAAGAAAATATTTATATATATATATATATATATATATATATATATATATATATATATATATATATATATATATATATATATTAGATTTATATTTAATCAAAAATACGTTGGAGAGTATTCGCACGAAAGAGATTGCTTGACATTTTTACTTGACATTTCGTCAATTAAATTTTCTTGATCATTTCGGATGAAATTCATCAAGTTGTCAAGTGGACGTGAGAGTTGTGGAAGGTTCATAAGTATATATATATATATATATATATATATATATATATATATATATATATATATATATATATATATATATATATATATATATATATATATATAGTATGGGCTTATAAGACGAGAATATAGGAAGGAGACGTATGCAACGGAAGCCGGGAGTTTGTTTCATCCATAGATTTTTCGACTCATCTCTCTACATCAGCATGAGTGTTGTTGAACATTAAAGTTCAATAAGGCAAATGGGAAAAGAAAAGGTTCGTAAACGAACAATTTCTAGTTCTAGAAAATCAACAAATGAGTTTTCTAGGTTATATGATCCTAGATATAACTAAGTATATATATATATATATATATATATAAATATTTAGATATAGTATAAAAAGATAAGTATATATATATATATATATATATATATATATATATATATATATATATATATATATATATATATATATATGTATGTATATATATATGTATGTATAGATGTAAAAACTAGAGGAAACAATGAACCAAACAAAATCACATAAATACTAGATACTAAACTAAGCATGCATATCTTGACAAGAAAATAAAAGGAAATGTGTACCTTTCGTCTTCAATGCGTTTATCTTCAAAGTCTTCAAGAGATAGTCCGAACAGGAAGTGACATCAAAAGTTTCCATGTTTGAATGGCGAATATTTTTACGTTGGTCCCCATTATCTCATTTGACCAAAGTTATTTGATCCGAACATGTTTTGTATTTGAATTTGGTGCATATATGGTGGAAACATTCCCCACGGATTGAAGTTCCACATTTGTTGATTATTGTTAAAGTTTAGTCTATTTTGGTTTGCTCTTGGTTGAGGTGTTTTAGGTCTAGGATAAGAATTATTTGGTTTCCTAGGTGGTGGAGTTTTAGATCTTGTTTTAGGTTTAGATAATCCTACTTCGGTTTTTAAAGATGGTTTATAAAACGGTTTTATATCTTCATCACTAGCAAGAGCTATTTTCTTATCATTTATGAGTATATACTTAGGATTAGATTTTGAAGGTTTTAGTTCCTTGAGTTCACTTTCAAATTTAACATTTTTATTTTCACTTGTTGAAGCTTCGATTGAGTTAAATCCTTAACCGGTTTTATCTCCGGATACTCTTTGAATACTTATGATTTTACTAAGTGAGTTACTACTATTTTCAAATTTTTCAAGTTTGCAAATTACTTCCCTAAGTTTGTTGTTTTCACTTTTAAGCTCTTGGCATGATTTACATTCTTCAACAATTTCTTTACCTTTTTCAAGTTGATGTATTTTAATTTTTAGTTCTAATACTTCATTTTCTAGTTGGTTGCTTATGTATTTTAGTGATTTGTTTTTAGCCATTACTTGTTGTCCTAGTTTGCATAATCTATTGTATTCACTATCTAAATCTTTTTCATCTAATGATAAATTTTCATCACTAAAGTATTCGGTTTCGGAACGTACCTCACTTGATGTGTTAGCCATGAGACACTTTTCTTCCTTTGTTGTTTCTTTCTCATCATCATCGCTATCACTCCAAGCTCCTCCAACAAATGCTCTTTGATTTTGATCCCTTGTCATCATTGGACATTTTCCAATGAGGTGATTCGGATCACCACACTTGAAACATTTTCTCTCATTCTTGCTATACTTGTCATCATTATTCTTTTGAGGTGCTCTCCTTTCATCGTGTGGTTGTCTAACGAACCTTCCTCGCCTTTTGAAGAATTTCTTGAAATCTCTTACGGCCATGGCATATTCTTCGTCATCGCTTTCGGAAGATGAGCTATCTTCGTTGTTGGATTCCTTTCTAGCTTTCAAGGCGATTGACTTGTTCTGCTCTCGTTTTCCTTTAACCATTTCGGAGTCCTTCTTTATAATTGCTTCGTAGACTTTCAAATTTCCAATTAATTCATCAAGTTGTAACGTTGACAAATTCTTTGATTCTTCAATAGCCGTCACTTTAGCTCGCCATTTTGGGTGAAGAGCCCTAAGAAACTTCCTTACAAAATTCTTACTAGAAAAATTCTCATCAAGTGCTTTTAAACTTGTGATGATAGTGTTAAATCTAGCAAAAGCATTATCAATTGATTCCTCTTTCGGAATCGTGAATTGCTCATATTGTTGAACAAGTAGATCTATTTTATTATCTTTGACTTGATTATTACCTTGGTGAGTTATTAATAAAGAGTTCCAAATTTCTTTTGCGGTTTCACACATAAAGATCCTTTCGTACTCTTTACGTGGTAGCGCATTATAAATAACCATTTTTGCTTCATTATTTTTAGCAAGTTTTCTTTTTAAATCATCATTTTATTTTTCAAAATGTGCGATTTCATCTTTCTTTGTTTCGGGGTTATTTTGAATAGGTAAAAAATCACCATTGGTAATAATATGCCAAAGATCTAGATCTTTTGATTTCACATAAGTTTCGAATCGATTTTTCCAATATAAAAATCCATCACTTTCAAATAGTGGTGGTCTTTGCATAGATTGCCATTCTAAATATTTTTCAGATTCCATAGATCGTTACAAGTTTTAAAATACAATATATTTTAAAGATCTTGCAAGACGTGGCTCCTGATACCAATTGTGGAAAACTAGAAGGGGGGGGGGGGGTTGAATAGTTTTACGTCCTTTTAAAATTTATAAAAACAAGTTTGTTTTAAAAACTTCGATTCTAGTTTATGTGATCTCAATACTTCCACTATATGAACAATTATATAATAACTAACTAACAAAGCTAATATAGTATAGGTAAATAAGTAAGTAATGAAAAGAGTTGGAGAGATCAAACCACAACACAAGGATTTATAGTGGTTCGGCTACAAGGTCACCTTCCTTGTTCCTACTCCACTCCCCGAGTCACCTACTCGAGAGTTTTCTTCACTATGTCAACAAACTCCCTTATGGCGGAGAAAACCTTACACACCAATTTACACAACACAACTACGTCACAACTTGATCACAACTTCTACACAATTTCTTCACACCTATTTACTTCACACCTATCTTCTTCACACCTTTCTTCTTCACAACTATCTTCTTCACTTCAATCTACTTCACACCTATCTTCTTCACAACTACACTACTTCACTACTAATCAACTTCTACTTCCTACACAACTTCAATTTCTTCTAAACTACTTATTACAAACACAACACAACTTCACAAATAATATATATACACTATGCACAACTACTCTTCAATACTTCTTGAACTTAGTTGTAGAAGGAGTGTTCTTCTTTTGCACTTAGGATGAGGATGGATGAAAAAGTATTGAATCACTTGAAACAAGGATTAATATACTAATGATCAAAGGGTTTTGGAGGATGTTTAGAGAGTTTGAGATCTGAAAATTTCGTGCAAAAGGTTGGGCAAAATTCCAGAATTAAGTTGCTATTTATAGGAGAAGAATTCTGACAATTTCTGACACAGGAGCCTGGCCGGTCCCCTTAAATCAAGGCCGGCCCTCTTAAAATTAAGGGGAACGCCCCTTATAATTAAGGGGACCGCCCAGGTGTAACGGCCAGAAAACTTGTCTTTTAGTGGGGAAAGTTTATTTGGTGAAAAACTAACTGATTTTGGTTAAAAATTTGAAATTATATATTTAGTATGATTAAAACATTTTTCTTTATTACCAAAAGTTTTTTTCAAAAATATATAATATGTTTATATAATTTAAATAAACTTTGTATTAGTTAATTAAATACCCCTTTGATCATGAGATGTATTAAACACTTGTTTATCCATACCTTAAGTGATTAAGTTGGATATAATGATATAAACTAGCATAATACTTGTTTACGTAGTAATCTTACGTTTGATGAGTTTACATTTTGTGATCGTCAAATCTAGAGATATCGAAAAATATAAATAACGTTTTCATACATTATTTATGTCAACATCCTTCCTTATCCTTTTGGGCTTCCTGGTGCTTCTCTTCGTGATAGCTAGAGAATATGGTTCCGACATTACTGGTTGTTTGGAATTTCACTGTTGCATGCACCGTAGAGACCACAATGCCCATCTTTTGCATGGCAGTTCGTCCGATTAACATGTTGTAGGGTGACTTCAATTTTACGATGACAAAATTGAGGATTTCCGTTCTCGCGAGCTTTCCACTTCCGAGTGTTACCTCCAGAGGTATTTTTTCCAAGGGCCACGATCGTTCCCCCGAGAAACCTACCAGGGGCATTCTTGACTCTACTCGTTTGGATTTGATTATAGGGCTGAGTTTCCTAAAGCAATGTTCGTAGATTACCTCAGAAGAACTCCCGCAGTCCATATAAACTTTGTTAATCTCCATATTCGAGACTATGACCTTAATGATCACTGGACCCTTTGAAGGGAATCCTCCTGTTTCGGACGGGAACGTTATTTCCCATGCATCGTAAGTTTACCTTTCGGAGGCCTTTCTTTTCAATCGGGAGGAATCCCACCGAACCATTAGGATAGGAGCTTCCTGAGGGGTATTATCCTTTCCCTGTTGCGTATAAGTGGCTTTCTCTTTGCCCTTTCTTATCCTTTTACGAGATGTGTTAATTGCCCGGATTTTACTGTCTCTTCTATCTGCTTTTTCAGCTCTCGACAGCTGTTTGTTTCATGACCAAAGTCTTCACAGAAGTGGCAATATTTAGTTGTGTCTCTGTTCTTGCTTTTTCCCACCATGCGAGGGGGTGGTTCGAAGGCTTTGGCAGCCTTCTCTGTCGCTAAAATCTCTCTTAGAGACTTCGTGAGATTTCCCAATAAACCATGGTTCGGACCCTTGTTGTAAGGAGTAAACCTATTATGGCTTTTGTGCTTGTTCTTCGATCCTTCCCACAAAGACGATTTTGCTCCTTTATTTTTCTCCATCGGAGCCCCATTGGTGGATACTTCTTTGGATTCTATCCACGTGTATGTTTTTTCAATCAGGCCTTTGTATGTTGCCGGAAGATCTGTGGATAAGAATTCCATAAGGGTCCGGTTGCGTAGACCATGGACGAAGCCAGAAATGTGTTGCTCTTCGTGTAATCCTAGAATCTGTAGAGTTTCGTCAGTGTACATAGAAACAAAATTTCTTGTGCTTTCGTTCTCCTTCTGCTTAATGTTGTGCACTGTGAGGTGTGTCCTTGTGAACTTCTTTTGTTGGCTAAAGTGAGATCGAAACTTAGCCTTCAAATCATCAAAGTTGATGATGCTTTCTGGTTTCTGCCCATTCCACCAAATATGTGCGGAATCCCGAAGGGTATACGTAAACATGTGATAGGCTACGGGCATGACCCATTTCTGCATTCTAATGGCTCCTTCGAACAAATGCAAGAAATTGTTCGGATCCCCATTTCCATCGTAGGTGCCTATATGTGAAGGCATCTTTAGACCATCCGGCAAGGGATAGTCTTCGATCCATCTTACAAAGGGTGTCGTAGGACCTGCGGGCTCTGTGTATGAGTGGGTGTAAGGTGGGATGTTCATGGGAATGCTATGGTATGGATTCTAAGGAGGGGGCACCCTTGAAGAGGGTTGATTAGTATAAAAAGGATGAGGTGTACTTGCGTTTGGAGGGTAACCATTATACATTGTATACGTAGGGTATATCATGGGATGGTTATAGGGTGTACTAGTTTGTGAGGGATATTGATTGCCAGGTTGCCCATTCATGGGAGGATAAGGGTTTGGAGGATAACTCTGAACCAGAAACTGGGAATACAGGCCAACGGGAGGGAGACTTCCTCCTGTGTTGATTGAACCTGGGTTACCTCCTACGCAAAATGTGTGGGAGGGTTGCGATGGAATTCCTCCTTCGGTCCTCCTCAGAGGTGCCGTTAGTAATGGAGGCAGGTTTACCTCCGTGTTCTCCCTCTGCTGGCTCCTCCCATTAGAGCCTTCAGCAATAGTCCCTTCTCTCCTCGTGGGAGTTCTTTCGGGAATTCCCTCAAAGCCTACATTCCTTCCTCCAGCCCTTCTACCCGTAGGAGACCCAATACGCAGGATGGGGTGTTGAGCCCTAGTGACCGAAGGTCTCGGCTCCATCTCAATCTCTTCATCATACTCATCGCTGGAATATTCTAACTCCCTTCGCATCTCCGTGTTTCTGATTTGCCTCTTTCGAGCCCTTAACAAGGACTCTAGCTCTTCGTAATTAGCATCGACAAAGGCGGGACTAATGATGAGCTCTAGATTAGCTGACGTGGATGCGTGATGGTTGGGCGTTATTTCAGGGTGAGATCGTGTGGTAAAGGTGGAGGCCGTGATTGGTGGAAGGTTGTTGGTGTCAATTACGGGTAAAGGGGTTAAAGACGAGAAACCCGGTGGGGGTGTAATCTCTCTTTCTGGATTCATGCCGAAATAATAGCGAGTGTATTTGACTTGGTTATTCTACTTGGAAATAACGGGACTAATTGAAGTGGGTCCTACGGATGGAGCCACTGATTGTACAATAATTCGCACTACCAGGCCTTTGATGGTGATCGAAGGAAATGAGGGGTGTTGTGATTACGCCAAGCTTGGATATAACCTGAAATAAGAAATACTAAAACACTACGTTAAGTGATTGCGCAGGGGTTGAGCCCTGCGAACCACCACCGGCGTGTGAATAAGTGATCGGTATGAGTGTTTAAGTGTAAGCGTAGTAAAGTAAGGTGAGAGAGATTGCATACCAGATTTGTCATCGTCCAGGACTATTTATAGGTGAAGAAAACGGTCCTGGAGAGTGGTCACATGTTTGAGAGAGATCATGGGGGCGTCCCATGATTTGTGGTAACCGCTAGGGGTTAGTGTCCCACTCCTCCTAGTTTAGCGGGGGAGATAAAGAGGAAGAGGAGACGTGGGTAAAACTTGGTCTCACCAATGTTTGGACTTGGCATTGTTCCATCCTTAAAACTTATCGAGAGATACCCCGAAGGGCTTAATCCTTCGATTGGCGAATTCCCACTTGGTAACTAGATCATTGATGATTAGTTTTACACCAAAGAAAGTTTTAGGAGGCTAGCCAGAGCCTTCGATTATGTAGGTTACGATCAGAATCGAAGGGGGTTCCTTCGAGCTAATCGGAGGGCACATCATCACTATTTAAAGTTCGTTTAGAACCTTCATGTCTAGTGTCTCTTTATGAGACTATCATGGGGTCTTTTATACCTTGAACAACCATCTTGTTTTCATGCTCCATGTTTTTCATCGAGGATTTTATTTAGAATCGATTTGTCTACCATGCTTGAAGCATGTCATAATAAAATAGTGTCCTTGAAGACAACTTCTAATTAGAGCATAAGTAGCTGAAATTTTGTTTTCGACCAATGTTTATTTATGGCTATTAGATTATTCATTAAATAATGAATTCATAAAAATTTCTTTAGAAGATCAATAGAATATGATAATTCATTCTAATTTGCAGCTACTTCTCTCCTCCTGAAGGAATTATCCATCTTCTATATCCCATATATGTGCATTTAGGTGGAGTAATTTGCACAGAGAAAAACTTAAATGGGATATGTTTGGTTTATACACAAGAACACAAGAATGATAAATGACTAATACTCCGTAATAAATAGTGTTTCTTGATTAACTTTCGGTTAAAAAAAATAATTTCTTTGACAATGTTAAATTTTTGATTTGTCCCCATCATAGCTGATGATGTATAAATATTTCAAAAGCATCAGATCTAGACATATACGTGTATGACTAAAACAATTAAAGTTTAGATATACCTTTCGACAATCAAAAATTGAGAATATCAAACTGTGAATATAAAGGAGACCGAATCCAATTTTCGTATTCTTTATTGTCGACGTGTCTGTTCATTCTGCTCACAATTTTTTTAAAGAGCTATTCGTGCTGATAACGTATTATAAATATAATAGAACACAAGAATGAGAGGAAGGAGAATTCTTATTAAGTGTTAATCCAAGAAGTTACATTAAGGGTGTATTTATAAGATACAAACCCTAATAAGATATGTTGAATAGACATCACTTATAGGCTCATAAGCCCATATTTACAATAATATTAACTTTTTGTTTTCTTAGGGACTGAGATGAGGGACGTCACCCTCATCCGTTGTACTTTAATATTTTTCTGGTTAATGTATTTTACCGGGGTACAAGATTTTTCCCCTTTACCCAAAAAAAATATTAACTTTTTGTGTCATTGTATTTCTTGATTTATACACTACATGAAAAATAATTTATGTTCTTATATTGTTATTTAAAAAAAATCTATTAATTCAAAAGAAAATTTATAGAGGGAGAAGACGATGGCACATTAGTCATTTCTTATTGGTCTTCTTATTGGTCGGGGATGAAAATGAATGCAAAGTTTTCCCACAGGGTGTTCGACTACAATTTCCAAACTTCAAGGAGTAAACATGCAACTTACTATGTTTTAAAAAAATGTGGGCCCCCACAATACAAGGCTATCACCACCTTAAGGCTAATGCTAATGGGTGTTGCCTTTCGACCACAACCAAGCAATGCAACACGTGTCCTTCCCTAGCCAAGCCATAAGTGACGTGTCGCCAAGCAATTTTTTCAAACTTTCGGTTGCCTCACCAACCGAAACAATTGCACTATCTTCCATATAATTTATGACCGTTGTGGAGTTTAATTCGAATGTTGGAGGTCAAATGTGACTGTTGGCAGTGAAAAAAAATAAAAAAAATAAAAATACGCGTTTTTCCTATATAAAATCCAACTTCATCTCCTTCATTTACAAACTCATCTTCTTCAACTCACAAATTCAAACATTCAACAATGTCCCAAAAAACTACCAAAAATAAAAATCAAAATCCCGACAACAACCAAACGTTCCGGTAACAAACAATCCAAAATTCATTTTACGCGGTCAATCACACGGTCAATCCGTATTCGGCTTCATTTTATCAACAACATATGCCATCACCACCACAACAACAAAATCAAGCATATTATCCACATATGGCATCACCACTATCACATCCGTATTTGGCTTAAACTTCTCAAATCCCCCCGTTTAATCTTGATGAAGATGATCTCAAACCGTTACGGACCGCCCCTTCGCATCAACAGTGTGAACCCTTTCCGACTCAAAGCTCGGAAGGTCCATCACAGCCCGCTCGGTCCGATCCTTCCGTCGAGGTCGAGGAACCGGCCCCGCCAAAAGAAAGTATTCAAAAAGGTTTAAGCCAATCAAAAAGGACACAGAAAGACAACAACCATGGACTGAAAAGGAAGAGATAGCTTTGTGTAAAGCTTGGATAGATGCGTCCGAGTCGAGCGAAAAAGGAAGAGCTAGAAAGGCTAACGGGTTTTGGTCGGATGTAACTGAATACCTTGTCAAAGAATTTAACGAATTCAAAGGTTCATATGATTCTTCCAACTCCAAACTGAAAGGTAGAATTCGCCCTAAAGTTTCTCAATTTTATGCTATTTACAATTTCATGAAATCGAGGCCATAGAGTGGTGCAAATGAAGCTGACTATTTGAGAGTATCGTGCTATTTACGGTGTGCCATTCACACTTGTTGAGTGATCGGAGATTTTGAAGGACCACCCTAAATGGAAAATGGTAGAAATGCCAAAATTTCTAAAGGATAAGTCAAGTTGTACTGAAAAATCTAGGACATCAGAAAGCAACCCTTCGACCGAAGCAGGTGATTCAGTAAATTTTGGTTTGAATTTGAACGACCAAGCAGATGATTCAGGGGATATTGAAGTTCACGAGGTTTGACCAATAAGACGTGATAAGGCAAAGAAGAAAGCAGGAGCCGATGCTCGTTCAGCCTCTGTTCCTATTGACCCTGGTCTTTATGATACATTTCTTGATAAATGGATAATGTCGCAGCTCCATTATTTACCCAAAGGAATGAATGAAATGCTTCATTTTTGCAATTAAAGGATAAGGCATTGGAATTAGAGAAGCAAAAGATTGAAAAGGAAGAAAGAATGGAAGAAAAGCGGCTTGCTCAAGAGCAAGAGAGGCTTGCATACGAGACAGCAACTTGTATTTCAACGTGAACAACATGGATGGCAAAAACAAGAAAAAATGGAGAAAGATATCATGTACTACACTACACCACATAATCATTTGGTCGGGAAAGCACTAGAGATGTATTTGGCCATGAAGAAACAAATCAAGGTACGCTACGGTTTATGTTGGAACACGAAAAGCATAAATTATTTGTTAGGGACTTCTATTTATATTTTGTCATAGTTTAGGGTATGTTGTGTATGTTTTGTAATGCGACAACAAGTTACCATCGCGGAACTTATATATCCGCGATGGCATGCTTGGCTAGACGTTGGGTATAAATACCCCTGATGCATGGAATTGCGCCCTCGCAAAAGGTTTTACCTCTCAAGGGATCTTGAGAAGCTTGCAATCCCCACCGGGCAGTGTACCTATTCGTTGTAGTATAGTATAGTGACAAGTACCGGGGGATTGATCGTTCAACTCAAAGAATAGTGTTCGCTAGGGTTAAAACTCACTAAAACTAGGTCTAGAGATGAGGGATGATTCTTTTTGTATTTTTATATTTTAAGGAAAGCAAGTAAAATCTCGGTTTTTGGAAGGAGTGGGCGGAATTAGTTGCTAATCAACTAACCCAATTAACTAAAGATGCAATCAAAATAAAATAAACTAAATTTAAACTAATTTGTGGTGTAAACAATAATGAGAGAAAATTGTGTTTACTTAGATTTCACTACTCCCTATCTATCTTTTACAGGTTGATTAGTTTGTTACAATTGCATGGATGACAGGTTATATTCCTTAATACCATTCGTAGGGCCGTGTACGATCTTCCCTAACTCTATAAGCTTCTACCTCTTCCTATGTCGAGCCGACTACTAGCTCCTAACATGTCCTCATTAGTAGTTACCTACGCATTAAACACAACCAAAATATCGTAGTACACCTCCGATCATGTTTCTTAAGACGTTCAAGCAAGTTACCAATTGGAAGTCTGCCAGTTTTCTTAAGCCTAACATCGAATTCATTCATCCACAACAATTATAAACAAACAACCAACCCATAATCAATATCTAAGTTTCATTACATCTAAGCAAACACAAGGAAAACCTAGCCTAGCATGTTAAAGAGAAGACAAGCGTAAGATATAATCAAACAACACATAGACATATTGAATGATTTGGTAAAGGACTTATATTCAATTAAGCATGGAAGAAACAAAGGGTTGAGACCCTTGAAAAAGCTTTAAAATTCGTCTAGGGTTTACTCCCTTCAAAGTTGCACACAATGAATGAAAACTAGAAAACTATATATAGATTTTTTCTCCTGACGGCGTCAAGAGTAATGTGTGACGCTGTCAACTCGCCACCAACATAAACTCGTATTGCCTAGATCCACTTCTGACGCCATCACTCTGTATGGGTTCTGGGCCGTCACTCTTTGCAGTTACTCTTGATGGCCTTGACAATTTTATACGTGACGCCGTCACGACCCCTTCACAAAACATTCTGGCGCGTCACATGTAATTGATTTATCCACCCCTTTGTCAACTCGTGACGCCGTCACTAGCACCATGTGACGCCGTCAAGTGCAATTTCCAGCATGATTTTGAGACTTTGTCGTTTTCTTCACTTTTTCGCTCCAAAAACATCCAAAATGCTTCCTTTTGTAAAATTCCTCTCAAAAGTACCTAAAATGACAAAAGGAACGATTTAGGGCAATATTTGATCAAATAATCTCGACTTTGGCCTTAAATGACCCCCCAAAAGCGGTACACTTTTCGCTTCATCAACCCCCTACCTCATGGGTTATGAGGTGTGTGTTCTTATGATATGCCATGCGAAACTTTCTTATATTCTCTCTCTCTTCTCTAAAGTGCTCACACCCACTTTACTTTATATAGATTAGTTCTTGTAGACGTGATATTATTGGAACAACAATTGGTATCAAGAGCCAAATATGATTTGTTGTTTCTCGTTGTGATTGTTTTAGTTTTGTTTAATCTTCTTTAGTATTTAGAAGTTTTGATTTTCTTGACGTTCTTTACTTTCTCTCTCTAAAATATATTATACTTCGTGCGTAGCTATTAGATTACTCATTAACGTGTTTAATCTTGTAATACGTATGTTAGGATAACATATTTGTGAAAAAGAAAGTGTTTTTCATCATTATACTCAAAGCTTTTAAGTATTTAGTGAAGATTTAGGTTGATTATTGTGGTTTTAAGGTTTTTGAAAACGTGTACTTTTTGTTCGTAAAAGTAGGGGTTTAGATTTGTTCGCATCACTTTTGCTCGCATCGCAAGGGTTTTGGCCGCGATACTAGGCTGTGTAAAGTCTGCGATAGTTGTCTGAGATAGGAGTTGATTTGTGCTATGAAAGAAAAGGCTGCGATACATTCTCTGCGAAAGTTTTTGTTACCCACTGATTACGAAAGAAAACTCTGCTCGGATCACATTAAATCTCTGCGATAGCTCTTGTATTGGTGTGATATCTCAAAAGGTTCTGCGACATCTGATTTTCCAAGACTTACTGTTACTCACTTTTTACGAAAGAAAACTCTGCCCAATTTTCACCAGAAGCGGCGATAGTTACTGTTCACGAGACTTTTCTGTGATATTTTGACTTGAAGACTTTTATAAATTTACAAATCCCTCAAAAGATTTAAAATTAGTAAAAGACTTTAATCATTTTCATATCACAATATTAATACTCCAAACATTTAACCATCACATCTCAAGCAAACTAAAACACCTCATTCAAACAAAACAACATCTCATAACAAGATCCACTATCACTATCACAATGTCTACCACCCAAGATGCATTGGCAGCAGGGAGTGATGCTAGGCCTCCTATGCTGTATCGGGGAAACTATGTTCAATGGTCTTCTAGGTTCATGAATGTTCTAATGGGCTACAAAGAACGTAAGTTTTTGATTAACTCCATCAAGAATGGACCGTATGTAATGAAAGAAATTCCTGACACTGAGCATGAGGGAAAGACACGACTACAAACTGAAGATGACCTAAGTCAAACTGAACTTGCTCAATTTGAAGCTGATATCCATGCCAAGAACTTAATTCTCTATGGGCTAAGCAATGACATTTACAATGCCATTGATAACAACCTTACTGTACATGATCTCTGGAAAGCTTTGGAAAGATTGATGCAAGGAGCAGACGTCGGCACTCAGACTCAATAGACTCAAGCTCTGTGGAATTACCAATCCTTCAAACAACTTCCCGAAGAAAGTCTTGAAGATGCTTACATTCGATTCAACAAACTTATAAATGAAATGAACCGCCATAACATCAAAAGATCAAACATTGAACACAATACCATGTTTCTCACAAACCTTCAACCAGAATGGACGAAGCAATTGAGTCCAACCAAGATCCAGCAAATGCTGAACTCACTAAGATTGTTCAAAACTTGGCGCTTCTTGGTAAACAAATTCAAAGGTCCTTCTACAAATGTCCAACCAACAACAATCTCAAAACCACTTATGCACCAACTGCATTGAACAAAAGACAAGACATTCCACCCAGAGGTGAAGCAGTGCGTCAAGGTGTTCAGAGAAATGATAAGGCTGAAGTGGGTCAGGACATACAAGAACCAAAGTGCTTTGGCTGTGGTCAACATGGTCATTTTGCTAAGAATTATCCAAATGGGAAAGTGCGTGACACAACTTACTACAGACAGAAAATGTTGCTAGCTGATATGGAAGAAAAGGGTAAAATTCTTAATGCTGAAGAAAATAATTTCATGGTGGATACTAATGATGAAGGAGAAATATTGGAAACAAATATGGTGTACATGGCCTCTTTGGAGAAGGTGGATGTGTTTGAAGCTCCTGATGATGATTCAACTCCAAGCTATAACATAGATGCTGAAGATGATGACACTCTTGGAAACAAGGTACACATATCTGATGCTTGTGATAATGATGAACTTCATAAGTTTATACATGGTCACGTTGGTACTACTAGTAAGACAACTAGAGTTAACACGAGTAGTGAAACATCTACAAGTGCTACACCTATGTTATCTTCTAATAGTACCAACAGTAATCATGTATCAACAAGTCAAGATCATGTTGATATGCTTCAAAACTATGCCACTATTCAAACTTAGATTCAAAATTAGGCTAACTTGATAAAACTTAAACAGGATAAAAGTGCACCCTTAGAAAAGAAAATCAATGACATGTTATACGAAGAGCAGTCTGAACAACCACTAGTGCTAAAACGTCAAATTCAAGATTTACAATAAGAGATTTTTCTTTTCAAAAGAAATATCACAAATTTTGAAAAAACCAAAAAGAATCTTGAAAATGAAGTTTCTAAACTTAAAGAAGAAAAAGCTAATTGTATTCAACGATTAACTAAAGCTGAAATGAAAATTCGCACTACCAGTCAAACTCCTCAGACTATGCACATGTTACTTCCCAAAATAGATTCAATCCTGGATCTAAAACCGGGACTTAGATTTTCTAATCCTTCTTATATTGAAATGGTCAAACGTAAAACACCAAGTTTGTATAATCATGATTACATGAGTCGTGACATCTTCAAAGATTACATGTTTGTTCCAAATGACATCTCAAATGAGGAAATCCAAAAACGTTTAAAGGTCAAACAAAAGAAAACCAGTTTCTCTTATTTTAGTGCTGTTTATGGTTTGATAAATAAAGAAAATGCTCTTGAACGAAAACCGAAAATTTTAAGAAACATATGGAATAGGCTACGATCAACCCATATGACTCAAGCAAATATGAGAGTTTAGTTAGGAAAACTTTTTGTCATCTTAGAAATTAAATAAGTGGATCGCTAAGAATTATTCGTGTGAAGCAAGAATTTCAAACTGATGAACTTGTGAGATCTAATTCTTATGAAATAGATGTCTCAAGGGAAGTTAAGAAACAGATAAAGTTATCTATCGAACCTCCCATGAATAGCATCAACGATAAACTTAAAGTCTTTATTGATGACTGAGATGCAAAATGATTTAAAATATGCCACATCTCTTGAAGATGAATATGACCTTATTTGCTTAAACTCAGACATTCAAAAATAATATTTTCAAAATCAAATTGAATCAATCAAACCACAAGTTGCACTAAATGAAGAGAAAATTGCGACTTTAGAAAATCGACAAACGTCTCTTGAAATGGAAAACCTTGTTTTAAAAGACAGTCTAAAACAGTGTTTGCAAAAGAATGTTGAGTTGAACGAGGAATTGTCTTACAAAAACGCTAAATTTGAAAATTCCCTTGCCAAGCTTGAAAAACAATCTTTAATATTTGAATCAAATTGGCAACGAAAGATTGAAGAAAATAAGTATGACAAGCTTTCCTACGAAAATTCTTTGAAATTAATCTTAAAAGAGAATGAGGAACTCAAATCTAAAGTGATTGATTTGATAAAAAAACATGAATAATTAGTTTGCTTCAAAATGCCAGTCGGATAATACAAAATTTTCATATTTTTCGAATCAACCAATGTTTTTGGCATCTTCAAAGCAACAAACTCATATTCTTGATCCAAAACAAAAAGAGGTTCTAATCGATCCTAAAGTAATTGCTCCTGGTATGTACAATATTACTTCTGCTTCTAAGTGTGAACCTTATGGTACAAACGATATGCTTTATAAGAAATAATTCGAAAAAACTAGGATGCAAGCATTACGTAGCAAGGATACCATGGTTAAGTGGCTATGGTAGAATGTGAAAGTATTAGTCAATGTTGACGTATGTAAAGTCACAATGGTATGATTTCTCAAGTGACATATAGTCTTTAATTGAAAGATTTAGAATAAATTGAGTTAGAGTATGGTATGATAGTAAAAGTGTTGGCTAAATGATATATTGGATATAGTAAATATGTCTCGGATGGCATAATGACTATAGCAAGAGCCAAGATATGATAGAATTAAGCGAATAATAGAATGGATAAAAGGTATTTGTTGTGTTACAATATAGATAAAGTTGCAAAATCATATACATTGTTGCAACTAGTTGGATGAATTGTGAAAGTGCAAAGATGAAATTAAGCCTAAGATGTGAACAAGTATGGATATACATGTTAGACAAAGGGATAGAATTGTTACACCCAAAACTAAGTTTTAAGTATTTAATAACGAAGATACCATTGGAATAGTTTGACTAAGACTTTTATAAGTTGGGGGACTCTATATGATTGGTTAGTCAATGAATGTTAAGTTGAAGTTAACCTGATAGTCAAACTAATAGTCAAAGTGTGTGTAATAAGGTTATAAAAAGATTGATGTGTCAAAAATATAAGAAAATAAAGTACAAGGGACTAAGATTGTCAAGTGTTAAATGTTATAGAAAGTATCATGTGGCCAAATTATAAGCGAAAGGACTTGAGCGACCAAAAATGTCAACTGGGTGACATAACTTTGGTATGAAGAAAGCTAATACTTGAAATTCCCAAGGTTTTATAAACATGTGCTTGTGTGATGAAGGTTTAACCAAGAAAAGAGAAAGAAAGAAGAAGCCTTAATCTAAGTGAGAGATTGATGGTGTTTAAGGTGTAAATTCAAGAGTGTTAGTGTTCTTGGTGTGCGGGTGTCGACACACATAAGATAAAGAGAGGGAAAGATGAGGAGTTTTTTTTTGGGGAAAGATTGATTCGAGCGTGTGATTAGTGGGCTTGACCCACTAATACTGATACGCTATCAACAAACTTAACTAATCTTCAAATCAGCTCAAGTCTAGTAATGTCTTGGAACATAGTTGTGATGGATAAGGATCCTTTCATGTTCATTTGAACATGAGAGGTAATGTTATTGTGGACGTATGGTCCGGACTGGACCCTACATGGGCCAGGCCCGGCAGACAGCGGCCCACTCTATGCCTAAACCCTAATTCATGCCTTATAAATATAGGGTTGGGGTTCCATTCACCACAGAATACAACAGGTTACCCTAAACCTAATTCATATATGCTATATCGCATCGACACTAACTTGACCGTCGGAGGTGGATCCCGGGGCTACGGCCTCGGGTCCACTCCTAACGGGTTCTCTTTGTTGACAGGTCTATTTAGGGCTTGAGAAGACGACTAACGGCCCAAGGAGAGTCGTTGAATCAGTCCGCGCCAGATTATGCATCAACAAGTTGGCGCCATCCGTGGGACATGTTTACGACAAGTTTCGTGTTCTCACATCACCGAAAACTTAGTGGCACAAAAAGATTCGGTAAAAAATAAAAAAGGTTTCGGTATATCAAGAGCACATGGTACATTCGATTTCAAGATCTTTTGACTAATTATTTATTTACAATTCAATTAAGATGAGGTATTCATCTTAACCTCGTACTCAAGATCTTTTGACTAAATTCAATTAGCAGTACGGTGGTCTTTGTATTTTTAATATTGAATGAGCAATTAATTCACTCCGTACTGATTTTTATTAATAAGGCGGTTTATCTTTTAAATATTCAAAAGATTTTACGTAAATCTTTTAACTTGGTAAACACGATTTTACCTATAACCGCACTAAGTCCGCACGATCGGACCTACTTTATCTTTTAGCCGCGAATTAATTCGCGCATATAATGTTCTTTCGGTTGGTATGCCTGTCCGCGCTAGTTTTCGTGTTCGAACAACGCAGTCACGATAAATCTACCCGCGTTAGGCCATGCGTTCGGACATCTTCGCAGATTGGCGCCATGAGCGCACTGTCACGTACAGGTACCACGATGCTAGTCAATCGCCATGAGCGCACGAGACAAAAATCCGTGGTCATCTGCGAGCATCCATAAACGTTAAAGTCTATGCGGTCACGATACATCCACATCTGCGTCTGTACGTGCGATTGAAACTATTAGTCGCGGTCACGGTGTGTCCATCCGCGCCATTGTTTTTATTATAAATAAGAAAGAAAAAGATCAATAAATCGCCATGAGCGTACTGTGTTCGCATATTAGCTACGTGCTACTTCTTTTATGTAGTTTATAAAACCTCACGATAGGTGTAATTCGCACTACTACTTCTCTTATGTGTTAATTATATATGCTATGTGCTATATTTTTGCTACGCGCTAACCTTTTACTTCATTAGGTTTTATATGTTGCGATTCGCGGCATATACTTTTAATATTTGCATTAAGTGTTTTTCAGGATTTGAATATATAAGTTTAATGCTCCTACACGAGTAGCACTATCAAACTTGGGGGGCTACCAGGGTATATAGTACCACTGTTTCCGTACAAGTCACGCAGGCATATTTGGAAGCAGATCGTGCGTAAGAGGTATTGCAAGCCCGGTACAAAGACGGATTTAAATATTCGCACCATCTTACCGCAGGGGAGACGTCCTTTGTCGGTTGTAAAGACGAATGTAATGTTCGCACACAGCGCGCACCTTTGTTGCGCACTGCGCACATCCTTGTTGCGCACAGCGCACACTTCTGCCACAGAAGCACGTCTTCTGTTGCGCCATGTTGCATCGCTACTGGTAC
The DNA here is from genome assembly GCA_030686995.1 of Artemisia argyi. Taxonomy (NCBI): domain Eukaryota; kingdom Viridiplantae; phylum Streptophyta; class Magnoliopsida; order Asterales; family Asteraceae; genus Artemisia; species Artemisia argyi. The sequence continues at coordinate 131,954,899 of CM060685.1, read as the reverse complement.
AAAGGGTACGCCCTTACCCAGGATGCAGCATACGAGATCCACCTTCACAATTGTGAGACAATCACAATCGCAATCCCAGTGCGCACTATCGCATGTGGGCTGCGCAGTATGGTTCGTCTCATGTGCACACAAGTTGCGCACACATGGGCCATGCTGTCATAGTTGATTGGGCCTACACGGTTATGAACAGAACTTAAGTTTAGCATAACATAGCCACGCGCTATGTCATACTAAACTTGGGGGGCTTGTGAACGTATGGTCCGGACTGGACCCTACATGGGCCAGGCCCGGCAGACAGCGGCCCACTCTATGCCTAAACCCTAATTCATGCCTTATAAATATAGGGCTGAGGTTCCATTCACCACAGAATACAACAGGTTACCCTAAACCTAATTCATATATGCTATATCGCATCGACACTAACTTGACTGTCGGAGGTGGATCCTGGGGCTACGGCCTCGGGTCCACTCCTAACGGGTTCTCTTTGTTGACAGGTCTATTTAGGGCTTGAGAAGACGACTAACGGCCCAAGGAGAGTCGTTGAATCAGTCAGCGCCAGATTATGCATCAACAGTTATGTTTGTTGTTATTGTACATCGTCAATATTACAAAACATTTATTTTATTTTAATTCAAATGTACAATCACAACAAACACAACAAACACAACATTACCTCTTATGTTCACATGGACATGAGAGGATCCTTATTGTTGTGATCAAATAATCTAGCTAGTAACTTGCAGGTAATATTATCATCCATTAAACGTAAATATGATACTTAAACTCACAAAAATCATGATAAAACATAATAAAGCAGTAGCCAACACTTAAAAGTCTAGTTAAAAACTGAACTAAAAACAACAAGTTATTAGTTGATCACCTTAAAGACGAAATGCCATTTTACAATGGGAACCCAAACTTCAACAACAACAACAACTGAAGCATCCATGGACAACAACTGAAGCATCCATGGAAATGCAAGGTCATTCGTTTACTTTTAGTGGCATTCAAGTCTTCAACTTAGAGGGAATTACCAAATAGTAAGGTGATTTTGCACGTATTCCTCCCTTGGGTGGTGATGACGTATAGTCTACATATGGGCCACGAGCCCAAATGATAAACATTACTCGGCCCAAGCCCACCACGAGTGGGCTATCATAACGAATGACTCGGGCCATAATAATAACGGCTTGGGCTCACGAAGCCCAAAGCCCAACCAAACTAATCGGGCATGCGATAAGGATCTTCTATTCATGGAATAGATATCCTTACCCCGGATAAGCACTACGCGTGCGAAGAGTAAGGAGCAAGAAACCTACACGGTTTCAGCCCCTATATAAGGAATGATATATTCTCATTCAAAGGTACGATTCACAAAACCCTAACTCTTTACGAGAACCTTAAATCGATTACGTACTCTCACGCCAGAGTCTAATCGTGGGAGACAATCCCACGATAAGCCTAACGGTGTTGTTTATTTTCTTAGTGCGCAGGTTACAAGTACTAAGAAGTGAATTGGTACGAGAGCAAGAGCCAATAATCAGGAACGCCCAACTTTTGTATCAACAAGTGGCGCCATCCGTGGGACTCTACTAAGAACTAAAGACTAGAATGACAAAAAATAAGAATTCAAGCCAGCGGACTCCGCAGTCGGAAAAACGTGACCATCAGAGGAAGAATCAACAAGATTCGACCTCTAGACAGGTTGCTGGGACAACCAGCGCACCTGGTCACCAAGAGGCGGGAACAACCCAACCTCTTCCAGAGGTAGAACTACCAGTAAGGACTGTTAAATGTTACGTATAAACATTAATAAGTAAATGTCTAGTATCGAACCCGAGACCTCGGGATTGCACACTTTACAAACAAGAATAATGTAAAATAAATATGTATATATTAAATGTATCGAATATATATATTTATAAACACTTAATGGACTAAATGATCGTTAGTTATTAACCGTATGGACTAACTATCATTAGTAACGAAAGATATGGACTAGAGTGTAACTTGGGAGTCAAGAAAGATCTAGAAACACCCTTGTGGGTGCATGGCCGGTCGAAGCCCAACACCATGGGTCGATCCATGCTTTCTTGGTCACCAAGTTTCATATAGTATAAATACAAGGCCAAGGATTAGGGTTTCACAACTTTTGTGCACACACACTAAACCCTAAAATCTTTCCTCCTTGTTTTCTTTCTTTGGCCGATCGGTTCATCACCTCCCAAGGGTTTGGATTGATTTTTCCAAGTCTAAAAACTAAGTGTTTTGTTTACTTGCATCAAACCTTTATTCGTTGGTAGTTTGTGTGTACAAGAACGAGGTAATTACTTACTTTAGTAATTATTAAGAGATCGATAAACAAAACGGTAAGGGGTTTATCATTGATCTATTTGTACAAGAATCAAGGTTTATTTGAAGTGCATCGGGTACGTTTACTATTTATGTTTTAGTTAATATTTATGTATTATACTTGATCCTAGCTTCCGCAATACGTGCTATATTGATTGTCAAACTCTAACAGTGGCATCACGAGCCATGTATAACATGTAATTGATTACTAAAACGTAATAAAAAACGGATCTTTAATTGTTTTAGATACATGTTTTTTTTTATCTAGGGTTTTTCCTATTTTTTTCTAAAAATTTCGAAACCCTAACCCTAATTTTGGGGGGGGGTTCGATTTTTCCATGAAACCCTAATTAGGGTTTTGTGGTTTTCTTGGATTATGTTTAATCACTAGAAACCCTAGGTCATTAACCGGTTAATTGAACGTATCTTGTGACCTATGTGCTAATTGTTAGGTTTTAATCCGTGACTTACATGCATGTTCGTCATGGATCTTGTTTTTTTATCACATGTTTTAGATAGATCTAAAATTGGGGAAGACTCCAATACATATTAAAATCGATTTTATATGCTATGTGGTATGTTTATTAGCTTTGGCCTACGCAATTGATTCGTCAATGTATGTGACTCTCCTCCATCAAGAGGAGAAGGCCTTGGTTGATTACATGCATTTATATACCTAGAATTGATTTTATTAGGATCTTTTCTAATACGGATTGCATGTGGCTAATTGTTTCACTTATTTATTATTGGTTGTTTTGATTTTCTTTGATACTTGTTTTATTGTTTTTAGTATGACTTGTTGTAAGCAATAAAAGGGTTGTTTTTATAAAGAAAATAATACGGACTAATAATGGTGAAACCCTAATGTGATAAAGTAAGAATCTTGCAAGGTCTTAGGTGCCGATAGTGGTCCGATTCGCACGGTAATCAGCTCCCAGACGAGACTAGCAAAATTCATACTTTATTACAATTTTGAGATTGAATCCATAAACTTTTGCTTGATTGATGTTTTGTACAAATATGCTTTTAAAATTAAGTCCTTTAAGATGATATTCATAACCGTGATTTGAAGGCTTTGGAAAGAGCCTTAGAGTCTGCCTTGGTTATCACAATCTTGAATATGTCTTAAACGAATTACTTTTAAAATCATATATTGTAGAAAGTCATCTTAGGGTTTTGGCATAAACCTCAAGTAAAACTTTGTGTATTAATTTCACGAATTGGATATAAAAAGTTTTATGAAAACTTATGTTATAAAGATGAGTGCATGCATCTTTGTACATATTTTTTGATTGACATATCAAAATTAATACCCTTATTAATTTAAGTTACGTGCCATCTATCTATAAGGAACACTTGGAATTTTAATTTAGTAAACGTGAGACCTAGGCTAAATTACTATAACAAGGTAAAATTCTTTTAACGCGTGAGACCATAATTGTAATTTTACAGTTTCTAAGGTAGACGACTTAATTAAGTTGTGCGTGAGACCTAGAACTTAAGGCATGAGATGGGATGAAACATGCTTACAAGGCAAATTGATGAATCAATTTGATGTAAATCCCATAATGATCTAGGAATTAGAAATCTTGTTTGCCAATTATTGTTCGACAGATTACTATCTTTTGTACTTTCACTACTAGCAGATCAACTGATGTGGTGAAACTATGTAAAGTTAGATCCTAGATTTTCAAGAAAATTAGTTGGTTATATGAATATAGCCTTGGGTATTTTATTTTTCTTGAAGATATTGATTATCGAAAATACTAATATTTGAACTTTATCTGTAGATATGGCTCAACCCGATAACCAAACTGTGATTAATGCTTTCAAGAGTCATCTTGAGAGAGAAAAACTGACTGGAAAGAATTTCAATGACTGGCACCGTTCGCTCAGAATTGTCTTGAGGGCGTCTGGTAAGCTAGACTATGTGACCGAGGAATGCCCTGCTGAACCTGCTGCTAATGCAACAGATGAAGCAAAGGCAGCATGGAAGGTGACTAATGCTAGGTATAATGAGGTTGCTTGTTTAATGCTCACTAGCATGAGTGCTCAATTGCAAAAGAAGTATGAGTACTCCTCTCCTAAGGTAATGCTTGATAACCTCAGGCAGTCTTATGAGAAGCCACCTGCAGTTGAATTGTATAATGAACTTGACAAGCTACACAACTGCAAGCATGGTGATGGTAAACCAGTAGCTGATTATGTGGATGAGATGAAAGATTCGTTTGATCAACTTCACAGAATTGGTTTTGGTTACCCCGACAATGTGCAAGTGCACTTGATCAACAGGTCCCTCAACAGGGATTTTGCTGGTTTTGTGCAGAATTACAACATGCATTGCTCGGGGAAGACAGTCTCAGAATTACTCGCATTGCTTGTTGATTATGAGAAAAGTCTACCAGCCAAGGTCAAGGCTCCTACCCCACAAGTGTTGGCAATTCATGGGGGGAGAATCCAGAAGAAATCGCATGTGAACAAAGGCAAAGGTAAAGGTGATAAAGGCAAGCAGGTCATGGCCTATCAACCTCAACCCAAGATGAAGCAACATCAGCCTAAGCAGAACAAGGTGAATCCGCCAAACAAGAAGGATCAGGCTTGTCACCATTGTCATGAAAAGGGCCATTGGAAGCGCAATTGCCGTCTCTACATTCATGACTTGCGACTCAAGAAGCAGGGGAATGATGCTGGTAACCCCAGCACATCAGGTGCGTTCTTTATGATTGAATTATTCACTCTTACTCCTAAATTGAATTCATTGGTATATGATACGGGATGTGGCATTCATATTTGCAATACCTTGCAGGGGTTTAGAGTTGAGAGAAAGCTGGCCTATGGACAGCAATTCTTGCACGTTGGTAACGGAGTGCATGCAGGAGTTGAAGCTATAGGAGTTTTTAATTTAGTGTTGCCTTCGGGCTTAGTACTATCTTTAAATAATTGTCATTATGCACCGTCAATTGTTAGAGGTGTAATTTCATTTTCATGTTTGTTAAACCTTGGTTTTCATCATACTATTTCTAGCAATGGAATTTCAGTTTCTTTAAATGATGTTTTTTATTTTAATGCTATTGCTGTGAATGGTGTATTTGAAATTGATATGAATGATAATGATAATGCTTTTGTTACAAATAATTCAATGTATAGCATCAACAATAAGAGAATCAAGAAAGGTCTGGATTCGTCTTATCTTTGGCATTGTCGACTTGCTCACATTGGCAAAGATCGCATGAAAAAGCTGCAACATGATGGGCTTTTAGATAAGATCAATGATGAATCATTTGATAAATGCGAATCTTGCATTGCTGGGAAGATGACTAAGAAACCCTTTAAAAATAGGATTGAAAGGGCGAATGATCTACTTGGACTTATTCATACAGATGTGTGTGGACCACTTAGACATGTGTCAAGGAGAGGTGCTAGCTACTTCTTAACATTTACGGATGATTACAGCCGTTATGGATATGTTTATTTACTTAAACATAAACATGAGGTATTTGAAACATTCAAAGTGTTTAAAGCAGAAGTAGAGTTGCAACTTGGAAAGAAGATTAAAGCTCTTCGATCCGATAGAGGTGGTGAATACCTGAGTCAGGAGTTCATAGATTATCTAGCAAAGGAGGGAATTGTCCAGCACCTTACTTCTCCATATACTCCACAACAAAATGGTGTATCTGAGAGAAGGAATCGTACATTGCAAGATATGATACGATCTATGTATAATCTAACAACTCTTCTTTTTTCATTTTGGGATTATGCCTTAGAATCTGCGGTTCGCATTCTTATTATGGTTCCAACAAAGAAGGTAGATAAGACACCATATGAGGTATGGACTGGAAAAGCTCCTAACCTGTCTTATCTTAAGGTCTGGGGTTGTGAGGCGTATGTTAAACGTGACTCAGCAGACAAACTCCAACAAAGATCTGTGAAGTGCATCTTCGTAGGATACCCTAAGGAAACTATGGGATACTACTTTTATTACCCACCTGAAAACAAAGTATTTGTTGCAAGGTATGGAGACTTCCTTGAAAGGGAGCTCATATCTCAAGAATTCAGTGGGAGAATATATGATCTGGAAGACGGTCAAGAAGATGTAGCACCTTCTGGAAACACTAACCAACTTCCGGTAGAACCTGAAAGTTTAGGTCCTCCACCTGAAGTTGAAGTGATTCCCATTCGTAGGTCAACAAGACTAGTAAAAGCTCCTACTCGTCTATGTCTTACTGTAGAGAGTGATGAGAATATACTGGGTGATCTTGATGAGCCTACAAGTTATAAAGCTGCCATGAATGGTCCTGAAAAGGCCAAATGGAAAGAAGCTATGATGGGGAAATGCAATCCATGGAAGACAATGATGTCTGGGAAGAAGTAGACCTACCTCCGGGTACCAAACTAGTTGGGAGTAAATGGCTCTACAAGAAAAAGACTGACATGGATGGCGTTGTACACACCTATAAGGCCCGTTGTGTAGCTAAAGGCTATACTCAAACTTTTGGTGTTGACTATGAGGAGACCTTTTCTCCTGTAGCTGACATAAGGGCAATTAGGATTCTTATAGCCATAGCCGCTTACTATGACTATGAGATTTGGCAAATGGATGTAAAAACCGCCTTCTTAAATGGTCGCCTAGATGAAGACATCTATATGGCGCAGCCTGAGGGGTATGTAAATCCAGAATTCCCAAATCATGTATGCAAGCTTAAAAGATCCATTTATGGATTAAAGCAAGCATCACGACAATGGAATAAGAGATTTGATGGTGAAATTAAAAAGTATGGATTCACTCAAAATCTTGATGAGCCATGTGTATATCACAAAGTTAGTGGGAGTAATGTAATTTTCCTTATATTATATGTTGATGACATATTGATCATGGGAAACGACATTCCAAGTTTGCAAAAGGTTAAGGCATATCTTGGAAAGTGTTTTTCTATGAAAGATTTAGGGGAAGCTGCATTTATTCTGGGAATCAAGATATATAGAGATAGATCTCAGCGATTAATTGGATTAAGCCAAAGTGCTTACATTGATAAAATACTGAAGAGATTCAGTATGAAAAATTCCAAGAAAGGATATTTGCCGATGCAAGAACAACATGGCTTGAGCAACAAGGTTTGTGCTTCAACACCTGCAGAGGTGCAACGCATGAAAAGAGTCCCTTATGCTTCGGCTGTGGGATCTATTATGTATGCGGTGAAAAGTACAAGGCCTGATGTAGCGTTTGCTCAGAATTTAACCAGTCGATATCAGCAGAACCCAGGTGAAGCTCACTGGACAGCTGTTAAGAATATTCTTAAGTACCTTAGGGCTACTAAAGATATGTTTGTGGATTGGAGGAGCAGAAAGCAGAGTGTACTAGCAATGTCTGCTACAGAAAGTGAGTATATAGCTGCTTCAGAAGCTGCGATGGAAGCTGTTTGGATTAGGAAGTTTGTTTCAGGGCTTGGAGTCATGCCTTCGATTCAAAGACCTATTAAAATGTATTGTGACAATTCAGCTGCAATTACATTTGCCAATGAGCCTGGAATCATGAAAGGCACCAGACATTTCCCGATTAAGCATCACTATGTTCGAGAACAAGTGGAAATAGGCGAAATCGAAATGCTCAAAGTTCACACAGATGATAACTTGGCAGATCAATTAACAAAGCCTCTACCTGGCACCAAGCTTTACAAGCATGCTGAAGGTGTAGGACTTAGATTAGCTGAAAGTTTCATGCCCATTTGTGATTAGTGTTTAGATAAAGGATGTAATGTACAATTATTATTTTGATGAAATAAAATGTGTTTTATGTTATTTATTCATTGTCTTAATAATATATCCTATATTTGCATGTTTAAGATCCATGAATAATTTATTATTCTAAATTGTCCATTGTCGATTATTGATATGGGAATATCATTAAACTAAGACAAATTTGAGTATTGGTTTAGGATATACTTGAAAGTATATTGATGCGTAGTCGTACCAATTTCACATGATATTCAATGAATTGAGTATTGGACTTATCCCAATAATATGATTTAATATTTAATGTGAGAATCATATTTAAAGTTATCCTCAGACTTGAGATACCAGATAAGTGTCATGGATGTAGTGCATTTTTGTGAAGCAATCTACCGCTCACCGTAACAGGGAGTTATAAGGGTTGTTTTCAGAAGTGTTGCATAGTTCATGGGTTATTCTTGTAGTCAAGAAAGAATTTATTCCTTCTGATTTGTTCAGAAGTTTAATACTGCTGGGCCCCTCGTAGGGTTGACAAAATGTTTGCATGGCCATGCCCAAAGTCTATCTGGAATACGTTCAGATGTTTTGGTAATTTTGTTCAATCATAAAGAAACGAGAAACAGAAATTTAATAAAGAACCTCACATCTTTATTAATGTGGTATTAGTAATGAAAGGATAATTATAATGATGAATCATTAAAGGTTTTTCCAGGAAACCTAGCTCGGATTGAACTAGGGGCATTGGAGTGTTGCAAGACGCTAACCAATGTCATTTTACTATTAATGAATATACGAGTGGGAGCTGTTAAATATTACGTATAAACATTAATAAGTAAATGTCTAGTATCGAACCCGAGACCTCGGGATTGCACACTTTACAAACAAGAATAATGTAAAATAAATATGTATATATTAAATGTATCGAATATATATATTTATAAACACTTAATGGACTAAATGATCGTTAGTTATTAACCGTATGGACTAACTATCATTAGTAACGAAAGATATGGACTAGAGTGTAACTTGGGAGTCAAGAAAGATCTAGAAACACCCTTGTGGGTGCATGGCCAGTCGAAGCCCAACACCATGGGTCGATCCATGCTTTCTTGGTCACCAAGTTTCATATAGTATAAATACAAGGCCAAGGATTAGGGTTTCACAACTTTTGTGCACACACACTAAACCCTAAAATCTTTCCTCCTTGTTTTCTTTCTTTGGCCGATCGGTTCATCACCTCCCAAGGGTTTGGATTGATTTTTCCAAGTCTAAAAACTAAGTGTTTTGTTTACTTGCATCAAACCTTTATTCGTTGGTAGTTTGTGTGTACAAGAACGAGGTAATTACTTACTTTAGTAATTATCAAGAGATCGATAAACAAAACGGTAAGGGGTTTATCATTGATCTATTTGTACAAGAATCAAGGTTTATTTGAAGTGCATCGGGTACGTTTACTATTTATGTTTTAGTTAATATTTATGTGTTATACTTGATCCTAGCTTCCGCAATACGTGCTATATTGATTGTCAAACTCTAACAAGGACTACCCAAATTATCCCAGTGGTCCCAAGCACTGAGGAACTTCAGCGCACTCTCTTCATCACTCCTCACCAAACCGTACCCGCAGTGAACAACACTGTGCCGCCAGGCGCGCCTAACCGAGATAGGGTGCCTAATACTGAGACAGGCATTCTTGAAACAACCGAGGACGCGCCCAATCTCACTCTGGGAAACTTTGTATCCCAAAACTATGAAACCTTGACCGCCCTCATGCAGGAAGAAGCAAGGAGAAGGGCCAGTACGAGCCTACAAGCTCGACTGAATTTTGGTCCTGAACGCGAACCATCACCACTGCGCCACCCACGAGGAAGACGCGCAGAACGTACCACTATCCATGATAGGCTGGGTACGACATCTGAGTCACAATACTCTGAAGATAGTGAGAGGCGCACTAATGTTCACTCCAGACTTGGCAGTCGGGGGATACAAGACCGATTAGGACCTCAAGATTCGCCAAGCCAAGGATCCTCCAAACCTGGAAGTAAGAGGATCCAAGACAGATTGAGGAGAAGAAGATCCCCAAGTAGAGATCCCTCAAGCTCTTCTTCTGAAAGAAGCCAGCGCAAGCGCCGAAAAAGAGACTACTCTTCCTCCAGTGATTCCTCGGACAACGAGGATAGAGAGACAGGACACTGGAAGTCAAGAGGAAGGCGTCGCGATGAAGAGAACGAAGATATGTCTCTTCCATGGCATCGCCAGAAAGTTGACGCATTTACACGGCGCATCAGCGATTACTCAGACTGCAAACGCAGGCGCATGCCCACTAACGTGAAAACATATGACGGAACAGGTGATCCGGATGATCACCTAAAAGTTTTTGAATCAGCCGCCACTATCGAAAACTGGCCACAGCCTGTATGGTGCCACATGTTCAATTCTACGTTAGTAGGGAACGCGCGCACATGGTTTAGCAAACTCCCACGTAGGAGCATCGGTGGGTTCGAGGAATTACGGAAAGCATTCCGTCTCAACTTCACCCAGCGAAAGAAGTGCGCTAAAAACCCTGTTGAGCTAGCAAGAGTGAAACAACGCCAAGGGGAATCAACCAGCGCTTTCATGGAACGCTTCAAGGATGAGTGCATACAAGTCAAAGCATGTCCTGAAATCCTAAAAATTTCAGGGTTCATGAATGGGATTAATAACCCAGAACTCATCCGAAAGCTAAATGACAAAGTTCCACAGACTTTCGATGAGCTAACAAAGCGCACTAGATCCTTTATACAAGGAGAAGCAGCTGCTGCGGACAGCAAAAAGGGTTATTCGAACTATAGGCAGCAAGAACAGCCTCGGAGACAATCCAATGATCAGAATAACAACCGCAGCAGGAATTACCGCAGTGGAAGAGACAATGACAAATATACCCCTCTCACAAAAACCCCAAGGGAAATATTTGTAATAGAAGGTGCAAACTTCCCAAAACCGCCACCAATGCGCACTGCAGAGGAAAAGCGCATAGGAAACGGATACTGCGAGTACCATGGTCAAAAAGGCCATACAACTAACGAGTGCGTCCAGCTAAAACAACTAATTGAAAAGTTAGTAAGAGAAGGAAGAATGGACCACCTTGTAAAAAACATCAAAGAAGGGAAAGACAAACAAAGGGGCGGAGGTAAGAAAGAGCCCCCCAAAGAAAAAGCTGATACCATATACATGATACAATCATGGCAGCGCAAGATAAAGCAAAAGGTCAGCCAGAAATTCTCTCCCGAAAAAGAGATATCTTTCCCTACTCTAGCTGCGGACAACGCAGTGGTGGAACCTCTGACTATTGAAATACATACGGGAGGACATGATATCCACCGCATGTACATCGATGGAGGAGCATCCGCAGACATCTTGTATGACCATTGTTTCAAGAGACTGCGACCTGAAATCCAAAATCAACTGATACCAGCAACAACGTCATTGACTGGATTCACAGGAGAAAAAATCTGGCCCATGGGGCAGTTACGCTTGCTGGTGGTCGTAGGAGATGAACAACACTCAACCGCAACATGGATAAATTTCATGGTAATAAAATCTCCCTCACCATATAATGGTATCATCGGGAGACCTGGAATATCATCCATGCGCGGTGTACCATCCACGGCGCACGGAATGCTCAAATTTCCAGTGGAAGGAGGAGTTGTCACCCTCTATAACACAACAGTAACACCAAGAGAGTGCAATGCGGTAACAACTGAAGTAGAGACTACTCCAGAGCAACGCGCAGAAAAAACACCAAACCTAAAGGTCGCCATTCATCCCGATTACCCGGAACAACAAGTTTCGATTGGTGGATCTTTATCTGACAAAGGTAAAGCAGCTGTATGCGCACTCTTGCAACAGAACCTGGACATCTTCGCATGGGAACCAAAACACATGACAGGAGTGCCACGCTCTATTACGGAGCATAAGCTACAGATCCGACAAGGATATCCCCCAATACGATAAAAGAAGCGCGGCCAGGCCCCAGATCGTGCAAAGGCCATTCTGGAAGAAGTACACAAGCTTGTAGACGCAGGCATCATGCGCGAAGTGTACTACCACGATTGGCTCTCTAACCCAGTTATGGTAAAGAAGAGCGACGGCAGTTGGAGAATGTGCGTGGACTTCACGGACCTCAACAAAGCATGTCCACAGGACTGCTACCCACTCCCAGAAATAGACTAGAAGGTAGAATCCTTGTGCGGATACCCTTTCAAATGCTTCCTAGACGCATACAAAGGGTATCATCAAATTCAGATGGCAATCGAAGATGAAGAAAAAACAGCTTTCCACACCAGTCAAGGAGTGTATTGCTACACAAAAATGCCTTTTGGCTTAAAAAATGCAGGCGCGACATATCAACGATTGGTGGACACAGCTTTCGAGAAACAAGTAGGCCGCAACTTGGAGGTCTACGTTGACGACCTTGTCATAAAAAGCCACACAGAGGATGAATTGGAGCGCGACATCGAGGAAACGTTCAGAACATTGGGACGAATAAACATGAAGTTAAATCCCAAGAAGTGCACCTTTGGCGCAACCGAAGGCATGTTCCTTGGATACTTAATAGAACCCGATGGATTCAAGCCTTGTCCAGAAAAAACAAAGGCTGTTATTGATCTCCCCTCACCGCGCACACTCAAAGAAGTCCAGTCATTGAATGGAAAGTTAGCGGGGCTAAACCGTTTCTTATCTAAGTCAGCAGACAAATCCCTTCCTCTCTTTAAAACGCTCACGAAGTGTACTAAAAAGGGAGACTTTCGCTGGACCGAAGAAGCGGAGGAAGCTTTCCAACAACTTAAACACCATCTGGCATCTCTTCCCAAACTTGTCGCACCGCGACCAGGGCAAGAACTAATCATGTACTTATTGGCAACTCACAGAGCAGTTAGCGCAGTACTATTGACAGATAGGAACTCCGTCCAGACACCCATATACTTTGTAAGCAAAGCCTTGAAGAAAACAGAGACTAACTACAGCGCTATGGAAAAGCTGGTCTTAGCCCTAGTATTCGCAGCCAAAAGGCTGCGCAGATACTTTCAAGCGCACCCAGTAGCGGTAATCACTGATCAGCCAATCAAACAAGTTATCTCTAAACCTGACGCATCAGGAAGGTTACAAAAGTGGAGTGTACTGTTAAGTGAGTATAACATCTCATACAGACCGCGCAATGCAATCAAAGGACAAGTATTAGCCGATTTCATTGTGGAGAAGCCAGATAACGATAGTCCAACACCTGCAACCAAAACAGATCTACAGGAACCCTGGATTCTGTTCACAGATGGGTCCTCATGTGTAGATGGATCAGGCGCGGGCCTTATTCTTACAAATCCAGAAGGTATGGAATTCGCCTATGCGTTGCGCTTTGAATTCACAGCCACAAACAATGAGGCAGAATACGAAGCCCTACTAGCCGTACTACGCATCGCAATCCAAATGGGTGTACGCAACCTAGAAGCGAATGTAGATTCTCGGCTAGTCGCTAACCATGTGCTAGGTGAATATGAAGCCAAGGATGAACACATGATCCAATACCTAGAAAAGACCAAGTCCTTAATCAAAAACTTTGGCAGGTTCACGATAAAACAGGTGCCCAGAGGAGATAACAGGAAAGCGGATGCGCTCAGCAAAATCGCATCCACAAGCTTCGCGCACCTCTCAAAACAGGTATTGGTAGAAACCCTAAAAAATAAATCAATCTTGGAAATGGAGATATCCACAGTGATAGAAGAACAAGATCCTACATGGATGACACCTATCATTGAATTCATCAGCAAGGGAACCTTACCACAGGATCATAAGGACGCTCGAAGGGTGCGGCGCACAGCGCAACGGTTTGAACTACGAGACAACATACTCTATCGACGCTCTTTCTTACAACCCTGGCTCAGATGTGTTGGACCTCTTCAAGCAGACTACGTACTCAGAGAAATCCACGCTGGATCATGTAGTATGCACTCAGGGCCGCGATCTGTGGTGGCAAGCGCTCTAAGGTCAGGGTATTATTGGCCAACTATGCATTGCGACGCACGCGATCTGATAAAGAAATGCAGCAATTGTCAAGTACATAGGACAATCCCGCGCCGACCACAACAAGAGCTAACACCTATCACGTCACCATGGCCATTTTATAAATGGGGCATTGACATCGCAGGACCCTTTCCTGTAGCAGCAGGAGGAGTAAAGTTCCTCATTGTAGCCATCGATTACTTTACAAAGTGGATTGAAGCAAAGGCAGTGGTGAACATCACAGGAAACCAAGTCAAACGCTTTGTCTGGGACAATATTTTCTGTCGCTTCGGACTACCGGGAGAGATTATATCAGACAACGGAAAACAATTCTGTGATAACCCAGTCAAAGATTGGTGCGCACAACTGAACATCACGCAACACTTCGATTCAGTAAAACACCCACAAACCAATGGCCTAGTCGAGCGCGCAAACCGCAGTCTAGGGGAAGGAATAAAAGCGCGCCTTGACAGACACAAAGGAAGGTGGGTGGATGAGCTCTCGCATGTCTTATGGGCGCATCGCACAACAATCAAAACCAGTACTGGCGACACGCCATTCTCCCTCGTCTATGGGACTGAAGCCGTCATCCCAGCTGAAATAGGAATGCCAACTATACGAACAGCAGAAGTCAACATCACAACAAACGACGAGGAACGGCGCATAGACTTGGACTTACTGGAAGAAAGGCGCGAACGCGCAGCTATACGCGAAGCAAAGGCTAAAGCAAAAATGAAGAAGTATTATGATGCAAAGGTCAAACACACTTCATTCCGACCAGGAGACTTTGTTTACCGCGCTAATGATGCGAGCCACGCAGAAGACACAGGCAAGCTCGGACCAAAATGGGAAGGACCTTACGAGGTCACAGATGCGCTTGGCAACGGCGCATACAGACTGCGCGACATGGAAGGTCACGACCTAGCGCGCACTTGGAACATCTGCAACCTCAAAAGATGTTACTTTTAGGCTACGG
Source organism: Artemisia argyi (assembly GCA_030686995.1). Lineage (NCBI taxonomy): Eukaryota > Viridiplantae > Streptophyta > Magnoliopsida > Asterales > Asteraceae > Artemisia > Artemisia argyi. Next base: position 131,939,808 of record CM060685.1, on the reverse strand, counting down.
CCACTACGCGGACACCTTTGCATCTATCCTACAAGATGCCCAATAAGTGTTTGTTTTTTATTTACTTTCCTAGGGATTGTATTTTCATTTTTTCAAAAAACTTGCAAGTATCAATAAAATGTTATGGTTTCTAGCTAACTCCATAGCGTATTTTACTTTGTTGCATACATACTCATATATGTCAATATTGTTATCTTATATTTTTGCCTACATGGCGTGCATGCACCAATTAAAGACCCACGAAGGCATAAAGGATGAGTTAACTTACTAATTCACTCATTGAGTAAGAGGGTTGCAAACCCATCAACATTAGATCACGTATCCTTGCTAAGCGCTTTACTTTTGAGACGTCAAAGTAAGTTTAACGTGCGCATCCCACGACGGGTGCGCAAATACTAAGTACACCGTACAAGCTTAGCAAATAACGAGCCAAGACACTTGGTCAAATAATAAAACTTCGCAAATAATGCAAGTATAATTCTTAAAGTCACGCACTTAAGACACTTGGTCAAATAATAAAACTTCGCAAACAATGCAAGTATAATTCTTAAAGTCACGCACTTAAGACACTTGGTTAAATAATCAAACTTGGCAAACAATGCAAGTATATAAAACGAAAAGGTATCTTATTCAACATTTTTCCACAAAAATTACAAGGAAAGATACACTTCATCATTTACATAAACATACAAAAAGCCTACACGCTATGGCGATGCTCAGGGCTATCCTCCCGAGCAGCAGAACTCCCCGCCTCCTGAAGCTTTCTCAGAATCAAAGCGTCCTTGGGAGATACGGTGGGAACACTCACGGGCACACCATCAGACCTGGGGATGTGTGCAGCACCAATGCCACACATCACTGCCTTACCCTGAATGCCCCTCTTCTGGGCAGCCCTCTGCTCGTGACGCTCCAAAACTTCTTTCAAGGGAATCTCCCTTTCAAGAGCAAATGGGTTAAGGATGTCGCGAGGCCGCGCAAACACAGGAATCTGCAGTTGCGACACATCAGGCTTCAGAAAGTGATCCGATTGCGCCTCTGCATCCTCTCTAAGGTGGCGCTCCAACGTCAACCCCGCCATAAGTACATCTATGGGGTTGTCTTGGTCGCGCTCTAACCTTCCAATATGCGGCAACTCGAGGACCTTCAATCCTGCCATAGCCTGCATCAGCTCATCATACGCAGCACCATTATACCCAGGGACTTCGGCCAAATCCTTGTTCAGCAACTTGGCCTCATGGAGCTCCTCCATAGCCTGCGACTTCCCCCGCGCCATCGCACAGTGCACCACCTTCCCAAAGGCGTCCAACACCTCTTGGGACTCCAGCATGCCCATAGCTGCCAGGCGCAGCCCATGGCTAATCAACCACCTACATCAACGAAGACAATTTGTGTTAGTAAAAAAGCATGGCAACAAAATTATTATGAAGAAGAAGAGTATAAAAGGAATACCTGCGCTCAGCAATGGTCGACATCAAATGAGGATATAATTCCTCGTCATATTCGATGCTCAGGCCACGCAGCTTGTCCTCCTGCGCTTGGATGATCTTCATCATATCATCCTTAAACTTGGTAATATTAGCAAAATGCTCCACCTTCTTCTCCTCCAAGAAGCGCACAGCCCAAGTCAGGTCGGACTTATAATGATGGAGCTCCCCGCGCGCCTTCTCCACCTCAGCCATGGCAGATAGCTTCTCATGGGTGATCTTCTCAGTATACACCCGCGAGGCCTCCAACTCCACCTGCGCATCAGCCAACTGCGCACGGAGCTTCGCTAGCTCCTCATCCTTCTGGGCGAGAGTACTGCTCTCCCCAACATACTTCTCCTTCAACTGAGCCACCAGCTCAGCCTAGCGCGCAGCAGTCGAAGCCAACTCATCCATCAATTACTGCGCCCCCTACCCTCATCAACCTTGGCTTTCCCCTCCTTGTTTTCATTCTGTGGAGAGGAAGCCACATCCACGAAGACCCCATCATTCTTCGCGGCATCATCCCTACAAGACATAAAAGAACGCAGTTAGTATTACGACAAGTAATACACAAGAAATATAGTATAGACGCAGACACTTACAGAAAGGGAGAAGCCTCAGCAACCTTCTTATCCGCGCCAGAAGCGGATGTCTCCTCCGCGGATGACTCCGCATCCCCAATGAGGTAGCGACGTCTCTTCTTAGGGCCACTGGTCCCAGCCTCTCCCTTGCGCTTAATATTGCTCGCCACCTCCTCCTTCAGCACTTCTTCGGGCTTCAGGATCTCAATGCTGTCAAATGACTCAGCACGCGCCTCCTTTTGCGCCACCTCCACATCTAGAGCTACACTCTGCACGGGCGCCACTTAGAGCGGCGGCGTGTTCTCAGGGACAACCTCGGGTAGCACAGTCACGCGACCCTCAGTTGCCTCCAGCAGGGGCTGCTCACCCTCCCTAAAAGGGCGCACTCCTATCGTCACCTGCTTCGGCTTATCCAGCTTCACAACGGCGAACAGATCCATCTCTGCGCACATAAACAAAAACAAGACAGACACATGGGTTAGTTATTAAAAGTGCGCATACGAAAAAACTTACGAAACTTGAAGAAGAAGGGACGAACACCCACCCCGGCCATCCTCACTTATGAAAGTGGGCACCTCGTCAGCAGCGCCGAAATAATTGCGACTCAACCCCATATACACCAAAAACTCCTCCGGATAAGGGTTAATGGCTAGGCGGTTGGCATCAAGAATCTGCGCATTAGCCAGCCTATAGGAACCGGGTGCGGGGCGCCCATCCCTTGGCAACGTATCCTGAGTATAAAACTCGTAGGGCGATGGGAAGACTACATCATCAACCCAGAAAAAATGCTCCCTCTAATTTCTGAGGGAGTCTACTTTCTCAGTGTAACACTGAAGCGCCCCCGGGCGCTTTGCAAAAGATACCCACCCATTTGACCACGTCGTGTGGTAAAAGACGCGGAATAAGGATATGGTTGGTTCTATCGCAAGTAAACGGCAGTTTACTTCAAAATTCGACACCTTAGCCGCACCTATACTGTTAGCCTTAAAAGTAATGTTATATTCGGGAATAGCATCTCCTTCTATGTACAAGGACTAGTTTAGACAATAGTGCTAAGTTAGGCTTGTATTCTAGTATAAATACCCCTCCTAGTCTCAACTAGGAGGGTTGGATGTCTCATTGTATTTCTAGGTGTGTGTGTTTTTCTTCTTTCTCTCTCTAGAAAACACACACATCTTCCCCATTCTTTTAATCTAATAATACCATGTCTATTCTTTATTTCGAGCATCCCCGGCCTCCTGAAGGTGTTTCTTGATCATAACAAGTGGCATCAGAGCTAACCGGGGGCGAATCGTGGTGTTTTTGGGTGAAAAAAACGGATCTGGTACTGTTCATCGAAATTTTGTCGAGTTTGAAAAATTTTTCGAGTTAGAAAATTTTTTATCGAGTTAGCATGTATTTTATCGAGTTTGGATCCATTTTCTATCGAGTTAGCATGTTTTCTTATTGAGTTTGGATACTTCTTACCGAGTTTGGATACATGTTTACCGAGTTTGGATACCTGGTTACCGAGTTTGGAAAAAATATTCTACCGAGTTTGAGCTTATACCGAGTTAAGGTTGATGTTTTTCGAGTTAGGGTTGAGTTTGGGTTGATACCGAGTTTGGTCATGTTTTGCGTATGCTTCATATGGTTGCCGAGTTAGGCATGGCTCAACCTTATCGCATGTCGAGTAAGGTCTCATTTGGGTTCTCCTAAGCCGAAACTCTGCTCAAATTCTTATAGCTTATCGAGTTAGGAACAATATCGAGTTAGAGCAGGTTTCAAGTTTGACAGCCTTACCGAGTTTGAATGGTTATCGAGTTTGGGAAGGTTACCAAGTTAGGAGATTATCGAGTTAGCCAAAAAAAAAAAAAAAATTGGCGGGAAAATTTGAGTAAAATTTATTTTTGAGAGGAGACTAAACGTTCAATTTTTACGCGAGATTCAAAATTTGGTATAACGTTGAAAATTTCGGCCGAAAATTCAAATTTTTAGGCCAAAATTCAAATTTTTTCGGTGAAATTTTGCGTAAAAATTTTTAATACTCAAAATTTTCAGGTAACCTTTGTATTGTATTTCATAGTGATTTCCAAATAATGGGCGAGAAAACTTTCCAATTTTATTTTTGGAGGGAAAATACGAAATCACTACGAATCACCCGAAATAGAATTTCTAGCTTCACCAAAAACACACCACGTTTTGCTTAAACGATCCTGATCAAGAATCACAATCAAATGACAACGGCTAGTATCAGATATTTGTGAATATGGGGATAATTCGTTATTATCTATTCGGGTTTGAAGTAACGTTTTACGGGCGTGTACTTATTTCATCTTCTTTCTTTCTTCACTTCCGCGAAGATGACTTGTTTGGGCATATATTAATGGTGACGAAGACTTGGATTATCTAGTTTTCATAGGTCAAGGGGTGGATGGACGAAGACCTAGATAACTATCACTTAAAGGAGTTACGTTGTAGTGCTCAGTGTCTCACGTAGTTGAGGATATGTCAAGATGGATTGTGCTTATTACACTTTTTTAGGGGTATATGGTACACCGTTCTTAGTCACAAGGATAGTACAAGCTTAAGTCACAAGTCTGAGGGATTTTACTTCATTCTCAAGTTCGTCATATCGGGTTATCTTCATATGGGGTTACTACAAGAGCCGTTGTTGATTCAGAGGTTGATAAAGAGTAAGACAATTTCAAATGGTATTGTTAGTAGATTGGGTTTATCGATATCTTCTCACGGGCTTATGTGATTAATGATAAAATGCTTTCAATTAATACTTCATGTACACAATATTATGCTGATTCCGATGAGATCGCAATCATCAGGGGAGAGAAATGTGTACATCGAGGACGCACAACAAGTTCACGTGATCGGGCTTAATGATTTATGAAATGATTTGTGTCGGAGATTGGTTGATTCTATATCCTTATCCTCTCAACTTTTTCTACGTACTTCTACCTTATCCACCTTCACCAATTTCGGGCAACAAATTCAAGATGATCGGTGTTTCAACTTGTTACTTTGGTGTTATCATTTCATGTGTACGTTATGGACTGATTTGCTTAACGCAAGATAACTGGAATGCATTTGGTGAGATGAAGATGTTGATATTCAGTTCCCCGAATGGACAATCTTGAAGAAGGTCGAGTCTACAGTCTGTTCTACATTTTCCGCTGCGTGTTTGAAGACTAAAGACGGTTTGCATTTAAGTATCAAAAGACTTCTTCAGATTCATGGCATTCATCAGAAAGGTTGTCAGTTTGGGGGAGAGCACTAATTAGGGGAGAGTGTCAAGCCAGATTTAATCCCTAATTAGATTTGCTCACATTGTTCTTCTGCAAGTAAAGAGATGGCAGCTGAGAAGATTCAGGAAGCTGAATGAATCAATGAAGTTTGAAGACCACTCTCAGAGCTGCTGCGCTTATGTTTTGTATTCAATTTTACTTGTAGGGAACGTTGTAAGCTATTCCCATATAACATCACTTTGGGGAGAGATTGTTAGCCTTAAAAGTAATGTTATATTCGGGAATAGCATCTCCTTCTATGTACAAGGACTAGTTTAGACAATAGTGCTAAGTTAGGCTTGTATTCTAGTATAAATACCCCTCCTAGTCTCAACTAGGAGGGTTGGATGTCTCATTGTATTTCTAGGTGTGTGCGTTTTCCTTCTTTCTCTCTCTAGAAAACACACAAATCTTCCCCATTCTTTTAATCTAATAATACCATGTCTATTCTTTATTTCGAGCATCCCCGACCTCCTGAAGGTGTTTCTTGATCATAACATATACAGTGCAGCTGTGAGATGTGGAGGCGATAGTGGTTGAGCAAATCGCTCAGAAAAATAGAAATTGGCACGCGGTAATTCGCGTACTCAAAGAATTTCGTGTATAAACCTATTTTCCCTTCGGGGAAATCAGCTATACACGCGTTAACGTCTGGAACCTCTGGACGCACGTCCAGAGGAATAAAATAGTCGGATGAAAACTCAGTGACATCCTCAACCGTCATCGAAGAGGGAAAGTCCCCTAATTGAGCAACCATTTTCATTTATTGACTATAAAAACGCACCTACAGAAATGCTTATTTGCACAAAGATAGCTTTCAGAAAAGCGAAAATGGTGAGTGTGTTTTACTGTGTGTAATTGTAAAAAGGGGGCCGGTAACTATTATATAGGGAGAAAGAAAACCCTAGATTATCCCCACGTGGATCCCACTCACAAAAACGTGTGGCTGGAACTGAACCGGTACATGCACTTTTTCCCGACTTACGAGGGCCACGTGGACACAACCCCCAATTCTCGAGGTACTCTTTTAGAGATATTTATGACTAGGTGCATTGCACTTTACAATGGGCGGCAAAATTTCAATGTTTTCCCGCCACGCTTACCGCTGTTAATTTTAGTTTAGCATCCGCGGCTATGAGCCACGCATACTAGACTGGGGGGACATGATGATGTATAGTCTACAAATGGGCCACGAGCCCAAATGATAAACATTACTCGGCCCAAACCCACCACGAGTGGGCTATCATAAGGAATGACTCGGGCCATAATAATAACGGCTTGGGCTCACGAAGGCCAAAGCCCAACCAAACTAACCGGGCATGCGATAAGGATCTTCTATTCATAGAATAGATATCCTTACCCCGAATAAGCGCTACGCGTGCGAAGAGTAAGGAGCAAGAAACCTACACGGTTTCAGCCCCTATATAAGGAATGATATATTCTCATTCAAAGGTACGATTCACAAAACCCTAACTCTTTACGAGAACCTTAGATCGATTACTTACTCTCACGCCGAAGTCTAATCGTGGGAGACAATCCCACGATAAGCCTAACGGTGTTGTTTATTTTCTTAGTGCGCAGGTTACAAGTACTAAGAAGTGAATTGGTACGAGAGCAAGAGCCAATAATCAGGAACGCCCAACTTTTGTATCAACAGGTGGGTTAAGAAGTACTCTATTCAAATTGCATAATTTTAGTTCAAATGTAGACATATTACACCTTTTTCAAATGTAGGCCGGTGAAAGGTGAACTTTGCATGTTACAATAGTTTTTATGCCTGTCTTGGATATATATGCAAAAATTTGCATATTCACAGGGGTATTTATGTCTTATGATTCCGTGTACCCAAAGCCGTATTTGAAGGTGTGTGAAGTGTGCTGTCGCACAGGGTCTCAAATTTTTAAGAGTCTTAAAATATATATCTCTTTATATAATTGTGGCCTCAATATTCATTTTGAACCTCAAAATGTTGACGATATATGGAATTTTCTTCTAAATATTTGTTAAAATTTACTTCAAGTGGGTGACAGTGATGAAAAATTCATGAAAATTAAAGCTAATCGTTACAATATATTTATAAGTGTCAGGTTTAGTTATCATATAAACGATTTTGCATTGGGCCTCTGTTGGGCTAGCTGCAACACTACCGATTGCCATCAAACTGTCGCGGTCTTTTATTTTCCAAAATAGATATGAAAAGTGCGTAGTCAAACTTATGATATTTACAAAAATTACCCACCATCAACACCATTAATATCGATAGTTTGATACTAGTCTTTTTCAATGTTTTGAAAATCGGGTTGGAAATTGACCCGATCGAGTCACTGGGCACCTTGGTCAACCGGTTCGACCGCCGGGTCAACCCGGTTTCCAATATATTATTTTTTAATTTTTTTGACCGTGTCAACCGGTTCGACCGCTGGGTCAACCGGGGTTTTTATTAAAAAAAATTGGAAAAACGAAACCCGACCGGGTTTCGAGAACCGGGTTGACCCGAGTCACTCAAAACCCGGCGGGTTTAACCGGTTAACCTGTTTTGTAATTTGCCGGGTTTCGAGAACCGGTTAACCCGGCCGGGTCGACCCGGGTTTCAAAACACTGTCTTTTTACTAGCCCATAGCTAAAGCATACCACGTCACCATCAATAACATCCTTGTTATTTACTTTTACCTAGGAATCAAGTCTTGTTTATAGGGACAATTTTTGTTTTGTTTCTTTTCACTTTTTCTGAGAGGAATGGAAACACTCTGGTTGCAAGAAACAGGGAATAACATCGATTAGATTCATTTGGAAGAAAAAAGAGAATACATTGATTGATCCCTTTTCGGCAAATTAACAGACTTGATTCCCAGGCAAATAATCGAAGGATATGAGTTGTTTGAGATTGTATGTGTCATACATAAAAAATTACAATCTTTTTGTATGTGACTCATACCTAGTTATTATCAACTGGGTATTCGTACTTGATATTATTGAGCAAAAGGGTTCCATACCAAGGGGATCATCTTTCCTTTGCTTGTTTCTCATTGAGAAATACCTAATCTTTCTCTTCTTCAATATGCGGGTGATGCTTCTTTTTTGGTGACTAGCTAGTCAGAGGCAAACATCAAGAGCTTGATTAGTATCCTTTATTAATTTTGTTGATGCTTCTGGCCTATGCATTAACCTTGCTAAGTGTAGATTGAATGGGATTGGTTTTTCCGATGGTGAGGTGGAACGAATGTCTCATATTGTTTTGATTCAGAGGTGGTTCTAGTTATGTGGCCATTGTAATATATGCTGCTGGGTCAATCACCTATAGCATTATGGCTCTTATTTACTGTGAAATTCCATCACTAGTCACTTTATTCAAGAATAAGGTCTGAAAACTTAAAGGTTCTGCTACCTTGCATTGTAACAATCAAGCAACCTTACACGTTGCTGCAAATCCAGTGCGAAAACCAAATATATTGAAGTAGATTATCGTTATGTTAAGGAGCAAATCACACATGTGTTTCTTAAAACAGGATAGGTCAATACCAAAGATCATTTGGCGGATGTGCGTAACAAATATATCTACTGTAGTCGTAGATCGACAATCTAAACCTCTATCAAAGTCGGGAGTGTATCAGGTATATGGAGCAAAATGTTAATACTAGAAAACTGGGAGTGCAGGGCTATATGCAACAGATAAGATAATGGTGTAAAAGTAATCAGACCCCATATTCTGTCACTGAAAACCCATTACAAGACACGTTATATTTGACTTTTACATCTTCTGGTTCATGTATAGTGTTTAGCAAAAAAATGCAGGTTGAAACCTCGAATAGTCCTAGCCTTGAACTCTACTGGTTACATAGACAGTAAAGCACACTACAAACACGAATACAACGATCACGTCACATGCGAGTCTGACCAAATAATCTTTAAGTACTGTGACGGCAGCAATGAATACATCTTGTATTTCTTTTACGTAGGTGCAACTTGCCGGCCAAATTTGCATAATAATGGCACTGCATCCAAACCATACAAGTCCAAAAATTGTACGAGCTGCAAAAAAAATCACATGATGAGTAAGGTTTTGCATATTAGTAAAAACATACACAAACTGATAACTATGTCAAATGAAATGAGTGAGTATTAGTTGTTTTACCAAAGTAAATGACGTGAGAAATAGTACGTCCGAGAATTCCTGTGTAGAAAGTGATGCAGGTGCCGGTGACAGAAAGATCACCCTCAAGATAGGACGGGGATAAATTAATGGTCTCCCGGGTATGAGTGATCAGGTGGTATAGAATGAACAGTACAAACACGTAGATGTACTACAATAACAAACAAACAAAAAAGCAAGTATCATATTATTTTTATTTTTTTTGCAGAAGAAACAAAATCAAATCATCTGAATATCTTACCACGAGGTTAAGAAAAGGATACTTGAAAAATATACTTAGGATGTATATGCAGTTGATATGAATTAGGATGCAGTTTGTCCAAACCAATACAATGTCTCTACACCGCCACAGCAATACATACCAAATGAATGGTACAACCAAAATGAATTTGATGATGTATTCTGCCTCTTGTGGTATCACGAAAAAGGAGATGAAAACGGGAAGTGCAAATACGTTTATCTTGCCTATCAAGTTGAATTCACAAGTGCAAAGAGCAAGAACGTGATGGGTGAATAGGAAGATGCCGGAAGCGAAAAACGAAACAATGTACCTGCAAAAAAGGGCGATAATGAATGATCAAAATCACAGTTCTTGTACAAACGAACCTTGGCCAGATATTACACCACTTATAAACCATTCTGCATTTATTCATTACATAACTATGCCCAACCTCATATTGAAAACGCGCCATTTTAGAACACAGTTCGACCTTAAAGTAGTCAACTATTTTTGCTAAAAAATAACTTAGTTAACTTTAACTTCTAAAATCAATGGTAAAGGAAAAGTTTTTTTTTTTTTTTTTTTTTTTTTTTTTTTTTTTTTTTTTTTTTTTTTTTTTAATGGAAGTAAAGAAAAAGCTATTGCTCTCGGCAACAAACCATCAATGCATAACATGAGCAGAACACCTACAAAGTGTCATTGTTTTCATTATCTCAAAACTCACTAGTTCCACTTTTACCCAACTAGAAACTAAAGAGTATCTATACAGTTGAGCTTAAATATAAGCTGAGGTTTGAGCATGTGGTGATTGGCAATGGTTAATTTAAACACGAAAGACCCATGACAGATTTTAATGAAATATGTGTTGTGCTGAAGTTTTGTTTGCAAGAACAGTGATCCGAACACGTTTACGAAAGGTACTTTGATATTAACCCATGTTATTTGCCATTTTACAACTGTGATATAGTTTGAAACTGACCCTAATGAGCCGCTTAACACTTCATGGTCATAAGGGCCACGTTTGTAATTTTGCTTTTGGATATGATTTTTTTTTTTTTTTTTTTTTTTTTTTTTTTGCACGGTATGTATATTTCATTGGCTCCAAACTATGAAATGAAGAAATGGAGGATTACAAGTATTGGAAAGCTGAAGAAGAGAAACCAGCACATTATATATATGTCATTTGGAAGTTTTGTTTTAGCATTTAGCATTTACGTATAGCATTTCATACAAACAAAAAGAATTTCAATGTGTGTGTTTGAAGTGCTCATGGATAAGTCTTTGATTTCAGTAGAGTATTTGATTTTAGTATAGTAGAGTATGCTATCATTTCCATCATCTATTATTGTTTTTAAAAAGACCTTAGAACTAGCCGCCCATCGGGCGGGCCTTGAAGCTAGTTTATACTATATTACACACACACACACACAAGCATAAATAAACTAGGAATCATAATATTACGTTATATACCAGGTTTTCACAGATCCAGAACCCCCCCCCCCCCCCCCCCCCAAAAAAAAAAAAAAAAAAAAAAAAAAAAAAAAAAAAACACAACAGGGGAGGCTAGGATTATAATCATCAAAATTTTCCAATATTACCATCAAACCTTTTAAGTTCCATTTATGCATTGATGTTCTGCTCATGTTTAGTGTTCTGCTATAGGGGGAAATTAATCATCAAAAACACAACAAGGGAGGCCAGGCCAAAACTGTTTCAGAGTCGAGGCAACTTTCAACTGGTATTTGAACTATAAGTAGTCCTCAAGTAACACTAGACAGGCCTAATCGAGCCTTGCTTTTAGGACCGGGCTAAGGCATAGCCTGATTTCCTATCTCTATAAATAATGATGTCTCAGTAGTTTAAACTTCTTTAAGCAAATCATATTACAACAATGAGCAGAATCAGAATTTACCATTGATTAATATCATAGAAGTGGTCAAGGAGAGACCCAATAGTTGCCCCAAAAAGAATAGAGGCGATAAAGATGCAGAAACACCTAAGAAACCACCTCTCTGTATCTATTATCTTGATCCACAACAGAAAGGCAATAAAATTAATCCCAGTGCCCACCCCTTGAAGCTCAAACCAAACACGTACAATCGGCCCAAGCATGGCAAAGAAGACAGTGAAGAGCAGCATCACGTACACCTGTTATTGACATCTTATGTTATTATATACATATGGATATAGTTATAGAAAAAAACAGCAACAATAAGGCAGCTATAAATTGATAAGCCTAGTAATGAAAAATTAAGAGGATGTTTATCATGATAAACCTAGTCGAAAACACAACACAAACACACATGTTTAGTTCAAATACCAGGCTACTAATGATACACCTAGTATGAAACTCGTATAAAGAATTGAGAGAAAAATTATTAGAGTTCATATCTTAAACCGAATAACAAACATAAAACTATTACTAAATCATCACAAACTGAACCACTATGAAATCTTACAGAAATAACCTATAACAGAGAAGAAAAGAAAAAAATCACGAGTGTTGTATCTAAGCATGGGCTTAACATTGCTGCAGACAAAGTATGCTACAGGGGAAATTAATCTTCAAAATTTTACAATATTACCATCAAACCTTTTAATTTCCATTTATTGTCCCTGAGTATACCTTTGCTGCAGATAATATTCACAAACTTAGCTATTTTGCAAATCAGCTCAAGCCTGCCTTGGAACAGAGTCGTGATCAAATAAACTAGTAACTAGCAGAGTTGCAGGTAATATTATCATCCATTAAACGTAAATATGATACTTAAACTCACAAAATCCATAAAACTGTGTAGGATTATATATTAGTATGATAAAGCATAATAACGCAGTAGCCAACAACTAAAAGTCTAGTTAAAAACTGAAGTAAAAAACAATAAGTTATTAGTTGATCACCTTAAAGACGAAAGTCCATTGTACACTTAAGTTAGCAGGTTGAGCATGAACATCAACAACAGCATCAGCTGGAGCATCCATAGAAATGCAGGTTTATTTGTTTTGCTCTGGAATTTGGTTATGGTAGTTATGAATAGCTTTTTGGTTTATATTGGTTGTTTTGCTGGTTGATAGTATACACTTAGAATGAGATACAGACACTTATGGTCCTTTGAGTTCATTTTCATCCCTGACCAACAAGAAATGACTAATATGCCCTCATCTTCTCCCTCCATGAATTTTCTTTTGAATTAATAGATTTTTTTTGAATAACAATTTAAGAACATAAATTATTATTCATACCCATAAACCCCCAATTTCTAAAACTATAAATCTCTTTTTTTGTATTCATCTTTAAATCTTGAAGCCACAAACACAAACAACACACTTACGATGTGGACATGAAACCCAAATTAGAGCTTAAAAGATGATTTCGAAATTAGGGTTTTTTTGAAAATGGGGGTTTCAAAATTGGGTTAAATATATCGATGGGTTATCGGTGTTCTTGAAATTGACGGCGATGATTTCAACATTAGCTAAAACAAGAAGAAAAAGATGAATGTTTGTGGTTTAGTGAATGGTGTTATATAATTTGTTCTTCATGTTAAGTGTGTTCTTGGATCTATTTCCATCAATCGTTATTTTAAGAGGAAAGAAACGAGGGTATATTAGTCATTATTGTTGGTCAGTGATGAAAATGAACTCGAACTTATAATTTCCAAACCTGAAGGGGTAAACATGCAGTTTGACCAAACATTCGGAAGAAACAAGACTCAAGAGGGTGTAGCAAAATTCTAGTAAATATGAGGGGAGGTTAACATAGGAAGCCGTTGGACGATCTGAGCCGTTGGATGTATTAATAATAATACTATTAATTATTCAAATTGAGGTAATGGCACATCTGTGAATATCTTGAAAATAATGACCAATTTATGAAGACTAAATTTACGGCCCTTTTTGCTAGTGGTTTTCAATCCTTTGACTTTTAACACATTTTTTTTTTTTTATTATTTGATTCATCTTCCTGTATCATCAGTTTATATATGTGTTTTTATTTTTGTACATACAAACACAAATAAACGAGAAACCAGGTGATGCATGATAAAATATTAATAGAAAAAAAATCCATCCATTTTTTTTTTGGAATGTGATTCATACGTAAATACGATGATACACTACAAGTTACATATTGAATTGTATGTATTACATCTCACAACCAAAGTTTTACTATAGATATTTAATGATAGTGAGTATGTGCATTTTTTTTATCTAAACGGTTCTTGAAAGGGACTGTATCGAAAAACCCGAACCGATCGGTTTCGGGAACGGGACTATGGTTTTTGGTCGGGAGAAAAACCAATACCACCGAAACGGTGCTAGTCCTGAGCTCATCCCTACACTATATGAATCATTCATAGAAGTTAACTGAGTATCACTTAAACTTCGTCAAACTTCGAAAAAGGCAAAAAAATATGCATGCATTAAAATCTAAAACTAAGAGAGATCGACATTTGAGAAATGCTATGGGTTGTCTCTAAAAGTGAGTAGAAGTAGAAGTAAATATGGCTCGCCGGAGATTTTTTATATTATCGTGGTTAAGAAATGGTACGTGAGAATGTGAGATGGGGTTGGTCATTAGTAAGGTTGAAGAAAATAGGGACGGTTTTGATTTTACACAAAAGTAAGATAACATGACAATAGTTTGATGGAGATAAAAGTGGGTGTTAAAATACCTATTATGCCCTTGTCATCAAAATTGCAATTTCATCTAATTAAGAGAAATAATTTCCACTTGTCATCATGTGATTGGCTTCTTACATTATTCTACTTTAAGAACCATCTCACATGAACCTCATTCTAGTAAATATAATTATTATGATTAAAGAATTACGTAGTATATGATTACGTAGTCTTTTCTGAGTTCTTCGTTACGAGCCATTACATGTGTAAATGGAATTAGTGTGAATGAAGTATCGAATATCGAAGAAGGGTGAATGATACGAAAAATGGTTACAAGTGAGTTATGACTTATGTATGAATAAGCTATTCTATTTGTTTAATAACTCATGTGTATACGGGTTAAACCTAGAATATGGATAACGATAAATAATTTAGTTGTAATGCAAAAATTTTGTAAATATGCAAATATACTCAAAGTTACAATTTTCAAACCTCAAATAGTAAATATGCAATTTGACAAAACCATAAGCTGTCGATAAATATATATATATATATATATATATATATATATATATATATATATATATATATATATATATATATATATATATATATATATGGTGTCGAAAGAACGAGGCTCAAAAGGAGTCAGTTGACTCCTTCGGAGTACAACATGATTTTTGACATTTCAAAATTTCAATCGAAATAGTTCCGGTATACTCAATCTTAATCTTAATAATAATAATAATAATAATAATAATAATAATAATAATAACTCAAGATATTGGGATGCGTGCCGCTACTCATATCTTCACTAGAATTAGTTTCGCTATGCTAAAAGGGTGAAAGCCTAGATAGTTTCGAGGCTCCTCACTACTTTCATTATACGCATTCAAGTCATGTGCATCGCACGTGAGATGTACATATCCCCGGGAGCGTCTTTTCATTTGAAGTGGTCTTTTGTTGGAAAGATTTAGTAATGTTTCACTAACTTTAAACTATTAACACAGCTGAGTTTACGGAGCGCCTGTGCAAATTCAGTTTAATATAAAATATGGTGCCTAAAATAGAAAGTAAATAATTTTTTTAAAGAGATCAAATAAAAAAATAAAAAATAATCGTTTTCAATGCAACTTCTTAAATCTATTTCTTGTAGTCACTTTTATAGAATACTAATAGGGTACCCGCGCGTTGCGACGGCGGGTGCCCTGTAATCAATTTTTTAGTGAACGATTTTTTTTGATCACATGTTTTTCGTGATAATGATTTTATGCATGATGAGAATTTTAAGAAATAACTTTATCAAACACTATTTCATATTAAAATGTCAAGCATACGTGCATCGCGATGCAATGGTGATACCAAAACATTAGTCAATAGTATTATAAAGTTGCGATGACTGACGGTTAAATTTACTTTTTTTTTTTTTTTTTTTTTTTTTTGGCAAAGGTGAATATATATTATTACTTACAAAAGATAATACAACAGTTCCATAGAGTATAGACATGCCTATACTTCTATTAACAGGATACATCTCAGAATTCATACTAGTGAACAAACAATCACAAACCAGTAACAAGAACTAAATACAACTAGGCCAGAAGCCAAGAATACACCAACAGCATACAGGCAAACTACCTCCAGTTTGTACCATTCCTGTAGCTTTTTATTCACCTTAATGCACCAATATACCATCCAACTACATTTCCCTACTCCACCCTTCAATAGCCATTCAACCTGCAACCACAATAGCCAATGTAAGGAAGGAGTAAGGCATCATTAGGAACTTATAACCCCTCCAAGTCAAGAGCTATACCAACTGTGCTACATTTCCATCTCAAGTTGGCTTCACACGGTTAAATTTACTTGCTAATGAGTAGATGTTATATAATGTTTGTCACAATATTATATGACGTGTAAGCATAGAGAATCTCCGTGCTTTATATGTTTACACGTTTTCATACTTTATAGATCATCTGAAAATTTTCGTACTTTGTACGATTTTTATCAATCGAATTTGTTGCAAAATGATTAGGATTTCACAAAACTTGTACTAAAATACAAAATGATAAATGTTTTTTGAATATCCATATTTTATAAAAATTACTCGTACATGTTCATAACCAAACAGAAATTTGGCATTAAACTTACATTAATGAATGCTCTAAATAATTATGTATTGATTCTTTAATGTATTATACATAACATTAATCATTTGTACATGTTGCATATTACTATAAGTTGTATTACTTAAAACTAAGGCATTTAATGAAGGAAAATGCCTTCCTCTATTATAAGATAGTTAAATATACATATTACACAAAAAATTGGAGGCCCTGTGCAACAACACATTCTCATACAATGCTCTGATTAGTAAATATAATTATTATGATTAAGGCCTTATATTGTTACGTAGTCTTTTCTGAGTGCTTCGTAACGAGCCATTACATGTCTAACATGAAGTTAGTGTAAATGAGATATTGAGTTTCGAAAAAAGGTAGTTGGAATGGAGGGAAAAAATGGTTAAAAGTGAGTTATGACTTTTATTTGAAATCTGACATTTGAATGCGTTGTGATGGTTGTTTAAGTGATTTATAACGGCAAACTAATGAGCCAATAACTCATTTGATTGCTACCATTACACTATATTACATAAAGATGTATAAATTGATGGCAATCTCAACCATTCTATACAACACCAACAATTCACATCTAACATTTTTATTTCTAGCAAACTCATAACAATCCCATAAAATTTCAGGCAAGTTGTCAATTCCGGCAATAGATTGCTTTGGCCGTTGTACTCTGGGAAACAACCGTTGTTGAAATAGTACACGTAAACTGTTTTAAGAGGATCGTGTTACTCAATCTTATTTGGTTATTGTTCCTGTATAAAATTTATGTTCAGATTTTTCCCACATTTACTTTGATTGCTATTGTAGTTTCGACTTCTATATAAACAGTCTCCTTTTACTACATCTTTTATTTCCAAAAACAAAAACAACAAAATACCCAACGCCTGAATTCACATATGTAGGCTATGTTTGGCAAAAATAGCTGTGAGCAGTAGCATTGAGCAGGAGCAGTGAGCAGTAGCTGTGAGCTGTGAGCTGTGAGCTGTAGCCAAAAAAGCTCACAGCTTTATAAAGAAGCATTGGGAAAATGAGCTTTCCTAAAAAATAGCAAAGCCCACAGCTCTCATGCCAAACAAACATCAAAAATAAAAAAGCTCATTTTCACCGCTCATTACCCAAAAAAGCTCCGCGCCAAACATAGCCGTAAAAGTGTTGGAAACTATGAATGGTGGGCTGCTTTTTTTAAGTGATGAAGCATAATGTACAATTAGTATATGCGTAAGCTAAGTGTACAGTTTGTATAACGTTTGGTATAAGGCTGCATGCAGAAGGAGACCACGATCGACACCCACGATCGATCCCAGTCGATCGTGGCTCCTGTGGGAAGTCGGTCGAGCAAGGAAAAAGAAACAACTAGGTCGAGATCACGATCGAGTATATTACAAACTAATTTGTTTTGCTTTTGACAATTAGCCGTTAGGCTTGAATCAAAAAAAAAAAAAAAAAAAAAAAAAAAAAAAAAAAAAAAAAAAAATCTTTTAAATACCTTATAAATACACAACATAAAACACACTCTAATTCACAAACCTCATTTCAAACATTCTCTATATTCAATCACACCATGAATTCTTTCGAGATCTTTTTTGCCAATTCGTCTTCGGATGACGAAAATGAAGTTAATATCGAGTTTTTTATGTTTGCGGAAGATTGTTGGGAGGCTTATCAAGCGTCACAACCTAAAGAAACACGAAACCAAATTACTAGGGATCGTTTGGGTGCTCATAACCGTTTAGTGACTGCTTACTTCTGCGCTAACCCAACATACGGCGAAGAACAATTCCATGATCGTTTCCAAATGAGCTGAAGACTATTCACACGAATTGTTCGAGTGGTAATCGATCATTCACCTTATTTCCAACAAACTCCTAGTTGTGCGGGCTTACTTGGTATTTCTCCATTGATGAAAGTTACTTCGTCAATTGGCATACGGAGTGAATCCTGATATGCTAGACGAGTATGTGCAAATGGGTGGGTCAACAATTCGTGAGTGTCTCTATAAATTTTGTGAGGTCATCATGGAGTTATATGGTACAGAGTATTTGCGAAAGCCGACGGTTACTGACGTTGACAGACTCTATGAGCATCACTATCGAGTTCATGGATTGATTGTACAGACTGGCCGTGGGAGAATTGCCCACATGGTTTAAAAGGTCAATTTTGTAGGGGTGATCACGGGAAAACTCCTTTTATTTTATTGGAAGCGATTGCCTCCCAAGATTTATGGATTTGGCATGCGTTCTTTGGTGTCGCCTGGATGAATAATGATGTAAATGTTTTACGTGCATCACCTATTTTCAATGATCTCAAAACGGGGAGAGCACCGGATGTGGAATTCTTTGCTAACGGCGTGCCTTATAAACGGAGATATTATCTTGCTGATGGGATATATCCGGAATACTCTGTTATTGTGAAGTCCATTAAACATCCAGGGACGCATGATGAAAAGCGTCAATTGTATAAGAGGATGCACAAAGCAGCAAGAAAAGATGTGGAACGTGCTTTTGGTGTACTAAAGAAGAAATTCCTAATGATTAAACATCCGGCTAAAGGATTTAACAAAGAGCGTCTTGGACATATAATGTACACATGCATCATATTACATAATATGATAATTCAAGACGAAGGGCGGGCGATATCTCCCGAATTCTTTCCAGCGGAGCAGCACCGTTCTTATGACCCTTTAAGAACGCATGAGGAATCGCTGGAAATTACCAGGGAGATATGCAACAAAACAACTCATCTTAACCTCAAATCCGATTTGGTGGAAGACATTTGGCATCATCATAATCCAAACTAGTTGGTCGTTTTAATGTAATTTGAATAAGTGTTGTAATGTTTTTTATTTTATTTTAATTAATATGTAACGTTTTAATTATTAATGAAATTTGAGTTTGTGTTAAAAAAAAAAAAAAAAAAAAAAAAAAAAAAAAAAAAAAAAAACTGAACTAGGTCGCCCTTACTGGGGCACCGAATCGCCTGCAGATCACTGAAGAGAGAAAGCTGACGTGGCAGGAAAAGTAAGGGGATTGAATCCCCTTACTGTGGGTAGCCTAATGTGATTAAGAAGTAACCACTAAGATGAACGTGTATGTATGAGGGCTGATAAAGTCAATGAGAAAAATGGGGGTGTGGGATACTTGGACCTCTTAGTCTAAGCCCATGATCATGATTCACTTTATCATTTTGTGGGATGATTTAAAGCTATAAAATTGTGTGTATGAAAACACTTTTTATGGATGAAAAATACACTAAAACACTTGCAAAAAGGTTGCTCAAATTGCTTCATCACTACTGCGTTTTATCTTACATGTCAAGCCGGTTTTTCTGATCTGCCATTGTCATTACGTTGCAATTGTTCGCTTACGAAAAACAATGTTGTTATGGGGTCTGTTACGCACGAGGCTTCAATTGAGTGCGTAAACGGTAAACACCTTTAAGGACAAGGAGTTTTGATCTCTTGCGGAACCTTTTAACGGTTTTCCCATGTTCTACATATCATCTCTAAGTAGTTCGTGGGTATTGGTCAGGTTCACCTTATCACTCCCTTATTCAATGATATCGCTTGTGTTAGACGATTAACTTGTTATCTCGATCAGTTCTTTATTTCGTTTATATAAACTACTAGATGGTGTTTTTATGAAAGTCTTAAACAACATGCTACATGAGAGTATGCAACAGTGAGAAGAGAAGCATGATTAAAATAAGAATCACTTCATCATACTTGTCACCTTTTTCGGTTCTAATCAGTGAACTAAATTTTGTGCACTTAAATGTCTAACCTTTTGAATTGCATCTGTTTTGGGTATTAATTTACCTCCTTAGCAAGTAATGCCAAGATGGAGCAGGTTACCATGCCTAGTCACGTTTTTTTTCCATGTCACTTATTTTTTTAACAAACAAAAACAATATAATGAGCCTAGTTTGATACATTATCAGGTTTCATAAATCCAACTAAAAAAAAAAAAAAAAATTCCTGTTCTTCGATTATAATAAGTTTTAAATTCATGGGGTGCCAACCATCATTTGTTGGTCCAAGAAATAACACTACAATACAAGTCTTCGAACAATACAAATACTAAAGTGAAAACATTGTTCAGCCACTCTTGGCATTACATCAATCTACCAACCATTATACAAGAGTGTGTTAAGAAGGTAATACAACTTGTGGGGCTGTAACTGAGACACTTCGTGCCCAGCGTCTCAGACAGTACGATATCTCAACCCTTTGTAGACCACCTCATATCAAGCAACCTGTTATTAAAAAAAATAATAATAAAAAAAAATAAAAAAAAATAAAAAAAAAAAGATTATAATCACTGCAAATCATCATTAATATAAATTTTCAGAGTAAGATAGATACCGAGCATAAACCACTTTTTCCATGGCTTTATTATTTTTAGACACCAGGAAGCAAGTGCATACCGGGTGCTGGTGGCTGGAACAGTTGAGTCAAGATACGCTATATGCTTAATCACCACAGATTGCCCTCTGCTTGTGAAGCTGGGGCGACTGAGCAAGGCAGGCTGGTTGTTTTTTGTATTCATGTCTAAAAACAGCAGCACCACCATCATTTGTTCCAGCAATTAACTTTGGAGTGCAGATCTCGCGAAAACCAAACTTCCACAAAAACTTCCTAAACTTCCAAAAGATATTAAATTTTAAAAGTTAAACAAATCATAAAACCATTTCTTATTAGTTATTACTCTTATATGGACGGTACCTGGCAACTGGATATTTTAACCATACAATGATCTCGTTCTTTTTAGAAAGCTTAGCTGTATTTGAACCACCATCTTCACGAAACACCTCATTTTTTAGACGGCGAAGGAAATAAGGCTGGATACATTTTCTTAAATCCTGTTTACAATTGAATATAAGAGTTAATTAGTATGATATAACAGAAGACAAAATGGTAAGCCACAACCAAACACTTCCACATATTGAAACTGCAATAATTAGCAAAATGAAGGGAGGTATTCAAGTAAAAATTGAGCAAAATGGTTCTAAGCATTGAAGTTGCAGAGTCTTATAGTAGCAACCTATTCATTTGACCTTATAAGTCAAAGCCCACAGTTCCTGTATTTAAATTAGACAAACATGTATTCTAATTTGTAATTAAACAAAGCCCACAGTTCCTGTATTGCATAACAAAAGGATCAATAAAGTGGTTTTAGATACAAACTATTGAGTAAATTGAATATGGCAAGTATATATGTGCTGACATAAATATATATGGTGTAATTAAAGAACTACATACCTTCAGATTATTTTGTATTAGGGTGCCACTAATTATTATACGATGAGCACATGGTATCGCAAGCAAACTTTTAGCCCTTTGTGTACTTGGATTCTTTATGAGATGTCCCTGTGTTTAGTTGTTCAAGATAACAAATGATTCATATGTTCAAAAACAGTTAGGAAAACTATTAACTGAAGCACGAAATGCTAATGCACGCAAAATTGACTTGGAGGCATGTTAACAAACAAACTCAAACTGCAAGCACAAGATATACCTCATCAAGAATCATGTAATCCCAGGTCATGGCATCATCCTCGTCCTCATCATAGTCTCCGGATAAAGCTTTCACATTATTGCGAACAATATCATATGTTGTCAGAAGAACACCCTTATCCTACAAACCAAATCAATAAAAACAATCATTAAAACACATGTATGCATCAACTGAATAGTGAATACTAGTAAAAGTTTTACTTATGCATGTAACAATAATAAATAAAGATGAGTCAAAGACTACCTGAAGTATATACTGAAGCTCATATTGTCGAGCTTTCACACAAGTCCCAAAGTATCTGTAAAGTAAAGATATTGATGGTAATTGCACAAGCTATAAGCAGCTGATGTTAAAAACATGAGGTTAAACAATAGAAAACTCACTCTCTTGTCTTTCCTGCAAGACCAACCACGCCTAGTTCTTTTATCCAATGGGGCAAAAGTGTCTTTGGAGCAACGACCA
Organism: Artemisia argyi; assembly: GCA_030686995.1. NCBI lineage: Eukaryota > Viridiplantae > Streptophyta > Magnoliopsida > Asterales > Asteraceae > Artemisia > Artemisia argyi. The sequence continues at coordinate 131,917,386 of CM060685.1, read as the reverse complement.
ATACCCTCTTTGTCAAATTTGAGTGGAACAGCCCCGCCAAAAACCCACAAATCTGTAATGACATGATAGTTAAAACATATTTGATTACAAGTGAAATGAAAATGAATATGAATTTATAACCCGCCCCTTTATTTTTTGTACAGAGCATTCTCATTTTTTCATAGATCTGACCCATTTGTTAAAACACATTAGCTAAAGTCATCCTACATAAAGAAAACAGGATACAAACGCATACCTGCATAGTCTTCCCGAGTCCCATGTCATCTCCTAGAATACCACCCTTGCCTTTACAATGAAGGGACCAAAGCCACTTCAAACCTTCACGCTGATGAGGGTATAACATGGTTGCAATCTTACTAGGTAATGCAAAGTTGAATTTTGGGTTACTAAGAGAAAATGGCACTTCAGCTCCTGAAGCAGAGACATTTGTGTCATCATCCAATGTGAAAACCTTGTTAAAATCATCAGACTGCAACTTTCCAGGCCTACTCTCCACCTTTTGGACAAACTTCTGGCCACTTGCAACCATGCACTCATCATCTTCATCATCATCAACCTCATCAGTCTCATATTTATTCTCATATTTATGATCAGAGACTTTTACCGGTTTCTGTACATTGGACTTTGCTTGTACAGACGTATCAGATGAAGTTGTCGTGGGGCGTTTTTCCTTTTGAATTGATAAAACCACTAACATAACACAAACTACTAAACAAATACATAAAAACAAATGAAGAAAACTTACGAGACGGCGAATCGTCAAAATCGCTTAAATTAAAAGACGGCACGTCATTCTCCACAAGCCGTTCCCCATTATTCTTCATTTCTACATCCAAAAACAAACTTACAGTCATTATTTTAACTTATATCAACTAAAATTATAAAAATGAAAAAAAATATATATATTAACAACTAGTGACCTAATTTTATAAAAAGTATAAAATTAGGGTTTATACTTTATAAAATGAAACTGATGATAAAATTAATAACATCTAACATCTATTGACCTAATTTTATAAAATAATAACTAAAAGTGGAAAATTAGGGTTTATAAAAAGAAATTAAATAATTGATGATAAAAATTACCGGATAATAAAGAGTATGGAGTGGATTTAGTTGTTTTGGAAGCGGTGATGAATCGATTGTGAAGCTGATTTAAACTCATCGCCTTTTTCGATGATTCCTCCATTTTCACACTCACTGTGTGTGTTTTTGAATGTGTTTGTGTGTGTTTTTTTAATGGGGAGTTGGATGGTTTAAATAAAGTTCTTCCCGCTTGCTTTTTGAAATTTTTTACTGTTTAATTTTTAATATTTTGGTCGCTGATTTCCAAGAACATAGCATATAAAGTAAATGGTTTTGACCTTTAAACTAATGCTAATTATGACTACAATTTTATGTGGTTATACTTATCCATGCTACATAGGGCCGGCAATTTTGACACGAAACATGTTAACACGACACGACACGACCTGTTCTTAACAGGTTTCGTGTTTGACCTTAACAGGTTTCGTGTCTTAACAGGTCAGACCTGTTAAGACCTGTTAATTTTCGTGTCTTAACAGGTTAGACCTGTTAAAACCTGTTAGTAACTTAGTATATAATATAATCCTTAAAAATAAAAACCCCTCTTTTATCATATCCTAAAAAACACAAAGCGCCTCCCCCTTCACTCTCTCATATCACGAATAATAATATTAACAGATCCACTGCTTCTTCTTCCATTATTATAATTATTATCGGATCTTCACCCAAACCCAATGGTCCCAATCGAATAATCAAAGAACTTTACAGGTATATCTTCTTCTTCCATTATTATTATTATTATCGGATCTTGTTGCTACTGTATTTCGATCTTGTTGTTGCTACTGTTATTTGAATCTGCTACTGCTTGTAAGTTTCGCCATTACTCACCGCGACCTCCTCCTTCTAACCCCACCATCATTTCGCCATTAGATCGAGAAGAAAAGGTATTAGATCGAGAAGAAAAGGTAATCGTTATTACTGATTCGAGAAAAAAATCTAATCAGAAGTGAAAGTTTTTGTTGTTGTAATTTTTATTTTGGTTGAAGTTGTTACTGATTCGTTATTACTTATTCGAGAAGAAAAGATCGAGAAGAAGAGGTGAATATTGAAGTTGTTGTAATTTTTATTTTGGTTGTTGTGGTTGTTGTAATTTTTACTGGATTTGTTGTTGTTCTTGATGTTTTTGTTGTCGTTGTTACTGGATTTGTTATTGGATTTGTTCGACTCTCGGTGGTGATGTGATAATGTTTTTGATGGTGGATTCGTTTTTGTGATGTGATAATGTTTTGTGATTCAGTACAAGAACAATGTAAGATGTATGAGTAACAGGTTCTTATAAGTGTTAACAAAAAAAGTGTTAACAGGTTCTCTTTACCAAAAAAAAGACCCCGGTTATGATAAGTGTTAACAGGTTCTCATTACCAAAAAAAAAAAAAAAAAAAAGTGTTAACAGGTTCTTAACAGGTTAACCTGTTTATTTTCGTGTCGTGTTCGTGTTTGAGAAAAGTGACACGATAAGCTAACAGGTCGTGTTCGTGTTTGCCCTTAACAGGTTCGTGTGACCTGTTATGCCAGCTCTAATGCTACATCACCTCAACATTATCTCTTTAAAATCAGTGTTTTGAAATTCGGGTTGACTCGGCCGGGTTAATCGGTTCGACCGATTCTGGCAAAAAAATGGTCAAAAATACCCGGGTTTCTAAAACCGGGTTAACCGGTTAGACCCGACAGGTTTTGAGTGACCCGGGTCAACCCGGTTCTCGAAACCCGGCCGGGTTTCATTTTTTCAATTTTTTTTAATAAAAACCCGGGTTGACTCGACGGTCGAACCGGTTAACCCGGTCAAAAAAATAATAAATTGAAAACCGGGTTGACCCAGAGCCCAGTGACTCGACCGGGTCGATTTCGAACTCGGTTTTCAAAACATTGTCTAAAACTACACACCGACCAACAAGTAGTATGGCGATCGAAACAGCAACCATGATGAGGCGAAAAATGAACCACTTTTAGAGGGTCATTTAAGCCGGAATTCGAATTTATTTGATCAAATATCGCCCTAAATCGTTCCTTTTGTGATTTTAGGTACTTTGGGAGCGAAATCTGGAAAAGGAAGCAATTCGGACGTTTTTGGAGCATAAAAGTGAAGAAAACGCCAAAGTCTTAATTTTCCTTTATGGGAACAGTAGGTGACGGCGTCAAGAGTAACATCCTGACGGCGTCAAGAGTTATTTCCATGACGATCCAGTACAGATTTGACGGCGTCACAAGGAAGGGCGTCAAGAGGAAAATGCATGACGGCCTGGAAATGCATAACACATGACGGCGTCAGAAGTAGATCAAGGCAGTCCGAGAATTATTTTGGCGGCGAGGTGACGGCGTCACCTATTTGGTCTTGAGGCCGTTAGACCCTATTTCCTATATATAGTTTTCTAATTTTTACACATAAAAAAAGGAGAGAAGTTTTGGAGAAACCCTAAGTACGAACTTGGTGCGAATTTTACAGGTTTTTCAAGGGTTCCAAGCCCTTGATACCTTTCATATGTAATTAAGATAAGTGTTCTTCTAATTCAATCAATATGTCTATGTGTTGGTTGTCTATATCTTGTTCTTGTCTTAATTCCATCATGCTAGGCTAGATCTATCTTGTGTTTGCTTGGATCTAATGAAACCTAGATGTTAATTATATGTTGATTACTTGTTTATAGTTCATTTTGGATGAATGAATTTATATGTTAGGCTTAAGAAAACTGGCAGATCTCCAAATGGTAACATGCTTGAACGTCTTAGGAAACATGAACCGATATGCACTAGGTCTTTATTGGTTGTATTTAATGCATGAGCCACTGTTTATAATCCCTATGGTTGTGCTGGGCATGGTATAGGAGGAGATAAGAGCTCATAGAATTGGGGAGTTAAATGCGTCACCCCATGAATGATATTAAGGAATACAATCCGTCATCCATACAACTATAACAAGTAATTAACGTGTAAAAGATGTCTAAGGAGTAGTGAAATCTAAGTAAACACATTTTCTCCACTTATTGCTCACAACCTTAGTATAATTTAGTTTAATTTCATTTTTAGTATTTTATTTTGATTGCATCTTAGTATTGGGTTAGTTGAATAAGCAACTAATTCCGCCCAAATCCTTCAAACCCGAGATATTTACTTGCTTTCTAAAAAATATAAAAATACAAAAATAATCATCCCTCACCTTTAGAACTAGTATTTAGGTTTTCTAATCCTAGCGACATTATTCCTAGCTGAACGATCAATCCCCTGGTACTTGTCACTATACTATACTACAACGATCAGGTACACTGCCTGGTGGGGGTTGTAAGCTTCTCAAGATCCCTTGAGAGGTAAAGCCTGGTGCAATTCCCACGCATCAAGTTTTTGGCGCCGCAGCCTGGGGAATAGTTATTGTCTAGGTTAGAATTTCTTTTTATTAGGTCTACTTACTAGATTCCTTTCTAGTAAGATTTTATTTTTATTCTTTAGGCTTTCTTTAGTCTATCTTATTTCTTTGTGTCTTTGTTCGTAACTCTTCACCACCCGACATCATGGACGATGGGAACATCTTTGAACCCGTCATCCCACCACAACAAAACCCACCACTAGAACCTCTTAGGCCCCGAACCTTAGGAGAGTATTCCCGACCTAGCCACCAAGGCTACCGAAACACCATTGAGCTCACCGGAGCCAGTGTGACCCCCTTGCGATCCGACACCATCCGGTTGGTGCAAAGTGGATGTGCATTCCATGGACTTCGTTCCGAAGATCCAAACCAACATCTTAAGGACTTTATCAAAATCGTAGATTCCATAGACCTAGGTGTTGAAACTAGAGAGACAACTCGTTTACGCCTATTCCAATTCTCTCTACGGGATCAAGCTAGTCAATGGCTTGAGCGTTTACCCGCGGGATCCATCACTACATGGGATAATCTCACCAATCGCTTCCTTACTCAATTCTTCCCACCGGGGAAGACTGCAATGCTTAGAAATGACATTTTGATGTTTGAACAACGTCAGGGTGAAACTTTCTACGAAGCATGGGCCCATTTTAAGGATCTCCTCCATAAGGTCCCTCGTCATGGTATAAACCTTTGGTTATTAGTCCAGATTTTCTACGGCCATGTTGACTATCACACTAAGCGCACAATCGATAGAGCCGCGGGAGGTAAACTGCGTGATAAGAATGTCGAGGAGTCCTGGGCAATTATTGAGGAGCTCGCCACTGATAATCATGAGATGTGGGAGTTTAATCATACAATAAAAGCGGCTATCAATGCAGTCTCAACATCTGGGGGAACCACCGAAATCCCCGATGAACTCCTATGCAAACTCGAGGCAAAAGTCGACTACTTTGAGGAAAGGCAAAGGAGACCTTTAAGTCCTAGACGGGCTACCGTCAATTCTGTCTCGAAACTAACTTCGGCACCATTATCCGAGTCACCCTCTAGAGAAAATGTCAAGAGTTTTCAAAACTATGCCCCACCTTGTTCCCCTACCAAGGAGCTTAGCTCGGAGTTTGAAGCTAGGATGAGAGAATATATGGCAACTCACTCAAATCGGCTTGCTAGATTCGAGGAAGCAGTCTATAGGCAAAAAGAGGAGATGCAGGAGAAAATGAATGAGATGATTAGTCTATTAGAGGAGTATGCCAACCAGAGAACCCCCGAAAGAATGCTACTAAGGAAAGAAAGCGCCACTCCCACTACCCAATTTGTTAATTCCATCACAATTGTCCAAAAAGATAACGAGAAGGTAGAAACCCCTGTTGAACAGACCTTAGAAAAACCCCCAGAATCCCAACCTTTGAGTCACTACCTGAAACATGATATAAACGAAAACACCATAACAAATTGGATTAAGGGTGATGGGCGTAACCAACCTTCCAAACAGGGTTCGGAGAAAGAGGAAAAGGAAAAAGATGAGTATGATACGTTACCAGGGGGATCGCTATTCGAGAGGCTACTGGTACAAAAAGTGGCTACTAAGCAGACAGCGTGTGGGAACTTTGAGATACCAACCAGCATCGGGGACTTGAAATATCTTAGTGCTTTCGCCGACCAAGGATCGGAAGTAAACCTTATGCCCCTAACTATTTACATCCAACTAACGTCAAAAATGCCAGCCCCTACTCGTGTTAGGTTGTCCCTCGCTGGACACTCGTACATATACCTCTTAGGAATCGCAGAAGATGTATTAGTTAATGTTGCAGGCTTCATGTACCCCGTTGATTTTATGATCATCGATAATAAAGGAGATGGATGCATGCCAATAATCCTTGGGGCACCATTCCTCGCCACCGCTAGGGCTGTCATTAAGTATGAAGGTAGGAAGATTGAGCTTAAATCTGGAAAAAGAAAGATTAGCTTCCCCATGACTCCGCGAAGTGGACATGAGAATTTGAGTTGGAGAAAGATCAAAAACAACATTGACACGACACTCATTCGTGTTCAGAATAAAATCCTTGCATGGGAGGCAAGAATTAAAAGTTATAAGGAGGCTAAAAATGAAAGAAGCAAAAGCAAAAAGGTTCAGGTCGAATTCAAACATACTCAACCCGCAGAAAATCATGTACCCTTTGAGGAAGGGAACTTGGTACTCTTGAGACACTTGGAAACAACAATACCACCCGATAAACCAAGTCCTTGGTGGTATGGGCCTTTCACAATTGAAAGCGTGAGCCAAGATGGGATAGCTAACTTGAGAAGCGAAGTTGGTGGAATGGTGATTGCGAGTATCGATAGGTTGAGGCACTACCACCATAACAGTAATGATCGCAACTACATGGGGTATATCATTTCAAGGGATGAGGTCACGTAGTAACCCATGACCTTGAGTCTAGCTACAAGACTCGTAAATAAAGAAAAGCGCTTCTTGGGAGGCAACCCATGTTTTGTGTGATTTTATTTTTGTTTGTTTGTTATTTGCTTCCGTATGCATGCTTTGTTTTATTGTTGGTAGATCATGTTTCTCAATTAAAATAGTGGAAATACTTTACTTTGTTGTTTTGGCCTAGTCTTAACTCCAACCTAAAAGTATTTTTGCAAAAGATAAGTGTAAGGGGAAACCCCAAATATGTTTTTAAGAAACAAACCGATCGTGATTCTCCACAATATTAAATGAACATGTTTATTCGTATTTGTTAGAGTCAAATGCTTGTATTGAGTCATAATGAAGTTTTGCAGGATTTTCCAGGAAGTAGGACCAAGTTTTTCCAGAAATTTTCCGGAAACTTAACATAAGAATTTCTGCAGGTCAATCCTGACGGCGTCAAGTGTAAAAATCTGGAAATTTTACCGGTTTTGTTTTTCTAATGAAGTCTTATGGTTTTTGTGAATTATTAAGTTTTATAATCTCCAGGAAATCTGAAAACTTCATTCCACAAGCATTATATCTTATCTTGTTTTCTAGGATTTAGTAACTTATATAGGATGCCGCCGATTTTACGCGAGGTTGTTTTGTCTATTTTCTCAGGATTTACAGGTTATGTATGACAAGAAGATGATTTATATTTTGGAAGGGAAGCTTTGATTGTTCATTTTCTTGGAGGAAGATTTAACCTGCCCACCTTATTATCCATACCGAGCGAATCAGGGGAGTATTTGATTTCATTCTTTTTATTTTTTCACTTTTACATTCTTTACTTGAACATTGGGGACAATGTTCATCCTAAGTGTAAGGGGAGGGTAAAAAGATGATACCTTACATATGCACTTTCGCTTGAGTTTGTTTTGTTTGATGGTAGATGTGTAATAAAACTATGAGAAATACTTGTTAGTGTAATTTTAGCGCCAAATTTAAAATTTTTTACAACATTTAGGAGTGAAACTTTAGCCATAGCAAGCGTCTCATGGATAGGAGATTGTATGACTAGCACATAACCGTACTTTCAGAAAAATTTTCCACCCAAATATGTGAGGTTCGCCTTTAGATTTGATAGGAAAAGCATTTATTATTAGTGCTTATGAGTGTACCGGTAGCATTTAGATTCTAGAACTTGCGTTAGTGATGCATCCCGAGACCGCTAGTGAGACTACATTCGTGTGGTAGGATTTACTACATGATAAGAGGCATTAGGATCACCCTTGTGTTAAACCCGTATCATGATTACTTGACCATTTAAGTCATATTACTTGACTAATTAAGTCAACTAATTTTTCCCACACCCTTAGCGTTGTACTCATTTTTAGTACACGAAACCCCTAGTACACCCCTCCGAGCCTATATTTTCATTTCTAACTTTAAGCATTTTACTTAAAGGAAGAATTTGTTACACCCCACTTAAATGTACAACCAAATCGCCTTAGCCTTCCGTGTATGCACTCATCTTTAGTGCATTATTGTTATTTGTTAAACCCTAAGTTAATTATCTAATTGATTACATGGTTGCTAAGTCGAGTCATATCCTTGTATATATTGTTTTGGGACGATTGGGACTCATGGGTAAGTACTTATTTATGGAGTAATGCGGAAGAACATAATATTATTACCCCCATATGTACGTTAATCTTATAAGTGCTCCAAGTGTTTTGATTTTCTTAATTCGAGTCATTAGATTAGTTTATTGTAAAGTATGTAAAGATTCAAGTGTAAGGGGAATTCCCATTCCCTATGATGTATTATTTTGGATGGTAGGGTAAGAGTGTATGCAAAAAAAAAAAAAAATCGAAAAATCAAGAAAAGAAAAAGAAAAAAAAAATAGAAAAAGAAAAAGAGAAAAACATACGGACTACCATCCCTTTTCATTCTATGTTCATTTTATGTTTTTGTTATTTTTCATTTATTAGCTTAAGTCGAGTCTAGTCTTGGCTTAGCAACGCCATATTGTACATGTAATTGACCAAGATTGTTAACTCGCCACCAGTAAAACTTCCTTTATCTAACAAAACCGTGTATTTCATATCCCTACACCTAACGTTACAACCCTTTAAAAGACCTCTTTGATAGTTTATCCTAGGTGCTTACGCCATGTGGTGGAGGTTTGATCCTTTCCCAAGCCTATGGTAATCTATTTTGCTATGACAGGTAGTGAGAGCTATCTTCCGTTTCCATATTGTAATTTATACTTTATTACACCCGAGAGATGTGAGTATCTAAACACTATTTGTGAGGTGCTTGTGTATGACCTCCGTGCTTGTCTATTGGTCTTTAGTGGAACGATTACTTGTTGTAATTACTTTTATATTAGTGTTAAATGACCCCTAACTTGTATTTTGAGTAGAATAAAAGCGCATTTGCTTGAGGACAAGCAAATCTCAAGTGTAAGGGTATATGATGAAGCGAAAAATGAACCACTTTTAGGGGGTCATTTAAGCCGGAATTCGAATTTATTTGATCAAATATCGCCCTAAATCGTTCCTTTTGTGATTTTAGATACTTTCGGAGAGAAATCTGGAAAAGGAAGCAATTCGGACGTTTTTGGAGCATAAAAGTGAAGAAAACGCCAAAGTCTTAATTTTCCTTTCTGGGAACAGTAGGTGACGGCGTCAAGAGTAACATCCTGACGGCGTCAAGAGTTATTTCCATGACGATCCAGTACAGATTTGACGGCGTCACAAGGAAGGGCGTCAAGAGGAAAATGCATGACGGCCTGGTAATGCATAACACATGACGGCGTCAGAAGTAGATCAAGGCAGTCCGAGAATTATTTTGGCGGCGAGGTGACGGTGTCACCTATTTGGTCTTGACGCCGTCAGACCCTATTTCCTATATATAGTTTTCTAATTTTTACACATAAAAAAAGAAGAGAAGTTTTGGAGAAACCCTAAGTACGAACTTGGTGCGAATTTTACAGGTTTTTCAAGGGTTCCAAGCCCTTGATACCTTTCATATGTAATTAAGATAAGTGTTCTTCTAATTCAATCAATATGTCTATGTGTTGGTTGTCTATATCTTGTTCTTGTCTTAATTCCATCATGCTAGGCTAGATCTATCTTGTGTTTGCTTGGATCTAATGAAACCTAGATGTTAATTATATGTTGATTACTTGTTTATAGTTCATTTTGGATGAATGAATTTATATGTTAGGCTTAAGAAAACTAGCAGATCTCCAAATGGTAACATGCTTGAACGTCTTAGGAAACATGAACCGATATGCACTAGGTCTTTATTGGTTGTATTTAATGCATGAGCCACTGTTTATAATCCCTATGGTTGTGCTGGGCATGGTATAGGAGGAGATAAGAGCTCATAGAATTGGGGAGTTAAGTGCGTCACCCCATGAATGATATTAAGGAATACAATCCGTCATCCATACAACTATAACAAGTAATTAACGTGTAAAAGATGTCTAAGGAGTAGTGAAATCTAAGTAAACACATTTTCTCCACTTATTGCTCACAACCTTAGTATAATTTAGTTTAATTTCATTTTTAGTATTTTATTTTGATTGCATCTTAGTATTGGGTTAGTTGAATAAGCAACTAATTCCGCCCAAATCCTTCAAACCCGAGATATTTACTTGCTTTCTAAAAAATATAAAAATACAAAAATAATCATCCCTCACCTTTAGAACTAGTATTTAGGTTTTCTAATTCTAGTGACACTATTCCTAGCTGAACGATCAATCCCCCAATACTTGTCACTATATTATACTACAACGATCAGATACACTGCCTGGTGGGGGTTGTAAGCTTCTCAAGATCCCTTGAGAGGTAAAGCCTGGTGCAATTCCCACGCATCAAACCATAACCAAAATATACCCCACAAAATAATAAAATAATAATAACACACACACAAACCAAATTAAATTTTGGGGGTGGGAACACTGTCAGGATCGGTTGTGCTAATGGGATGCGGTTGTTGCTTCGGTTGGTTGGGGGAACGCAACCAGTAGCATTAGTCATATTACTTACTCCGTAACTAATAGCTAAAGTTAGGGCTCGTTTGGTTTGGGTCATCTTGGATTTTGGGTTAAAAACTTAAAATCAGTTGTTTGTTTGCATTTTTTAGATTTGAGTTTAGATATTTTATCTTAGATATTAGAGGTTGTGTTAAAGATGAGGGTGTAAGACCAATCGTCATGGCTGATCGGGTGGATGAACGGTCGCCCTAAGGGAAACGTCCCACCCCATTACCCCCTCCCCCCCCCCCCCCAACAAGGAAAAAATGGGAGAATCGGTCATGTGAACGACCGAGTGAAATGGCACAGAAAAGGTCCAACGGCAAGTTGGTGTTTTTATTAAATATATATATATATATATATGTTTCTTTTAAAAATTGAAATACCCTATATATTTTCCTTGTAAATACCATAACACTTATCATATTTTAAACATACTTCTTTAGTTCTTTTCCTTCAACTATTGTATACCATACTCTTCTTCAACTCAAATAAATGAATTCGATCAATTATTTTTTACGACTCATATGAGGAAGAAGAAGTTAACAGTATGGAGTTTGAGGGTTTTTTTTTTTTTTTTTTTTTTTTTTTTTTTTTTTTTTTTTAAACCGCTACGCTTATTCAAACTTCCACTTCTTTAATCCCAAAAAAACCCACATAACTCGGTGGATAGAGATCGTTATGAAGCTTATGATCGTCTAGTGGCTGCTTACTTCTCTGAAAACCCAATGTATGATGACGATACATTCCGTAAGCGGTTTTGAATGAGCCGAACATTATACACACACATAGAAATGCGTGAATAATAAATTAGGCAGTATCTTACCGATATGTCTAAACAAAATGGCAAATTGATATGTGTATTAATAGCTTGGATCCAATATATGGTTATAGTATGTGGTTGCAGATAATTCGGGGAAGTGTTACAGTGGTTGTTACATAAATCCCCCAGAGAGATACATTATAGTAAATCCTACGTGATATGTTATATTGATCCTACGGGATGTGTTATAGCCCAAGTGAGCAAGTAAATGTTATATAGATCCTTCGGGTGAAATGAATTGCCTTCACCGGCAGGGGTTGCCTACTTTTTTGGCATATGTAATAATCCCCTAAACGAATGTTATGGTAAATGGATCCAAGGCTATAAATAAGAATGGTGAGAATGAGGAAAGTAAAGGTAAAGCGTTTGACTTGTTTGTAAATGAATGTAAAGTATAAAAAGGTTTAAAGTTAAAGCGTGTAATAGGAATTTGTAGTGTTATTTTGGAAGTGTATAGGTAGGATGATTTATGATTTCCTTATTTAAATGGATTGGGACGCCTTTTCATTTAAATAAAGAAATTGTGAATCGCCGAACCATAAGTTTATATTTCCTTATTTATACTGATTGGGACGTCTCTTCATGTAAATAAAGAAGTATAAATGAGTGGGCTTATGCATTTTCGACGTGACATGAGTAGGATTAAGGAGCAGAAAATGGAAAAATAATTTGATTAGACGTATTAGAAACTAAGATAGGCGGAAGAGTTAGATTACAATTTAAAATTGAGACGTTATGTGAAACCTACTATTTAGGTGTTTAAAGTATAAGTTGAAAGGATTAAGAATTTGCAATAATGTTATGATATGCCTTGTGACGTGGTACAAAATGTGAGTAATGATCAATGTTGCAAAAATTGGCCTAGGCGGCCTTGTAATCGGCGATTACAAGGTAATCGGCATTCTACCTTGTTTATTTTTGAAAATCGGGGGGAAAATCGGTCACTAATAGATCAAAAATCAGCCTAATCGGTCAAAAAACGGATTAATCGGTCAAAAATCGTACTAATCGGCCAAATCATTTTAATCGGTCAACTTAGGTCAACTTTTAAAAAAATATTAATTTAGGCATTCTACTTAATTTGAGGATCATTTATTTCACTTATAACACACAATGGACCTCATAAACAGAATTTGAACCTTTTATTGAGGTTTGCGAACATAGTAGGCTTGGAATGAGTTAAGATTTTTAGTTTGGTCTCCAGAAATACTCAAAACTAGCCGTAAATGTCAATCCGATTAATCATCGATTAATCCCGTCTAGACATATTACAAGTTACAGGGTGATCGACCGCCTCACTACCGACTCACGATTTTTGCAACATTGGTAATGATAGTAATGGATGCTAATTATTATTAGCACCCTTATGTGTAATGTGATGGAATAAGTTAAAGTTTGACTTTATAAGACAAAGTATTGAATTATCCTATGAAACTTATAGTCTTTGATGTGAAATACAAAGAAAGAAGTAGAGAAAACGAGGTATTATAGTGAGAACATTAAGAGAATGGTTAAGTGGCTTGGTAGAATGTGAAAGTATTAGTCAATGTTGACGTATGTAAAGTCACAATAGTATGGTTTCTCAAGTGACATATAGTCCTTAATTGAAAGATTTATAATAAATTGAGTTAGAGTATGGTATGATAGTAAAATTGTTGGCTAAATGATATATTGGATATGGTAAATATGTATCGGATGACATAATGACTATCGCAAGAGCCAATATATGATATAATTAAGTGAAAAATAGAATGGACAAAAGGTGTTGGTTGTGTTATAATATAGATAAAGTTGCAAATTCATATACATTGTTGCAACTAGTTGGATGAATTGTGAAAGTGCAAAGATGAAATGAAGCCTGAGATGTGAACAAATATACATGTTAGACAAAGGGATAGAATTGTTATGACTAAAACCGAGTTTTAAGTATTTAATAATGAAGATACCATTGGAATAGTTTGACTAAGACTTTTATGAGTCGAGAGACTCGATATGATTGGTTAGTCAATGGATGTTAAGTTGAAGTTAACCTAATAGTCAAAGTGTGTGTAATAAGGTTATAGAAGATTGATGTGTCAAAACTATAAGAAAATAAAGTACAAGGGACTAAGATTGTCAAGTGTTAAATGTTATAAAAAGTATCATGTGGCCAAATTATAAGCGAAATGACTTGAGGGACCAAAGATGTCAATTGGGTATAACTTTGGTATGAAGAAAGCTAATACTAGAAATTCCCAGGAACATTTATAGGTTTTATAAATATGTGCTTGTGTGATGAAGGTTTAACCAAGAAAAGAGAAGGAAAGACGCCTTAATCTAAGTGAGAGATTGATGGTGTTTAAGGTTTAAATTCAAGAGTGTTAGTATTCTTGGTGTGCGGGTGTCGACACACATAAGATAAAGAGAGGGAAAGATGAGGAGTTTTTTAGGGAAAGATTGATTCGAGCGTGTGATTAGTGGGCTTGGGCCACTAATACTGATACGTTATCAACAAACTTAATTAATCTTCAAATCAGCTCAAGTCTAGTAATGTCTTGGAACATAGTTGTGATTGTTAAGGATCCTTTCATGTTCATTTGAACATGAGTGGTAATGTTGTGTTTGTTGTTATTGCAACGTTGTCAATATTACAAAACATTTATTTTATTTTAATTCAAATGTACAATCACAACAAAAACAACATTACCTCTCATGTTCAAATGGACATGAGAGGATCCTTATTGTTGTGATAAAATAATATAGCTAGTAACTTGCAGTTAATATTATCATCCATTAAACGTAAATATGATACTTAAACTCAACAAAATCATGATAAAACATAATAAAGCAGTAGCCAACAATTAAAAGTCTAGTTAAAAACTGAAGTAAAAAACAATAAGTTATTAGTTGATCACCTTAAAGACGAAATGCCATTTTACAACGGGAACCCAAACTTCAACAACAACAACAACTGAAGCATCCATGGAAATACAGGGCAGTCGTTTACTTAGTGGCGTTCAAGTAATCTACTTAGAGGGAAATACCAAATAGTAAGGTGATTTTGCAAATACTCTTCCCTTGGGTGGGTTAAGTAGTACACTATTCAAATTGCATAATTTTAGTTCAAATGTAGACATATTACACCTTTTTCAAATATAGGCCGGTGAAAAGTGAACGTTGTACAAGTTTTTGATTTACATGTTACAATAGTTTTTATGCATGTCTTGGATATATATGCAAATTTGCATATTCAGAGAGGTATTTATGTCTTATGACTCCCTGTACCCAAAGCCGTATTATAAGGTGTGCGATGTGTGCTATCGCACAGGGCCTCAAATTTTTAAGGGCCTTAAAATATATATCTCTTTATATAATTGTGGCCTCAATATTCATTTTGAACCTCAGAATGTTGACGATATATCGAATTTTGTTCTAAATATTTGTTAAAATTAACTTCAAGTAGGTGACAGTGATGAAAAACTCATAAAAATTAAAGCTAATCATTACAAATATTTCTAATTGTCAGGTTTAGTTATCATATAAACGGTTTTGCAGAGTGCCTCCGTTGGGATAGCTACAACACCAATTGTCATCGGACTGCCGCGGTCTTTTATTTTTCAAAATAGATAAGAAAAAGAGCGTAGTCAAACTTATGATATTTACAAAACTACCCACCATCAACACCATGGATATCGATAGTTCGATGCTTGTCTTTTTATTCGCCCATAGCTAAAGCATTGGGGTGATACTCACACTACATCTTTTGATGCATGCATCACAATTTGTGCATTACAGTATTGTACGGTCTAAACTGTGATGCACAAATTGTGGTACATGCATCAAAAGATGTGGTGTGAATATCAATTCTCCTAAAACATACCACGTCACCATCAATAACATCCTTGTTATTTACTTTTACCTAGGAATCAAGTCTTGTTTACGCGGACGATTCTTGTTTTGTTTCTTTTCACTTTTTCTGAAAAGAATGGAAACACTCTGGGTGCGTTTAGTTGGAGAGAAATTTTTCATTTTTCCCAAGAAATTTTTTATAAAAAAATAAAAAAACTGAAAAGCGTTTATTCGCATTTTTTTCTAACAATTTTCAAAAAAAATGAAATTCTTATTTTCTAAATTTTAACTAAGAAATTGAAAAACCTATTATACCATTCTCACTTTTTTCTTTCTTATTTTTTTTTTTCTCAACTCGAAAAAAAACGAATACATTCTACCTCTAATCTCTCGTGTCATCTTTCATCGTAATTTGAGGTAATCTTCTTATCATTTAAAAAAAAGAAAAATATAGCTCCTTCTTTTCTCAATAAATTTAAAAACCGAAAAAAAAAAAAAAAAAAAAAAAAAAAAAAAAAATTCTACAACTAAATGACACCTCTCTGGTTGCAAGAAACAGAGAATAACATCGATTAGATTCATTTGGAAGAAAAAAGACAATACATCGATTGATCTCCTTTTCGGCAAATTACAAGACTTGATTCTAGGCAAATAATCGAAGTATATGAGTTGTTTGAGATTGTATGTGTCATACATATATAATACAATCTTATTGTATGTGTAAATTACAAATTTTTACTGTTATGATATCTTTTAGTTATTATCAACTGGGTATTCGTGCTTGATATTATTGAGCAAAAGGGTTCCATACCAAGGGGATCATCTTTCCTTTGCTTGTTTCTCATTGAGAAATACCTAATCTTTCTCTTCTTCAATATGCGGGTGATGCTTCTTTTTTGGTGACTAGCTAGTCAGAGGCAAACATCAAGAGCTTGATTAGTATCCTTTATTAATTTTGTTGATGCTTCTGGCCTATGCATTAACCTTGCTAAGTGTAGATTGAATGGGATTGGTATTTCCGATGGTGAGAGGTGGAACGAATGTCTCATATTGTTTTGATTCAGAGGTGGTTCTAGTTATGTGGCCATTGTAATATATGCTGATGGGTCAATCACCTATAGCATTATGGCTCTTATTTACTGTGAAATCCATCACTAGTCACTTTATTCGAGAATAAGGTCTGAAAGCTTAGGTTCTGCTACCTTGCATTGTAACAATCAAACAGCCTTACACATTGCTGCAAATCCAGTGAGAAAACCAAATATATTGAGGTAGATTATCGTTATGTTACGGAGCAAATCACACATGGGCTTCTTAAAACAGGATAGGTCAATACCAAAGATTAATTGGCGGATGTGCGTAACAAATATACTGCTGTAGTCGTAGATTGACAATCTCAACCTCTATCAAAGTCTGGAGTGTATCAGGTTATGGAGCAAAATGTTAATACTGGAAAACAGGGAGTATATACAACAGATAAGATAATGGTGTAAACGTAATTGGACCCCATATTTGTATTTAGACTCAATTTCAATACTTATTCTGTCACTGAAAACCCAATACAAGACACTAATTATACTACTTGACTTTTACATCTTTTGGTTCATGTATAGTGTTTAGCAAAAAACTGCAGGTTGAAACCTCAAATAGTCCTAGCCTTGAACTCTATTAGTTACATAGACAGTAAAGCACACCATAAACACGAAAACAACGATCACGTCACATGCGAGTCTGACCAAATAATCTTTAAGTACTGTCACAGAAGCAATGAATACATCTTGTATTTCTTTTACGTAGGTGCAACTTGCCGGCCAAATTTGCATAATAATGGCACTGCATCCAAACCATACAAGTCCAAAAATTATACGAGCTGCAAAAAGAAATCACATGATTAGTAAGGTTGCATGTTAGTAAAAACATACACAAACTGATAACTATGTCAAATGAAATGAGAGACTATTAGTTGTTTTACCAAAGTAAATGACGTGAGAAATAGTACGACCGAGAATTCCTGTGTAGAAAGTGATGCATGTGCCGGAGACAGAAAGATCACCCTCGAGATAGGATTGGGATAAATTAATGGTCTCCCAGGTATGAGTGATCAGGTGGTATAGAATGAACAGTACAAACACGTAGATGTACTACAATAACAAGCAAACAAAAAAGCAAGAATCATATTATTTTATTTTATTTTTTGCAGAAGAAACAAAACAAAAAACATAATCAAAATTATCTGAATATCTTACCATGAGGTAAAGAAAAGGATACTTAAAAAATATACTTAGGATGTATATGCAGTTGATATGAATTAGGATGCAGTTTGTCCAAACCAATACAATGTCTCTACACCGCCACAGCAATGCATACCAAATGAATGGTACAACCAAAATGAATTTCATGATGTATTCTGCCTCTTGTGGTATCACGAAAAAGGAGATGAAAACGGGAAGTGCAAATACGTTTATCTTGCCTATCAAGTTGAAATCACGAGTGCAAAGAGCAAGAACGTGATAGGTGACTAGGAAGATGACAGAAGCGGAAAACGAAACAATGTACCTGCAAAAAAGGGCGATAATTAATGCTTAAAATCACATTTCTTGTACAAATGAATCTTGGCTATGATATTACACCACTATGTCCAACCTCATATTAAAAACGCGCCATTTTAGAACACAGTTTGACCTTAAAGTAATCAACTGTTTTTGCTGAAAATAACTTAGTTAACTTTAACTTCTAAAATCAATGGTAAAGAAAAAGCTATTGCTCGGCAACAAACCACCAACACATAACATGAGCAGAACACCTACAAAGTTTCATTGTTTTCAGCATCTCAAAACTCACTAGTTCTACTTTTACCCAACTAGAAACTAAAGAGTATCTATACAGTTGAGCTTATATATATCACTGAGATCTTATAATTTATACTATATTACACACACACATACAAACATAAATAAACTAGGAACCATATATTATGTAATACACTAGGTTTTAACAGAGTCAGGCCAAAGAAAAAAAACAGGGGAGGCTAGGATTTATCCAGGCCAGGCCAAAACTGTTTCCAAGTCGAGGCAACTTTCAACTGGTATTTGAACTATAAGTTGTCCTCAAGTAACACTAGACAGGCCTAATCGAGCCTTGCTTTTAGGACCAGGCTTAGGCTTTGCCTGATTTCCTATCTCTATAAATAATGATGTCTCAACAATTTAAACTTCTTTAAGCAAATAATATTACAACAAGCAGAATCAGAATTTACCATTGATCAATATGATAGAAGTGGTCTAGGAGAGACTCAATAGTTGCCCCAAAAAGAATGGAGGCGATAAAGATGCAGATACACCTAAGAAACCACCTCTCTGTATTTATTGTCTTGATCCACCACACAAAGACAATAAAATTAATCCCAGTGCCCACCCCTTGAAGCTCAAACCAAACACGTACAATCGGCCCAAGCATGGCAAAGAAGACAGTGAACAGAAGCATCACGTACACCTGTTATTATATACATATAGATATATAGTTATAGAAAAAAAAAACAGCAACAATACGGCAGCTATAAATTGATAAACCTAGTTATGAGAAAGTAACACAATATTTATCATGATAAACCTAGTCCAAAACACAACACAAACACACATGGTTAGTCAAATACCAGCCTACTTATGAAACACCTAGTATGAAACTCGTATAAAGAATTGAGAGAAAAATTGTTACGAATCATATCTTAAACCAAATAACAAACATAAAACTATTACTAAATCATCACAAACTGAAGCACTATGAAATCTTACAGAAATAACCTATAACAGAAAAGAAAAGAAAAAAATAACGAGCATTGATCTATCATCTAAGCATGGGTTAACATCGCTGCAGACAAAGTATCTGCTACAGGGGGAAATTAACCTTCAAATTTTCCAATATTACCATAAAACCTTTTTTAAGTTCCATTTATTGTCCCTGAGTATACCTTTGCTGCAGATAATATTCACAAACTTAGCTATTTTTCAAATCAGCTCAAGCCTGTCTTGGAACAGAGTCGTGATCAAATAAACTAGTAACTAGCAGAGTTGCAGGTAATATTATCATCCATTAAACGTAAATATGATACGGAGTACTTAAACTCACAAAATCCATTAACTGTGTAGGATTATATATTAGTATGATAAAGCATAATAACGCAGTAGCCAAAAACTAAAAGTCTAGTTAAAAACTGAAGTAAAAAACAAGTTGATCACCTTAAAGACGAAAGTCCATTGTACAATGCGAACATGAACATCAACAACAGCAACAGCTGGAGCATCCATAGAAATGCAGGTTTATTTGTTTAGCTCTGGAATTTGGTTCATATGGTTTTTCTGGTTATTATGCTTTTTGGGGTTCAAATGGTTGTTTTGCTGCTTGATAGATAGTATACACTTAGAATGAGATACAGACACTTGAGATACAGACACTTATGGTCCTTTGAGTTCATTTTCATCCCTGACCAACAAGAAATGACTAATATGCCCTCATCTTCTCCCTCCATGAATTTTCTTTTGAATTAGTAATAGATTTTTTTGAATAACAATTAAAGAACATAAATTATTTTTCATGTAGTATATAAAACTATAAATCAGGAAACACAATGACACAAAAAGTGGAGTATATTTGAAGAACAAGTAAAAAACATACCCGTAAACCCCCAATTTCTAAAACTATAAATCTCTTTTCTTTATTCATGTTTAAATCTTGAAGCCACTAACACAAACAGCACACTTACTATCTGGACATGAAACCCAAATTAGGGTTTAAAAAGTAGGGGATTTCAATTTTCAGCTAAAACAAGAAGATGACGATGATGAATGTCTGTGGTTTAGTGAATGGTGTTACTAAATATAATTTCTTCTTCATGGTTTTGTTAAGTGTCTTCTTGGATTTGTTTCCATCTTCCTAAATTGTTATTTTGAAAATAAATAAATTCAAACGAGAATTTATGTATGAAAGAGATGAGGTTATATTAGTCATTTCGTGTTGGTTGTGATGAAAGTGAACTCAGAGTGATGCAAATCATGAACTCAAAGTTACAATTTCCAAACTTTAAGGAGTAAATATGCAGTTTGAACTAAGCATAGGTGTTGAAAGAAAACATATTCATTTGGAAAAGACTTTGAACTAGTTTGTCACTTTACGAAAAGATACCAAGGAGTCATTTTCATACTTTCGCACTTTCGCTGATCTGCTCAAGGTCATGTGCATCGCACGTGAGCTATACATATCACCGCACGTGTCTTTTCATTTGAAGTGTCTATTGTTGGAAAATTTAGCATATTTCACTAACTTTGGACAATTAGTAAATATTATTATTATTATGATGATTAAGGCTTTATATGGTTATGCAGTCTCTGAGTTCTTCGTAACGAGCCATTAAATGTTTAACACAAAGCAATGTGAATGAGATATCGAGTCTCGAAGAAAAGTAGTTGGAATGGAGAGAAAAATGGTTAAAAGTGAGTTATGACTTCTCTTTGAAATCTTAGGGGCGTTTGGTATGGGGTTTTGTGTGAAGGGATTGGGCTCAAAGTTAAAATTAATGTTTGTGTTGCATAAGTGGGTTTTTCATATTTGGACTTACTGCAAAGGGTTGCAGAAAACCCATGTCAAGAGCCAATATTTAGCTTATTCCATTCTTTCTCATCAATAATTTTTGTCTTCATCTAATAAATCAACTCTTTTATTTTGTCCTTATATGAACTGTTTCTTAAATATAACAAGCGGGGTAGCCCGCGCGTTGCTGCAGAAGCACCGTGCAATTGTTAGTGTATAGACGATGGTGATACTCTCGCGTTGATGCGGAATTTTTTTGTTGCCGTTAGCTACTTAACGTAAAGTTAATTACCTAGGATTGACTCGTTAAATAACTAACGACCGTTGGTGTGTTATATAATAAAATAAGAGTTTTTTATTCTTGTATGTTTTGTGTTTTCATTTTTTGATTTTATAGATGTGTATAATTTTATAAATTAATGTGTAATAAGTATATATATATATATATATATATATATATATATATATATATATATATATATATATATATATATATATATATTATTTGTTTTATTTAATTGTTGGAGTATTTATTTTTTGGTATTGTGTTTTATCTAAAGTTGGGCTAAAGCTTTTTTTACTGGGCTATGGAGTGTACCGTTTTTTTTTTGGGTCCTTTTTCATTGTACACGGTTTGCTTACTCTTAAATTTAACAAAAAAAAAAAAAAAAAAAAAAAAAAAAAAAAAAAAAAACTGTTCATAGCACTGTAGCTACAGTACTTTTCATCCAACTGTAGCTACAGTGCGCGGCCCCTCTATTGCCACAGTAACCATCCCGCTCTTTTAATATATTGATAATTAATTAAATATCACATTTTTATAAAATAAAAATTTATTTAATTTATAAAATATTTTCTCTCCCTTTCTTACATTAAATCCAAATCCAAATCATCCCAAATTCAAATCCTAATCCTAAACCCATCTACAAACCAAACAGACCCTTACGTTTGAATGGGTGTTATGATTGTTTCAATGATTTATAACAGCAAACTGATGAGCCATTAACCCCATTCGATTGCTACAATTATACCATATGTTACATAAAAGTGTATAAATTGATGGCAATCTCAACCATTCTGTAAGACACCAATAACTCACAACTAATATTTTTTTCTCTAACAAACTCATAACAATCCTATAAAATTTTGGGCAAGTTGTCAATTTAGGAAGTACGCTGCTTTGGCTCTTGTACTCAGGGAAACAACCGTTGTTGAAATAGTACACATGAAATGTTTTAAGGTAATCATGTTCAACACAAGACTCAATCTTATTTGGTTATTGTTCCTGCGTAAAATTTATGTTCAGGTTTTTCACACATTTACTTTGATTGCTATTGTAGTTTCGAATTCTATATAAACGGTCTTCTTTTACTAAATTTTATTTCCAAAAATAAAAACAACAAAATACCCAACATGAATTCACATATGTAAAAGTGTTGGAAATTATGAATGGTGGGCAACTTTTAAAGTGATGAAGCATAATGTACAATTAGCATATGCGTAAGCTAAGTGTACAGTTTGTATAACGTTTGGTATAATGTGATTAAGAAGAAGTAACCACTAAGATGAACGTGTATGTATGAGGGCTGATAAAGTCAATGAGAAAAATGGGGGTGTGGGATACTTGGACCTCTTAGTCTAAGCCCATGATCATGATTCACTTTTATCATCTTGTCGGATGATTTAAAGCTATAAAATGGTGTGTATGAAAACACTTTTTATAGATGAAAAACACACTAAAACACTTGCAAAAGGTTGCTCAAATTGCTTCATCACTATTGCGTTTTATCTTACTTGTCAAGCCGGTTTTTCTGATCTGCCATTGTCATTACGTTGCAATCGTTCGTTTACAAAAAACAATGTTGTTATGGGGTCTGTTACGCATGAGGCTTCCAGCGAATTGAGTGCGTAAACGGTAAACACCTTCAAGGACAAGGAGTTTTGATCTCTTGCGGAGCCTTATAACGGTTTTCCCATGTTCTACATATCATCTCTAAGTAGATCGTGGCCTCGTGGGTATTGGTCAGGTTCACCTTATCACTCCCTTATTCAATGATATCGCTTGTGTTAGACGATTAACTTGTTATCTCGACCAGTTCTTTATTTAGTTTATATAAACTACTAGATGGTGTTTTCATGAAGGGAAATGATTTGCACACTCTCACTTTTTATTGGGACACTCCAATGTGTGCATCAAGCAGTTGTACTTTAAGTACAATTTGCTTTAACTACTTGTATTGGAGTGTCCCAATAAGAATTGAAAGTGTGCAAATCACTTCTCTTTTATAAAAGGGAGGTGATATGTACACCACTAAAAATGGTGTGCACACCACTAAATTACACCGATGATGCACACAGTACAACATCCAAATGCATAATTAGTGGTGTGCACACCACTTTTAGTGGTGTATATATCACCTCCCTTTTATGAAAGTCTTAAAAAACATGCTACATGAGAGTATGCAACAGTGAGAAGAGAAGCATGATTAAAATAAGAATCACTTCATCATACTTGTCACCTTTTTCGGTTCTAATCAGTGAACTAAATTTTGTGCACTTAAATGTCTAACCTTTTGAATTGCGTCTGCTTTGGGTATTAATTTACCTCCTTAGCAAGTAATGCCAAGATGAAGCAGGTTACCATGCCTAGTCACTTATTTTTTTCCATGTCATTTTTTTAACAAACAAAAACAATATAATGAGCCTAGTTTGATACATTATCAGGTTTCATAAATCCCAACTAAAACAAAAAGAAACCTTCCTGTTCTTCGATTATAATAAGTTTTAAATTCATGGGGTACCAACCATCATTTGTTGGTCCAAGAAATAACACTACAATACAAGTCTTTGAACAATACAAATACTAAAGTGAAAACATTGTTCAGCCACTCTTGGCATTACATCAATCTACCAACCATTATTCAAGAGTGTGTTAAGAAGGTAATACAACTTGTGGGGCTGTAACTGAGACACTTCGTGCCCAGCATCTCGGACAGTACGATATCTCAACCCTTTGTAGACCACCTCATATCAAGCAACCTGTTACTAAAAAAAGATTATAAATCACTGCAAATCATCATTAATATAAATTTTCAGAGTAAAATAGATACCGAGCATAAACCACTTTTTCCATGGCTTTATTATTTTTAGACACCAGGAAGCAAGTGCATACCGGGTGCTGGTGGCTGGAACAGTTGAGTCAAGATACGCTATATGCTTAATCACCACAGATTGCCCTCTGCTTGTGAAGCTGGGGCGACTGAGCAAGGCAGGCTGGTTGTTTTTTGTATTCATGTCTAAAAACAGCAGCAGCACCATCACTTGTTCCAGCAGTTAACTTTGGAGTGCAGAGCTCGCGAAAACCAAACTTCCACAAAAACTTCCTAAACTTCCAAAAGATATTAAATTTTAGAAAAACAAATCATAAAACCATTCTTATTAGTTATTACTCTTATATGGACGGTACCTGGCAACTGTATATTTTTAACCATACAATGATCTCGTTCTTTTTAGAAAGCTTAGCTGTATTTGAACCACCATCTTCACGAAACACCTCATTTTTTAGACGGCGAAGGAAATAAGGCTGGATACATTTTCTTAAATCCTGTTTACAATTGAATATAAGAGTTAATTAGTATGATACGGAGTATAACAGAAGACAAAATGGTAAGCCACAACCAAACACTTCCACATATTGAAACTGCAATAATTAGCAAAATGAAGGGAGGTATTCAAGTAAAAATTGAGCAAAATGGTTCTAAGCATTGAAGTTGCAGAGTCACAAAAACATAGCAAGTAGCAACTACAGCGCAATTACATCTAAAACCTTGCTAAAGGCTTTGGCATCTTAATTCATTAACACTATCCAATATACAAGTAAAACGTTGAATATAAAAGAATAGCAACTGTCAAATAGCTAAAAACCTGATCAGTATACAGTCAAATGTGTCCTGGCTATAGTATCAATCATATCAAGAGATTATATTAAGGGTGTACAGTGCATAATCTACAGGAGACTATCCTGTGCAACAGCTGAACCAATGCGCTTATCTCTATCAGATGCATTTGTCATTTCCACAAAGGATTAACGCCTCATATTTGTCCTTAAAACTGAGAAAATAACAAACATGGCACAATAACGGTAAGAAAACAAAAGGAATAATAAGCACATTGCCGTTAGATATAAGAAAAACTATAAACAGAACTTGTTACAAGCATGTGAGATCAGAATAAAATCCTAACATTTCTTGTCACCAGACAGGCGAAATTAAACAAAGCCCACAGTTCCTGTATTGCATAACAAAAGGATCAATAAAGTGGTTTTAGATACAAACTATTGAGTAAATTGAATATGGCAAGTATATATGTGCTGACATAAATATATATGGTGTAATTACAGAACTACATACCTTCAGATTATTTTGTATTGGGGTGCCACTAATTATTATACGATGAGCACATGGTATCGCAAGCAAACTTTTAGCCCTTTGTGTACTTGGATTCTTTATGAGATGTCCCTGTGTTTAGTTGTTCAAGATAACAAATGATTCATATGTTCAAAAACAGTTAAGAAAACGATTAACTGAAGCACGAAATGCTAATGCACGCAAAATTGACTTGGAGGCATGTTAACAAACAAACTCAAACTGCAAGCACAAGATATACCACATCAAGAATCATGTAATCCCAGGTCACGGCATCATCCTCGTCCTCATCATAGTCTCCAGATAAAGCTTTAACATTATTGCGAACAATATCATATGTTGTCAGAAGAAAACCCTTATCCTACAAACCAAATCAATATAGACCATCATTAAAACACATGTATGCATCAACTGAATACTAGTAAAAGCTTTACTTGTGCATACACCTATAATAAATAAAGAATGATACTGATGGTAATTGACTAATTGCACAACTATAAGCAGCTGATGTTAAAAAAAATGTAGTTAAACAATAAATAACTCACTCTCTTGTTTATCCTGCAAGACCAACCACCCCTAGTTCTTTTACCCAATGGGGCAAAAGTGTCTTTGGAGCAACGACCAATACCCTCTTTGTCAAATTTGAGTGGAACAGCCCCGCCAAAAAACCACAAATCTGTATAGTCTAAAGAAAACAGGACACAACACATACCTGTATAGTCTAAAGAATACATGTCATGTCCTCGAATACCACCCTTTCCAGACCAAAGCCACTTCAAACCTTCACGCTGATGAGGGCATATCATGGTTGCAATCTTACTAGGTAATGCAAAGTTGAAATCATCAGACTGTAACTTTCTGGGCCGACTCTCCACTTTTTGGACAAACTTCATATCCCTCATCAGTCTCATATTTATGAGGATGAACAACACTTGCAGTAGGTACAGGTTTTCTTGCTTCATTCTTTACAGATGCACTGTTTATATTCTCTTTTCTAGTGGTCGTTGCTTTTAGTGTTCAGAGACTACATGTTCAGACTTTACTGGCTTCTGTACATTGGACTTTGCTTGTACAACCGTATTGGATCAAGTTGAAAGGTTTGACTTTTTGGTGGGGCGTTTTCCCTTTTCAATTTATAGAAATTCAAACCTTGAGCCCAAATTGCTTAAAATATCTCTAATTTCATCACCACCGTCTTGTTTGTTCTCGGTAACCTTTACAGGACTAGGTGATTCAAATTCCTGAACCTTGGCAGCTGAAAAATCCATTTGAACGTCATGGAATTTGTCATCTTCCTCTTCATCATCTTTAACCACGACTTTGCAGAGCCTCCTTTGTCCTTGTATTTTAACTTTCTGCTGTTTTTCCTCTTCTGTAATCACAAATGCATAAACTTAAAAACCCGAAAACAAAATACTCATACAATACAAGAGTTAGGTGAAAAATGATTACCATGCTAAGAATCAAGGTCATCCACAACAGAACTAGCAGGTTCACCAAAAGAGTCATCACTTTCACATTTCTCATCAGCCGGGAGTTCATCTTCATACGTAACCTTTGAATGAACTTTCTCTGCTCAATTTCAAACAGCAACAAGATCATGCATCAACAAATACAGAAAATACATTTTCTCAAGCACAACTAAGTCTTCTTTACATCAACAATTCAAAATAAAGCAGAACTAGTAAAACAAAGTACCAGTACAAGAGGATTTGTAGCTGATATCATCAGATTCATCATTGTAGACACCATCTTCACCATCATCGCCTTTCTCAGACGAAAATTTATCATCATTCATAACAGTTTTTGGTGCTGCTGCAATACAAGTTCAGATAACGGTTAGAGTTTTCAAGTAACCATATAGAATCATTTACAGACACAATATATTGAATACTTTTAAATACTTGAAACAAACTTACAAGAAGGAGAATCAAAATCACCAACACTGAAAGAAGGAACATCATCGTCCACCTGCTGTTTGTGATTCTTCATCTCTGCATTAAAATAAAACACGAACAAAATAACAGCATTAAGATTAATCACTGATAATCTAAGTTTACAGCACTAATCTTATGAATAAACTACCATTAAGCAGCAGCAACATAGCATAACAAGATCATACAGCAGGATGAGAAACAAGCATGATAAGTGACCAATTTATAACCAACTAAATGCACACAGTGGCAGCTATGTGGCTTTGGCAACAATTGGCCCCTGTGTTCATAGTTTGGGGCTCAATTTTCATCATTTAGTTAACCACTAACTTTGAACTTTGAACTTCAAACACTCCTAAGTCTTATCAACTAAAAATAACAATCTACATTACAAATGACTAACAAAATCCTTTTATAAATAAATACTAAATTCCAACACAGACGTGTTTCATACCATTTGCTAAAACTAATCTAGTTCACTTCTATCCTACGTTACAACTTAATGAGCATACATCGTAAAACATCTCTTCATTAGCATTTGTGTTTCCTCGATCACAATAATCTCATTAAATTGCACATATAACAACACGGAAAACCAGATCCACACGACAAAAAAACACTAAAATCATGTTTTTCCTATCATTTGCTAAAACCAAGTTATCAAACTTCACACAACAAGTCAACAATAACCATATTCCCACAAATGCACACAGAACACAGATATGTCCATTAACATCTCATGTTTCCACAATCACAATAGTCTATGAACTTCGCACAATCCGCAACAACTAAACACACAGTTCAATATATACTAAAACAAATAACTACCGGTATAAGACGAACCGAAACCGCTATCATCCACTCCACCCTTAGCCAAAACCTTTTCCTCGTTCATGTGCCCCGTCACAGTCTTCAGCGCTACATTTCAAATCCAACTCAAAAATTAGGGCTCGCAACTAACAACCACATAAAACCACTAACATAACACAAACTACTAAACAAATACATTAAAACAAATGAACAAAACTTACGAGACGGCGAATCGTCAAAATCGCTTAAATTAAAAGACGGCGCATCATTCTCCACCAGCCGTTCCCCATTATTCTTCATTTCTACATCCAAAAACAAATTTACAGTCACTGTTTAAACTTATATCAACTAAAATTATAAAATAGTGACGTAATTTTATAAAAAGTAAAAAATTAGGGTTTATACTTTATAAAATGAAATTTATGATAAAATTAATAACATCAACATCTATTGACCTAATTTTATAAAATAATAACTAAAAGTGAAAAATTAGGGTTTATAAAAAGAAATTGAATAATTGATGAAAAAGTTACCGGATAATAAAGAGTATGGAGTGGATTTAGTAGTTTTGGAAGCGGTGATGAATCGATTGTGAAGCTGATTTAAACTCATCGCTCTTTTCGATGATTCTTCCATTTTCACACTCACCGTGTGTGTTTTTGAATGTCTTTGTGTGTGTTTTTTTAAGAGGCATGCTACATCCACATAAAATCCCCACAAAAAACTCCCACTCGCTGACGTGTCAGCGGGTGATTGGTTTTTAGTGGGATGCGGAACCCACAAAAAACCAATCACCTGCTGACACGTCAGCGAGTGGGAGTTTTTTGTGGGGATTTTAGGTGGATGTAGCAAAATCCTTTTTTAATGGGGAGTTGGATGGTTTAAATAAAGTTCTTCCCGCTTGCTTTTTGAAATTTTTACTTGTATTTAATTTTTAATATTTTGGAGTTCGATTTCCAAGAACATAGCATATACAGTAAATGGTTTTGATCTTTAAACTAAGAGAAAAAATTATACTCCGTAAATACATAACGTACTTTAAAAAAAAAACTCATTATGCATCCTGAACTCTACATATTATCATTATACATAGCATTTTTCATTTTATTTTGATATTCACTGACGTGGATGCCATGTAGACCTGCCAGCGTGGACAAAAACTCGAACCACCCGTTTATACCCGATTTTGCTCATCCCCCTTTTATTTCCCCTTTTATTTCACACAAACCCTAATAAAATTAACATCACAAACCCTAATTAAATAATTGCAATTAGATCTCAATGTCAACGGTCAGTTCATCATCTGTTAACAGACGTCGTGTGATACCAACTCAATGTAAGTGTAACAGACCACTTGCAAGGCGAACTGCTTGGACTCCCAATAATCCAGGGCGAAGGTTTCTTAATTGTCGTTATTCAAATGTAAGTTATATGATTACTTACTAATTAATCAACTTTTACCCAAGTGTGGATAGATTAGGGTTCCAAATATGATTTTCTTTTTTTTTTTTTTTTTTTTCAGATCCATGGTCAAGTTCAATGCAATGCCTTTTATTGGATTGATCCTGAGATTAACAGTCCATGGTATAAAGCTCAGTTGTTTGAGCTTTACCTAACTTTGCATCCTGAAGAAAGGGCATTGTATGCTGCTCAAATAACTGTTCAGGATCAACTTGAGAGTTTGGAACATGAATTTGAAGTATATCAGAATCACATGGACTTGAGGATACAAAACTTGGAGTTGGAACTTATCAAAAGCAAGAAGAAAGCTGCCATGTTGTTGAAGTGTCTGTTTGGTTTGTTATCTTGTCTGTGTTTCTGTTGGTGCATTAGAGGTGTGGTTGTCAATGTAATGGTTCTTTTGCTGTCTGTTGCTAGGTTATGGTTGACGTTTTAATGGTCTGTTAGGTTGTAAGGTTATTAGGATGGTGTAAGGTAAGGTAGGTTGTAAGGTAGTAGTTGAAAGATGCGGTGTAGCATTTTCTGTTTTGTAATGGATGGTGTAAGTTTGCTTGTTGAAATGAATGAAAATGCATGTTGCTATGTTTCATATATACATACCAAATTGCAGACACATATTGGTCCACAAAACAACAATAATGCAGCAATAATAAGTGAATGTGGTCTCCACTAACAATGACAATGACATACCAATGCATTGAGCAATTCAAAATGGGTCAAAAGAGGGTAATAAACAATGACACAGACAGCAATAAAGGTGTAAAAGATTCTGCATTAATAAAAAAAGGCATGTGGCCAATTTCAAGTTCACAAAATGTGTACCTATTCAGTCAATGCACACCCATCCACATAACCTAAACCTTATCATAATCTATTACAAAAGTAAATGTCTTGAAAATACTACTAAGTTCACAACAGAAGCAGAATCATTCAAATACACCTAAAACTACAACCATTAGTCAATAGAGAATGCCTTTTCTGGTGTAGAACCTGTGCCAAATTCATCAAAGGTAAATTTCTTGTACTGGTTGGCAATTCTCTCAGATCTACCCCTATTTTTGTAGTAGATTCTTCCATATGATGGTGTTTCAGCTTTAGGTTTTCTACCCCTTTTCTTGCCTTTATACTTCTGTCCATCCTCTGGTGCATCAGGTATGGCTGCAGCTTCTTTTCCCTTGTTCTTTTGAGTATCTGCATCTAGATCTTGAACAACTCCTTGATTTGCAACTTGATCTGGCTCAGGTATGGCTGCAGCTTCTTTTCCCTTGTTCTTTGATGAATTCTCTGCAACTTGACTGTTCTGGGTAGGAACTTGATTTGTAACATCTTTCTTTTGTTTAGGGAACACAGGTGCTTGTTGAGGAATTACCATGTTGGGTGGTACAGATGCATTGAATTTAGCAATTCTTTTCATGTTCTCTTCATAATCTTCATAGTACTCAGGAAACTCTTGTGAATAAATTTCCCAAGTCAAGTCAGCAATCTCATTTGCTTCCCACATAAAGCTTAATCTTTATTGTTCTTCCTCTTCAGCCTTATCAGCAATCTCTTTCTCCCTTAAAGCTTCAAGATCCATATTCTCCTCATGTTCCTGTTGCATAACAACAAACACAGCATAAATTAACAAGAATGTTGGCTTTGTTATACAAATGTACTGGATATAGGTGATAGTATGTTACCTTTGGAGAGATATAAGGCTCATTATTGCTTGTTGAACCAGCAAACCTAGTTTTCTGGGTACCAGAAGTACTCCCTTTCTTAGATGCCATAACTTTCTTCTTACCATAATTACTAACTCCCTTTGATCCCACACCTCTCCTCTTACCAGGTTTTGGAATTACAGGATCGACACTGTAAGCAGGCATTTGTTCAGAAAAGGTTTCAGGTGGAGCATTTGTATTTTCTGTGTTTGATTCTTGTTCCTGACCCATTGTGTTTGAAGACTGTCCATAAAAGTTAGCAGGTTTTGGTTTTGGTGGATTATTACATGTCTTCTTATTGTGCCCTGCTTCCCAACACCTATTACAATGCATTACCCTCCCTGCCTTGCTTATTGCATGATCATTCTCAGTTGGATGCCTTATCCTTTTTCTCCTTGGCCTACCCGACATTTTCCTTTCAACAGGTGGTAAAGGTTTGGGAAAGCTAGTAGGCTTCCAATATCTAGAGCCAAGTACAGGTCTAATAGAATATTGGTATGACTCAAACCATTTATTTTGAGTGTACCATTCACTAACACCTAACTCTGGATCCATTTTCATATGCAGATAAGTTGCCACAGCATGCACACATGGTAGCCCACTCATTTCCCACATTCTACAGGCACATTTCTTTGTATGCAAATTGACACAGAAAGCCTCATCTCCCTTCCTAATCTCAACCTCTCTAAAACCACTAGGATAAACAGACCACCATCTATAATATGAATCAAAGTAATAGTAAGTAAACAATGTTGATTTGGGCAACAAATAAAGAAAGTGCATTTAAACAATCAAAAAAATCAAACTTACCTCATCTTATTTATCATGATTCTTAGATGTCTCCTTGCACTTGGAGTAATTGAATCTTCCAAGTCCATAGCCTTTTTGTTCATGGACCAAACCCTTTGCATGATGTAAATCCTTATGTCTTCTAACATGGTGATAATAGGTTTCCTCTTGCATTTAGAATTCTACTGTTAAGAAACAACCATCCAAACCAATTACTCTCCTACAACCATCTGTCCAACCTGCCTTCAGACCCAAGAAACAAACATACATTCTTTTAAAGTACACGAGTCCATCAGATTTTTCTTCTAAGTCCAAGTGGCAAGTGGAACCTGGGTTAGACTCTAAAATTGCTTGTCTATATTCCCACAGCCTACTGTAATGTTCAACTAAACCTCCTTCATGATCAAACAATGCACATTGTTTCGCCCTTTTACATTGTCCAAGACTTACCTCAATCCTATATTTCTCCTTAATTGAATTTTGCATATACTTGTAAGTTAACCATGGATTGTCTATTATCTCCCTTGCATAATGATGAGCTATCCACTTATAAGTCACCAAAGATCCTAATGAATAATTTCTACAACATTTATGAGCAGGATACAAAGTCTTAATTTGAAAAGACTTCTCGGTACTCATCCAACTAGCCCATAGTCTGAATGTGCAATCCCCCTGGTTTACAAGCCTTTCTTTCTCTGCCTTTTTCTTTTTTGCCCATCTCTCTCTTGTTTGCTTGCTTATTTTACTAGCATCTGAATCACCCTCACCAGCTTTACTACTCTCAGCCTCATCACTAGTGTCCATTTTCCCCCTTTTACCAACACATTTTCCTAAACTTACATCTCTACCACAATACACAAGCAACTTATGGCTATCATTTTGCATGTACCAAAGCTGATATCCACCTGCAACACCATAATTTGCTAAGCATTGCTTAAGTTGAGTGGGAGACTCAAACCTCATACCTTAAAATGGTTTACATTCATCCCATGGTGTCTTTGGGTCAAAAGCAGGATATTGAATACCTTTTTTGGCCTTATACTTATTCTCTATTATATCATCCTCTGGGTCATCAACCTCTAACATATACCTACCATTTAAATTAGGTATAGGATCATCAATAAAACCAATGAACTTACCATCCCCAACTAGCTTATTCAACCATGGATCATCATTAGAAATTTTGGGGATTTGGACCTCTTCCTCACCCTCTGTTTGAAAATCCACAAAATCCTTAACATCATATAAGTTTTCTTGTTTGTCATTATCAGAGAAGTCACTGTCACTATCAGGACTAACCAAATTATCATTTTTTACCATTTCCATAACATTATAACCATTATGCTCAGAATATAAGTCCATCTTACAATCATTTTCAATGGCTGCTATAACAAACTCAGCTAAATGTTCATATGTTTTAAGCTCTTTCAGACCTATATTTAGTGGGACACCAGGTTTAATGTAGTAAAAGGACTGAGGAGACACAAGTACTAGTCTGCGCATAACTGGAAAAAAACTCACTAAATATTAGCCCTTGGAAATCAATGTCTTCAATTACACGATGGTCGCCTTCCAGATACTGAAGTGGGTTAGTCACGAAAACACCATCGTGGTAAAGGTTGATGGTGAAATTAACCATCTTTCACCAGATCTGCAAAATTAGGGTTTCATATAAAAATTGGGGGTTTAAAATTTTAGCATTTACAAGACCAATTAACAACTATAAAATGATAAATACATGTTTATATCAACATACCTTCAAGCAAACGAAGCCAACTTTGACAGATTTACTGGATATGCAAATTAGGGTTTCGTGTGTTTTTAATTAGCGGGAAATGATAGTTAGTGTGATTATATAGGGTCTTTGTCCACGCTGGAAAGCATACATGGCAATCCACATAGATAAATTACAATTTATAAAAATGGAAATTGCATTCCACGTCAGTAAATATCAAAATAAAATGAAAAATGCTATGTATAATGACAATATGTAGAGTTCAAGATGCATAATGAGTTTTTTTTAAAGTACATTATGTATTTATAACTTTTTCCCTTAAACTAATGTTAATTATTACTCCGTACTACAATTTTACGTGGTTATCCATGATACATCAGCTCAACATTAGGGTACTGGCAACCTTTCGGCAAAACCACATCGGCAAAGCTTGCCGATCGGCAAGATGGGCTGCCAGTCCTTCGGCATGTCCAATGCGGTGCTTCAATCGGTATATCTCACCGATTCGGTAAGATCTTTTCCAAGAAAAAAAGGGAACGTTGGCATTCAATTAAAATGGAACGTTGGGCTTGATTTCCAAAAAAAAAATATCCCCTTTAAAATCTCACATTTCTTTTTAAAATACACACACAATTTTAAATTGCTATTCCACAAACAATCAAATCTATCTCTTTCAAGAAAAAAACAAAAAAACAATGGAGCCGGTTGACCCGATGCCCGGTGACTCGATCGGGTCGATTTCGAACCCGGTTTTCAAAACATTGTCTAAAACTACACACCGACCAACAAGTAGTATGGCGACCGAAACTGCAACCATAACCAAAACATACCCACAAAAAAATTAAATAATAATAACACACACACAAACCAAATTAAATTTTCGGTTAGGTAGCCGACCACAACTGCAAATTTTGGGGGTGGGAACACTGTCGGTGTTAGCATTAAATATTATATTAGAAAGTGATGGTCATTCTCATATATTGTAACATTGTAATGTGTCATAGTTTTTGTTATTAGAATAGTCAATGGGCCTTGGTCTTGGTAAGCTAATATGTCATGAGTTAAGTAATGTAAGCATTTAAGTGTAAAAGAAAACCAAGCCCAAGACCAAGCCCATGGTAAAGCCTTTTAGGGCATCTTGTAATTCACTATATAAACACCTCAAAGCTCATTTGAGGTGTGTGCTTGTGTGTGTAAGTGTGTGTGCCTCTTTAATAAAAGTTTTCTATTTCATCTTATTCTCTCTAGTTTCAAACGCCACATACATATCATTCAAGTCACCATCTTTACTTCATCTAGTGCTTATATTTGTGATAAAGTTGATAGTTTTAAGGTCCTACAAGTGGTATCAATCGCTTAACAATGATTTAGGAGTGTGTGGTAATCGTTTTTATCATTCTTTTTCTTTAAAGTTGCGTTTTTTTCTTAAAAAACGTGTGCTTTTTTGTTAAAAAGTTTTGATTTTTACAAGTTTTAGTGTTAAAGTTGTAGTTTTTATTGAAGTTTTAGTGTTTCTAAATGTTTTGGGAAAAATTTGATCAAAAGAAACAAGTGGAAAAGTGTTTTTGGTTGGAAAAATTCGAATTTTTGAGGTTTTGGTCATCTTACGCGTAAAAAGGACAAGCACTACCAAGTTTTTAGCTGAAAATCGTACTTTTTGGTACTTCTACGCGTAAGTTTTAGGAAAAAACCCCATTTCTACGCGTAACATCACTTCCTACGCTTAAGTTTAAGCAGAAAAACCTTTTCCTACGCGTTAGATTGGAATCCTACGCCTAAGGTGAATTCCTACGCATAAGATCCTACGCTTAAGTCTGTTTCTACGCATAAGTTGGATTCTACGTTTAAGATCCTACGCTTAAGATCCTACGCATAAGTTCCTACGCAAAAGATCCTACGCAAAAGTTTTCTTCAACAATCAGAGATTACTCAGTACTTTCCTAGCTTGGACAAGTTAGTGAAATATTTTGACACGGGATATCTTTCAAGCTTGGACAAGTTTGAGAGATCAGTTTGGTTGAAAAAACCTTACGCGTAACATTCTTATGCATAAACTCTAAGTTTACGCGTAAAAATCAAAGCTTACGCATAAACATTCTGTTTACGCATAACCTTAATTTTTACGCATAACCTAAAAGTTTACGCATAACTTTTCTTACGCGTAAGATTTGAAGTTAAGCGTAAGATTCACTGTTTACGCATAAGTTTCAGTCTACGCATAAGTTTCTGGGTTTACGCATAAGAATGTGACTTTTTGACAACCAAACTTCAAACGGCCATAACTTTTGAACCGTAACTCCGTTTTCAGCGAAATACCTGTCAAAACGACCGTGAGACAGAGAAGAAAGACACGTTGAATAAGTTTCGAAGCCTAAAAACGCTCCGGGAAGAAGTTATTGAGGTTTTAAGGTTTCAGATCAAATTTTTCACCATAAAAACTTGCATCAACTTACACTAAACACAACTCCTACTTTGTTGAATCGATCCAAGATCAACTTTATCATCTATCAATGGCAACTCAGCAAGATATTCATGCAGCCGGTGCCGAAAACCGACCTCCCATGCTGTCAAAGGGTGGATACTCATAGTGGGCTAGTCGTATGATGCGCTATCTTAAGAGCAAACCAAATGGAAAACTTCTTATCAAATCCATTATGGATGGACCCTTCAAACCAATACAAGTACTTGACCCTGGAGATCCAAATGGAACCCCACCAATGCAACCTTTCTACAGAGATCAGAATGAGACTGAGTACACTGCGCAAGACAGACAACAGATTGAAGCTGATGATCAGCCATTTCATTACGTCGTTCTTGGTTTACCTGAAACCATTTATGCTACTGTTGATAGTGAAGTAAGTGCTCATGCTGTCTGGGAAAGAGTTAAGAGGTTAATGTATGGGACAGACATCGGGAAACAGGAAATGGAAACACAATTGCTCAAGGAACTTCGCAAGTTTACTTTAATTCCTGGTGAATCCATAGAGTCGTACTACCACAGGTTCTGTAAGATCATGAATGATTTATCGAGACACAACCTCAGTCAGACAAACATTGCTAACAACACCAATTTTCTGAATGAGTTACAACCAGAATGGGGAAGATACGTCACTATTGTTTATCAGACAAAGAATTTGCATGAAGTCACTTATGATCAGTTGTATGACTTCTTGAAGCAAAATCAAGATGAAGCTAATGAATTAAGGGTTGAATTACTGGCTAAAAAGCATGATCCTTTAGCATTAATGGCTAATACATCAACACCTTTACCAGTGACACACAACAACCATCATCATCTTCCACTCACAACTACATGCAACCATCATATATTCAACAATCACCACCTGTCTACCAACAACAATTCTACCCACAGCAACAACATGTTATTCCACAACAACAATACCCACAGTTCCAAGAACCAGAATTCACTGAAAATGATGAAGCTACTGCAGCCTTGACTCAAGCGTTTGCTTTTCTGACAAAGGCATTCCAAGGACGTTATTCTACACCAACAAACAACAACCAAAGGATTTCATCGAACACTCGCAATAAGCAGATTGCTCAGTCGAGTTTCAATATGGGTAACGGAGGTCAAATGGTTGGAGTTTATGGGAATCAGCAAGGATATGCAATTGGAATTAACATGGGTAATCAGAATATGCAGAATCAGTTAGGTCAGTATGCAGGGAATCAGATCGGTTATAATGCAGGGAATCAGATGGGTCAGATTGTTGGAAATCAGAGGGGTCAGAATGTTGGTAATCAGGCAATGGGTAATCAAAATAGGAATGTGGCAGCTCCAGTTGTTGGGAATAATGGAAATGTGAATCAGGGAAATCCGGTAAAGTGTTTCAACTGTCAGGGTGTAGGTCATATGGCAAGGAACTATCCTACTAAGCCAAACAAAAGAGACGCAGTGTATTTGCAGAAAGCATTGCTGTTGGCACAAAAGAATGAGGCAGGGTTTCAGCTGAACGCAGAGGAGAATGATTTTATGGCTCTTATGGATGACATGGAAGACAGAGAGGATATCGATGCGAACTGCATATTTATGGCAAATCTTCAGGAAGCTAAGTATGACATGGATTCTGACACACCTCCTGTTTATGACATCAATGCAGTCTCTGAGGTATCAAACTTCAATACATGTCATAATAATGATATATTTGATATGTCTCCTCATGAGGAACAACATTCTGAGAAGCTAGCACCCACTTATGATACATACCTGGACACGCCAAGTAGTAGCAATACTCCTCAAGCAACTCCAGATGTGAATCATAATGGAGGCTTCGTTTCACAGCATGCTGAGAATGATGAGGAA
Source organism: Artemisia argyi (assembly GCA_030686995.1). NCBI lineage: Eukaryota > Viridiplantae > Streptophyta > Magnoliopsida > Asterales > Asteraceae > Artemisia > Artemisia argyi. The sequence continues at coordinate 131,879,094 of CM060685.1, read as the reverse complement.
ACACGTGCTTTATTTGAATCATTATTAAATAATTGTGGTATTGAAATCGAGAAAGTTAAAAAGGTCAATCGCGATGTTAAGGCCGCGAATGAGATATTGACCACTGAGCTTGAGAGATACAAGGAAAATGCAAAAAGTTTTCAAATTCACAAAGAACGCGAGTCAGAACTTGAAATTGGTTATAAGAAGTTACTTGTTAAAGATAGGGAATGGAAAAACAAGTTTGCTAATCTTGAAATAAGTTCAACAAAAACCATTAACTCTTTAAAACAAGAAATTTCTGAATTAACAAATCAACTTTCAAAACAAAAAACAGCTTATACCAATCTTGAAAAAGAACGGGATGAGTTGAAAAAGGACTTTGCAAAGAAAGAAGATAAACTTTTGGAAGAAATCATAGAGTCAGAACACAAGATTGCACATCTAGAAGAATTAGTGGTTAAGTGGGGTCAGTCAAGTCAAACAATGAAAATGATTTCAAATCAAACTAATCCGATTTACCATACGAAACACAAAATGGCTCTTGGTAACAACAATCCTTGTAATCTCAAGAAAGCTCAGAAAGAACAGAATGTTTTGTATAATGGTAATGTTATTTACACCAAACATGATCCTCCCGTCGTTCGGGATTCTGTGCAAATGATGGAACTTGTCGAAGAGAGCATTACTAAAATGAAACAAAAGGATTTGAAACCCATTGATTACAACAAATTGAACAAACTTTCTGGAATCACTTTTGTTCCACAAAAAGAACCGTCTGTGTTTTCCATAAAACGACCATTCTCAAAAATGTTTTCTAAAAAGGTAGTTGCTTCCAAATCGATTTCAAACATGGAACAGATTTCCTCAAACAACACTTTTAACACAAGTGCTGCAAGGGGATATCTTGATGATATTAAAACCAGAGTTGGGCAACTAAAAACGACTTTATAATCTAAAACGAGACTAAATGAGATCAATTGGAATTCCATGGTTCATTTATAGCTTAAAAAGATTCTTGAAAGTGAATTTGCTCCTCAAATTAATAACATTCATGCTCGAGTAATTCATTTTGAACAAGCATTTTTGAAAGAAACAGCTGACTTCGTCACGGATCACAAATCCCTGATAAAGAAAGCTAATGAATCTTTTGAGCAAATCACTGTTTTGGAAAACCTAAATGATTCTCTCTTTGAAGCTGTTCTGTCTACTGATATTATGTCTATTATTTTGCAAACATATTCTGTTCAAGACGATGAAAGACTGAGAGCTGAGACCTCCAAAATTGTTTCCAAATATGAAAATGCTCTTATAAAGCTTGAAAAAGAAAATGTGTCATATTTTAAACAACTTGATCAAAAAAGAGAAGAATGTAAGTATGACAAATTGTCGTATGAGCGTGCCTTCAAGAACATGAAAGAGCAAAATGATCGTTTGAGGGCTCAGCTTGAAAGTCAAAAAGGGAAGGGTGAGGAAACTAAGTTTGCAAAACCATCGACCTCGGAGGAATCAAATGTTTCAAACATGGTTAAAAAACCAAGAATGTCAATTTCACGGTTTGCTCCAAAAATAGATGAGAAAAAAGATTTGACAAAACCAGTCACTCCAACACCCTTGCCCAAGCTAAGTGAAAATGAAAAGATTGTTGATTAAGGAAAAGCGGTTGTCGAAACACCAAAAGTGATAGCTCCTGGTCTTTTTAGGATTAGTCCCACTAGTGCGTCTGCCTCCACATCTAAGACAAATGACGAGTGCAAGAAGGATAATTCTAAAGAGTCTAGTGATGCTAAAAAGGACAACAATATAAATCCTAACGCGTGTGCCTTACCTTCTACAGGATTAGAAAGCACCTCTAGGAGCAGCAGACTAAAGCCTAGGAGCAATACAAGGAACAATAGAGTCTCGCCTGCATCTAAGAGTAGTAGCAAGAATAAAGTTGAAGAAGTAGAAGAACACCCTAGGAATTTATCGCTTTGTAATAAGAGACATATTTCATCTGAATGTAATGTCGAAAGTACTGGTTCTAATGCATGTAATGACTCTGTTTGTTTAATATGCAAGAAATCTTTAATTAATGATGTTCATGATGAATGTGTTTCTAAGAATGTGAATGTTACACCTGAACAGAAGTATGTTCCAAAAGGAACTAGTGCTAGATCTAGATCTATAGAAAGATTAGTTGCACGCTTTAGATCTACCACTAGTAGTTGAATGCCTAGGAACTACCTTAAGTATTGTGTATGGAAACCAACGGGTAGAGAATTCATTCTCCAGGATGGAAAATTGAAAGTTGTTCAAATTGAACAAGTAGAAACCTTCTATGAGTGTGATATGGATTTTACCCCTAACCCAATGGAACCAAATTCAAAACGGTTTCCAAATACAAACTCTTATGTTCTTCGCAGGTTATCGAAATATGTCTTTGGATCGTCGACTCGGGTTGCTCCAAGCACATGACCGGGAATTTAAAGTTGCTGATCAATTTCGTCTGGAAATTCATGGGAACTGTACGCTTTGGAAATGATCATGTAGCAGTTATTCTGGGTTATGGAGATCTTCGGTTTGGGAATTTTTTAATCACTCGAGTTTACTACGTAGAAGGGTTGGGACACAACTTGTTTTCAGTTGGGCAGTTTTGTAATGCAGATTTAGAAGTTGCATTCAGGAGAAACACGATTTTTATTAGAAATTTGGTTGGTGATGATCTTTTAACTGGTAATCGTGGTACAAATTTGTATGCTATCGACATCAACCAAATGGCTTCTACATCACCAATTTGTCTTATGACAAGGGCAACCGAAACAAAGTCCTGGTTGTGGCATAGAAGATTATCCCATCTCAATTTCGACATGATCAACAAATTAGCCAAAGACAACATCGTCACCGGACTTCCTAAGTTCAAATACACCAAAGATCGCCTATGTCCATCATGCGAACAAGGAAAAAGTAAAAGAGCATCATATAAACCCAAAACCGCACCTAGTTCGGAAGCAAGGTTACATATGTTGCACATGGACTTATGTGGCCCAATGAGAGTTGAAAGCATTAATGGGAAGAAGTATATTCTTGTTATCGTCGATGATTATTCAAGATATACATGGGTAAAGTTTTTGAGGTCTAAAGACGAAGCACCAGGTACCATCATCACCTTTCTGAAGCGTATCCAAGTTCTACTTCAAGCTCCAGTAAGGATTGTAAGAACAGATAATGGCACAGAATTCACAAATCAGGAGTTAAGAACCTACTTTGAAGATGTGGGAATCACTCACCTAACATCAGTTGTTAGAACTCCACAGCATAATGGGGTAGTTGAAAGAAGAAATCGAACTCTTGTGGAAGCTGCTCGCACAATGCTGATTTATTCTAGTGCACCACTATTCTTATGGGCTGATGCTGTTGCCACTGCTTGTTTCACTCAAAACCGATCCCTGGTACATCCAAGATTCAATAAAACCCCATATGAGCTAGTGAACAACCGTAAACCTGACATCTCTTAACTTCACGTGTTTGGCGCTTTGTGCTATCCAACAAATGACAGAGAAGATCTAGGAAAGTTGAAAGCTAAGGGTGATATTGGAATCTTTATTGGATACTTAGAAAACTTGAGGGCATTCAGGGTGTATAATAGAAGAACGAAAAGGATAATGGAGACGATGAATGTGAAGTTTGACGAGATTTCACAGATGGCTTTTGAGAGATACGCTCTAGAACCCGCGCTTAATCCGATGGCTTCTAATCAAAACGGATTAGGACCCGCACCAAACCTGCAGACTTCTGGACACATCAGTTCAGGACTCGTACCTCAAGGAGCTCATTCAACAAATACGGATAAACCTTCAGAACAAGAATTGAAAAATTTCTTCGAGTTAATGTTTGATGAATATTATGGTGGAACTTCGACAAATGCATCTCAACAACATTCCGCTGCACCTGCTCAAAACCATCAACCACCACCACCACAAGATGCATCTACAACAATCGAAGCTGAAGCACCAACTACCTCAACATCATCTACATCTACTCCAGCAACTCCAGTTATTGAAACTGATCTACCAAGAGTTGATGAGCAAAATCAAAACACAAGTTTTCAAGAAGAACCAACAAATAATTCAAACGATGTTGCGTTAGAAGAAGAAGAAGTATTTGAAAACCCGTTTGCAACAGACTCTGCTGAATCTTCTTCAAGGTTACAAGAACCATCTAACACACATACGTTAAACCCAAGGTACCCTTCTACACTCAAATGGACAAAAGACCATCCAATTGAACACGTTATTGGTGAACCTTCAAAGCCAGTTCAGACGAGGAGACAACTTGCCACCGATCTTGAATTGTGCATTTACATTTGCTCAATCAGCCTCAAAGAACCAAAGAACATTCGGGAAGCAATGGCAGAAAACCCATGGATAGAAGCAATGCAGGATGAAATTCTTCAATATCAGTTACATGATAGTTGGGAACTTGTTGAACGAACACTTGATAAACGTGTTCTGGATCTCAAGTGGTTGTGGAAGAACAAACTGGATGAGGAAATGACTGTAATTCGCAACAAAGCTCGTCTCGTGGCAAAAGGATATCCACAAGAAGAAGGGATAGATTTCGAGGAATCATTCGCGCCTGTAGCTAGACTTGAATCAGTCCGGATTTTCTTAGCCTATGCCGCTCACAAAAACATCACAGTCTATCAGATGGACATTAAGACAGCTTTCTTGAATGGAACTCTGAAAGAAGAAGTGTATGTGAGTCAGCCAGAGGGATTCATCGACAAAGATCATCCAGACTACGTCTACAAGCTTAAGAAAGCCATTTATGGTTTAAAACAAGCTCCAAGAGCGTGGTATGACAAACTATCATCTTTCTTACTCAAAAACAATTTCACCAAAGGAACGGTTGATGACACCTTGTTTATCAAAAAATTCAAAGATGATATTTTGATCGTTCAAATTTACGTGGACGACATAATTTTTGGATCAACCAATCCTAACCACTCAAAACATTTTGAAAATCTCATGAAAAGCAAATTTGAAATGTCCATGATGGGGGAACTAAAATTTTTTCTTGGTTTACAAATACATCAATCCCCTCGTGGTATTTTTATCAATCAAGCTAAATATACAATAGAGATTTTGAAAAAACATGGAATGGAAAACTGTGATTCTGTTGGTACACCAATGGTAACTTCACCAAAAATAGGTGCTGATTTGTTTGGGAAACCCATCGATCCGAAGTAATATCAGAGCATGATCGGTTTTCTCATGTACCTAACTGCTAGTCGACCCGATATTCAATTTGTTGTTTGTTTATTAGCACGGTTTTAGGCAAAGCCTACCGAACTTCACCTCAAAGAGGTTAAACGGATCTTTCGGTACCTACGAAGCACCATTAACATGGGACTTTGGTATCCGAAGGATTCGGGGTTTAATCTAACAGCATTTTCAGATGCAGACCATGCTGGTGATCAAGTTACAGCAAAGAGTACATCAGGTGGAGCACAATTTTTGGGTGAAAAGCTAGTAAGCTGATCGTCACGGAAACAGGATTGTACTGCACTATCAACCGCCGAAGCCGAGTATGTGTCTCTATCTGCGTGTTGTGCCCAAGTTCTTTAGATGTGGACACAGCTCACAGATTATGGCTTTACTTTTGACAGAATACCTATGTATTGTGACTCAAAAAGTGCCATAGCCATCTCGTGCAATCCCGTACACCACTCAAAGACGAAGCATATCAAAGTCCGCTACCATTTCATCAAAGAGCACGTAGAAGAGGGTACTGTTGAATTATTTTTCGTTAAGACTGATTACCAACTCGCCGATCTATTTACTAAAGCCCTTTTAAAAGAACGGTTTGATTATTTAGTTCGACGAATTGGCATGCGAAGCCTAACTCCTGAGGAGCTAGAACGTCTTCTCGAATCTTCTTGAAAAAAATTTCAAAATCGCTTCGCTGTAAATATTTTTGAAAAAAAACAAAATACAAAATTTGAAAAACCAACAAAAACAAAATACAAAAATATAAAATTTCAAAAAATACAAAAACAATATAAAATCAAAAAATACAAAAAATATTCTTCTTACGACATGTCTCTCGTATAAATCAATATTTTGTACGTTTCTAGAAATGTCATTCAACAATGATACGGATATGTACAGATGCTTGAACGGGAGTTCTTTAAATGTTTTTCTAAAACATGTCGTTTCTCAAAAGTTTCTTCACCATGGCTTTCGTATACTTCAGTACGGAACCCGGACCCAAACGATGACTTCTGATTATTTTCAAATCAAGGACTCGTACGTTCAAGGATGAAATCTTTTTCAAAAAGTTCGAGTCTAAACAAACAAAAAGGATTTCAAACAAAAACTCGTTTTCAAAACCAAATTCTTGAGCACTTTTTCAATATTGTTCAAAAGATTTCTCAAAATCTCTCAAAACTAGTGCTCAAGATAACTCCCTCCAAACCCTTAAGTGATTTTAAAATGAGCTATCATTAAGGGGGAGTATAAAAATTGAAAATGTTCCAATTTCATGCAAAATCTGTCTTTCTCTCCAAAAGCTTTTTCCTAAATCAGTTGATATCAAAAATATCACGATATGCTATTTTTGAGAGGGAGAAGACATGATTAAAATGTGATCAAAAATGTTTAAAGATTGGGGCTGAATCTCAAAAGAGTTCGACTCAGATATTACCAATGAATTGACGAAGCTTAAAAGTTAGTATTCGAAAGGATTTATCCAAGTAGAAAGTACCGTTTCGAGAAACTCTTTTTAGATGTGTACTTTGACGGGTCTAACTTCCTTAATAAGGAATGTTAACAACTTCAAGTTAGTTATTAGGGCTAGTTATCACCTAAAAGCTGATAATGGATCCCTTTAACTAAGCAACGTAAACGTGTCCCTCGGGTATATGTCTGTTAAGAGTGGATCAATTCAAAAAGTGCAAACTCCTCCCACATGTGCAAATTTCTTAAAAAATCCATGAGCACATGCGAAGGGGGAGTCCTTCAAAAGAAAATGCAAAACTCTCGAAGTGTTAACAACAATGTGTTTTATATTCATAAACACTTTGAGAGATTTTCTATAAATGGTTTCAATGGCAATTATAGGATAGTCATGGAGTTATAAGGTGACTAAGGTTAGGGAAAACCGTCCTATGATCCGCCAGAGCCAGAGGGATCTACCCAAGGACAATTCCAATAGATTAGAATTAGAAGTCCTTAAGTATGATTGAAAAAAAGGAGAAAATGAGAAAGGAGAAAGAAGGGGTTGAAGAATTAAAAAGAAAAGTTATGAAAAAGGGTGAAAAGAAATAGCCCTCCAAAAGTTCAACCTTAGGGCAGACACCGGGTTCAATTCGTATACTACTGGTTGTTGCTAAGGTGACACCGGTATTGAAGATAAAGACGTCATGGACCCAGTGACGCACTGCACTTAACCTTCTTAACCACTCAAGTTCTCTTAAAAGAACTTGTTTCATTCTCACGGGGAACCGGTGTAATCTATCGACCTGTCTCTTAGAGATGGTTGATATTGAAGCAGGAGACCTCTCCCTAATCTCCGCATAGGAAACCAAATGTGCACTTATCAAGTCTAGAGCCCCGAGATTCATCAAAAGATCTCATAGGAACACATGATATTTCTACACTAGTTGTCCAACAATAAGGATGCCAGATGTAAACTTAAGAGTCCTACGCAGATCTTAGCAATCTGCCAGAACATTTATGAGAGAATTCACACAAGTGTTTCTCAATGATTGAATGGAAATTCCTGCCAGGGTCAACATCAAGCAGCCCTGACAGCAGGTCACTTCGGTAATTCTTTATGGGTTACACTTAGTGTTCGCGGTGGTTACAAAACGGTCTACAGTCGTGGAGTGATCCCCAGTGACTCACCCATTCATTGAGCTACTAAATAGGTCTTGTAAGCTCCCTCGAGAGTATCTGACATGGGAATGGCCTTGATAAGAGTTAGAAGGAGTCTTCACACTATGCTGTTGACAATCTCTAATTCCTTATCTGTAAGTACCGGTTGTTTATTGCTAATTGTTTACTTGCAGCTATACATTGTCACAACTCGTAAATTCTGGTCATTTTCCTGAACTTTCACATTTACTATTCATCAGTTACTATTCATAATTTACTATTCACTAATCACTATTCATCATTTTACTATTCATCATTTTTGAGGTCAGTTTGATATTCCGGGAAGCGTTCAAAATTTTACTATTCACTTGACACTATTCATTTTCAGGAGAAAAACACTATTCACGTGCATTACTCATTTCGTCGTAAATTGAGTTTACGGGTATTCAAATTCGCGTAACCAAATTGGTTCAGGTGCGAATTCATGCATTATCATTAGAGACATTTCATGCGGACTAGAAATAGTCTGCATATCATCATTATGGCACTTGCATACTATTCCACTCATAGGATATTCAAATTAATACTTTTAATACATTTGACTTTTTACGTATGTTTATTTTTAAATAAACGTTAACACGCGACCAATAATGTGACTAACATGTCCGACACTCCCGACTATGATCCTAATATATTTTTATATTCATTTTAATAATATATAAAATTTATATTATTAATTTGCCCGGTGTTTTGAAACCATTTGCTATATTTTCTGATAAACGTCTAAAATTACGTCGGTTTTCAATATTTCAACACGACAATTATTTTAACGCCCGATTCTTATCAGGAATGTTATTTCATAATTTTTACAACTTCGTCATATTTTATTTCAACATGACACGATTTATTTTTAGTTAACTCGGTACCCGGTATCGTCTAAAACTAATAATATCTAACCTAATCCTTACAAAAGTCTTGCAAAACTTTTCCTACCATTTTCCAATTCCCTAAAATGTGGATCTTGCCCCCTAGCTAATGCACATGTTTTCATCTCATAAAAATATCTACATCTCATTTATTTTACACATTTATTTTCTTTAACAAAAACAACTAGCAAAACTCATCCTTTCTTTCTCTCCTTCCTTTGGATCGACCAAGATCAAGACACCAAGAAGATCCATCAAATTTTTGAAGATCAAGTATTAAACAAATTCCATTTATACTCCTAGTTAGGATTTTGAAATAAAAATCTCAAGGTTATTAACATAATCATCTCAAATCTTCAAGTAAGCATACAAAACTCATTTTATAATTTATTCAAGTTCCTACAATAATCCTACACTTTTTATACAAGATCTACATGCATATGTTATTTATACCACTCCATTTTATACATATCTAACTTTTGATCCCTAGAAATAGATTATAGTTAGATCCTTGTTAGATCCACTTGATTTATGATGTTAGGAACCCATGACACCCTAAGAAGGTGTATGGTAATATTAGACTAGATTTGTGGTGATTGAAAGTGGTTTGGTTGAAGTTGGAACTAGATTGGAACACTAGAAATGATTTTTGAAATAATATATATACCTACTGTCCATATTTTAAAAACGTGGGAAAATCAGTAGATTGTTGGTAACTTTTGACCAAAGATTTAGAAAATACTTTCAAAAACGAAGCCGTGGGCGAAAGAACGGATTAAAACGAGCTTATAACGAAGGAGATATGATTTTTGTAAGTTTAACGACGAAAACTATTTTCTGAAAATTCAACGTGCTGTTGGACGATTTTCGACGGACAAATAGAGGCGTTAGACGTAACCTAGAGGAGCCGAACTATCAAAAATATATTAATACATGTTAAGACGAATCCGTGGATATAAAGAACGAGTAAAATAGATTTATAACGACAAAGATATTCACGTTTCTATATCGGCAAAACCTTATATAATTTGACAGCTTTTAACTAGAAATAATAATAATAATACTTCTACGTACTAAATTCTAGATTTTTTTAGAAATACTACCAAAGTGCCAAATTCATAACTAATGAAGTACTAATGATTATAAGTTTATCTTTGCGGCGATTAGACGTTATTTCAAGGTTTTCCAAAGTAAGTAATATAACACTAACATTTTATATACGATATGTTACGACAAGTTTCTATAAGTCTAGTTGGACTTATTTTTCTCAAGTATGAAAAATACTTTACTTTGACTATAACTAGTATTTTCAAGTTATGAGTGGTATAGGTATCATGTGCATGCATATTCTCTTCATCATTTCATGATCTAAGTAGATCACTATCATTCATATTAGGTTGCGGTTAGAGATCGAACCTCATTTCTGTGTATCCACTTTTGTCATCGTAGCTATCACACCAGGTGAGTCATAGCCCCTACTCTTTTTATACTTGTTTTAACTCTTTGGGGGAGATACATGCTCAACTACTTGCTTTTACTTGTACAAATATTCAAAACATTTATACTTGATTGTGTTATACTTGATTTCCTTATACTTGATTGCATCATACTTAATTGCGTTATTCAATCTAATGGTCTTTTATACTTTGGGAAATGGCACCCAGTAATCTTTTATACTTTGGGAAATGGCACCCAGTAATATTTTATACTTTGGGAAATGACACCTAGTAATTAATCTTATCTAGTGGCTCCAAATTAAGTTGTTGGATGTCCATTAGCTTTGATACAACAAACGTGAGGTCTTCGGAGATGAAGTGTAGACTCACGACTAATTGCTTAACTGTTGTGATGAACTTATACATGTTTAACTTATACTATATATGTTAGCAGTGGGTTGTGAACACACAGGTTACAAGTCTCTTATGGCGGGACTTGCAACTGAGTGGATTTATGATTCCTTTGCTGTGTGATCATTTTTCTATAGACTTTATTTGTTAAACAAACTCTATGAACTCACCAACCTCGTGTTGACACTTTAGCATGTATTTTCAGGTTTTAAGCAATGGCACGCTACTGGAGGTTTTGGCAGGGCATGGCATGGTCATAGAAGACTCTGATTATTAATATGGGGACCGTTTTAAACTATTTTAAGGGCCTACTTCCGCACTACTTTTAAAAATGTAAATTTAACATTTTTGATTAAACTATTTTATTCTAAATGATTGAAGTGAAAACTGTTTTTGTACTTGTGTTGTGATATCAATTGAGTTACACCCCAGCTGCATGTATGCTTCCGCTGGACCTGATTTTGGGGGTGTGACATACATCATCTCCATGGCGAAGGATTCAACATGCTCATACATGCATCTCGAAGTCAAAGGAAAGTTCTCACAAAGATCAAAGCAAAGAAAGGTTCAAAGAAAGATTCTACGCAATGTGAAATAATCTACAGAAGTAAAGAGACAAAGATCTATATGAAAGAACGGGAACAACAAATGCATGTATCACAAAGACTGAAGATGTATGAGCATGTTGGAATGGCGAACAACCACCACAGACGCAGAAGTGACGAAATGCAGATTGCTCCATATCACAAAAGAACAAAGAACGATGAAAAGTCAGTCATCAAAGATCACAAAGCATGAAGGAACAAAGACTAAAGACTATTCTACTACGACACACAATGGTCAACAACAAAGAACAAAGAAGACCTAATCACGTGGAGCATCATTCGAATAACCACCCCTTAGGGGGAGATTGTTAGCATTAAATATTATATTAGAAAGTGATGGTCATTCTCATATATTGTAACATTGTAATGTGTCGTAGTTTTTGTTATTAGAATAGTCAATGGGCCTTGGTCTTGGTAAGCTAATATGTCATGAGTTAAGTAATGTAAGCATTTAAGTGTAAAAGAAAACCAAGCCCAAGACCAAGCCCATGGTAAAGCTGTTAGCATTAAAAAATGTATTTAGAAGTGATGGTCATTCTCATTTAATGTAACGTTGTAATGTGTCGTAGATTACAATAGAATAGTCAATGGGCTTATGGTTTGGGCTAAGCTAATAGGTTAATATTTATATTAAGCTAGTCCATGTATGTTATGAAGATATGAATGTAAAAGCCCAATCCATCTCCAAGCCCATGGAAAGCCTTTAGGGCATCATTGTAACTTACTATAAATACACCTCAAAACTCATTTGAGGTGTGTGCTTGTGTGTGTTTTATGTGTGTTTTCTTTGAATAAAGCTTCCATTTCCATCTCTCTTTCTCTATACGAAATACATACATATACATATCAAGTCACCATCTTTCTTCATATTGAGCTTACATTGTTTAGTGATAAAGTTGATAGTATCTAAGGTCTTAAAAGTGGTATCATTCGCCTAACAATGATTTAGGAGTGTTCTTATCAAGTTTTTTGTTAAAAAGTTTCGTATTTTTCATCTATACGTGTACTTTTTCTTCAAAAAGTTTTGATTTTCAAGTGTTTTAGTGTTAAAGTTGTTGTTTTTATTGAAGCTTTAGTGATTATAAGTGTTTTGGGAAAGATTTGATCAATAGAATCAAGTGGAAATCAAGTTTTTTTATGGAAAAATCGGATTTTTTGAAGCTTTTGGCAATCTTACGCGTAACTAGTACGATAGGACAAGCATTATCCCACTTTTTCGCACAAATAGTACTGTTTACGCATAAGTTTGAGGTCAAAACCCCTTTTCTACGCATAAACTTGGTCAAAACCCTCTTCTTACGCATAAGATCAAATCCTACGCATAAGTTGATATCCTACGCATAAGATCCTACGCCTAAGTTGAGTTTCTACGCCTAAAATTGGATTTTACGCATAAGATCTTACGCATAAGTTCTTACGCATAAGATTTACGCATAAGTTCCTACGCATAAGTTTTCTTCAACGATCAGAGGTTACTCAGTACTTTCCTAGCTTGGACAAGTTAGTGAAATACTTCGACACGGTATATCTTTCAAGCTTGGACAAGTTTGAGAGATCAGTTTGGTTGAACAAACCTTACGCGTAACATTCTTACGCATAAACTCTAAAGTTTACGCGTAAAAATCAAAGCTTACGCATAAACATTCTGTTTACGCATAACCTTAATTTTTACGCATAACCTAAAAGTTTACGCATAACTTTTCTTACGCGTAAGATTTGAAGTTAACCATAGGATTCACTGTCTACGCTTAAGTTCCAGGTTACGCATAAGATTACATCTTACACTAAACACAACTCCTACTTCGTTGGAACGATCCAAGATCAACTTTATCATTGGCGGGAAAAGTTGAGTAAAATTTATTTTTTACAGGAGACTAAACGTTCAATTTTTATGCGAGATTCAAATTTTGGTGTAACGTTGAAAATTTTGGCCCGAAATTCAAATTTTTAGGCCAGAATTCAAATTTTTTCGGTAAAATTTGGCGTCAAATTTTTTAAACTCAACTTTTTCTTGGAATCTTAGGATTGTATTTTATAGTGATTTTCAAAATTTTGGGAGAGAATATTTTTCAAATTAATTTTTGGAGGGAAACGTAGATCTCAATCGGAAAATTAGAAAATTGTTTTTCATGCTCAAAATGTCTTTCCTCAAAAACTTCTTTCCATCACTGGACATGGAACCTCTTGTTCAATTCTTCGCTCCATATCCTAAGACTGAGGAGACAGTGACTGAGACTGAGGAAATATTGACTGTGACTGAGCAGCAGATGACTGATAATGAACACGACGTTGATGAAAATGAGCTTCCAGATTACGTAAAATATCTTGACCTGAGATTTCCTTTCACACTCGCTGAGCATATGAAGCGACCACCGTTGACAGAAAAGGCACAGAATGGTGAAGAATCATGTGAACATAAATCAGATAAATCTGAAAATGCAGAACCTTCATATGACTCCGACTCACCAATAGAGAAGTTGACGATGCAACCTGAGACTGTTGAACCAACTGACTTTACTCAGAATCAAGGTACACTAGCAAATGAACATGTTATTGGGAATCAACATAGATATGCTACGAGTACACAAATAGGGATTCAGATAAGGGAATATGTTGGAGATCCGATGGATCAGTTTGTGAGTCAGAATGTGGTTAATCAAAATGGGAATGATTCTTGTTTCATGACTTCGATTCAGAAACCTACATCAGAAATTCATAGCAGTGTTATTGGTAGAAATTTCGACAAGGTTGAAAAGGTCCAGTACTTGTTGATACTAGCCACTAAAGAAAAATTGGGAATACCATTGACTGCTGAGGAACATGAGTTTAGAGCTACAACAAGAATTAATGACAATTCAGCAGATCTCAATGCAACTTACAACTTTATGGCAAATCATCAGGCAACAACATCAAGCAGTGATTCTGATCCTCCTCCTACTTATGATTCAGATCCATTCCATGAGGTACCATATTATGGTAATGATGCTTATCTGTTTGCTCATGAGAAGCCACATTATGTGCCACCTGAACCTAATTATGATACATATGTGGGGGAAGAAGTTAATAGCAATGTTAACTATGAAACTCCAGATATGGATCCTAACAGAGTTCAAGTTGCACAAAATGGTGCTAATGATGAGGAAACCCGTGCTTTGTTTGAATCATTATTGAATAATTGTCGGATTGAAATTGAAAATGTGCAAAAGGTCAATCGCGATGTTAAGGCCGCGAATGTTAAATTGACCACTGAGCTTGAGAGTTACAAGAAAAACGTTAAAGCTTTTGAGTTTCATAACGAAAGATTGTCAGAATTAGAAACTGGTTATCAAAATTCCGTTTCAAGGGAAAAACTTTTGCAAATCAAGTTTGATACACTTGATGTTAATTCTTTCAAGAAGATAAAAGCTTTAAACACGGAAATTTCTGATTTGCAAAACCAACTTTCTAAACAAAAATCAGCTTATTCCAATCTTGAAAAAGAAATGGATGAGTTGAAAAAGGAATTTGCAAAGAAAGAAGACAAACTTTTGGATGAAATCGTAGAGTCAGAACACATGATTGCACATCTAGAGGAACTAGTGGTTAAGTCGGGTCAGTCAAGTCAAACAATGAAAATGATTTCAAATCAAACTAATCCGATTTACCATACGAAACATAAAGTGGCTCTTGGTAACACAACTCCTCGTAATCTCAAGAAAGCTCAGCAAGAACAAAATGTTTTGTATAATGGTAATGTGATTTACACCAAACATGATCCTCCCGTCGTTCGGGATTCTGTGGAAACGATGGAACTTGCAAAAGAGAGCATTACTAAAATGAAACAAAAGGAGTTGAAACCCACTGATTACAACAAATTGAACAAACTTTCGGGAATTACTTTTGTTCCACAAAAAGAACCATCAGTGTTTTCAATAAAACGACCATTCTCAAAAATGTTTTCTAAGAAAGTAATTGCTTCCAAATCTCTTTCTAAAATGGAACAAATGTCTTCGAACAACACTTTTAATACAAGTGAGGTTAGAGACATTCTGGATGATGTTAAAAAGAGAATTCAAGAACTTCAAAATATTGTTGCTTCTAAAACTACAATCAGTATTAACAACTGGCATTCCAGTTTTCATATTGAACAGAAAAAGGTTTTTGAAAATGAAATTACTATCCCACTGAATAACATCAGTGCGAGGGTAATCCACTTTGAGCGAGAATTTTTGAAAGAAACAGCCGACTTTGTCAAGGACCACAAATCCCTGGTACAAGAAGTTAATGAAACTCGTGAAAACATGAATGTTTTGGAAAGGTCAAATGATTCTCTCTTCGAAGCAGTCATGACTACTGATATAATGTCCATCATTTTACAATCATATTCTCTTGAGGACGATGAAAGACTGCGAGCTGAGACATCTGAAATTGTTTCAAAATATGAAAATGCTCTTGTAAAACTTGAAAAAGAAAACATGTCATTTTTCAAACAACTTGATCGAAAATCAGAGGAATGCAAATATGACAAATTGTCGTATGAGCATGCCTACAAGGACATGAAAAAGGAAAATGATCTTTTGAGAGCTCAACTTGAAAGTATAAAAGGGAAGGGTGTGGATACTAAGTTTGCAAAACCATCGACTTCGGAGACACCAAATGTTTCAAAAACGGTTGAAAAACCAAAAATGTCGATTTCTCAGTTTGCTCCAAAAGTCGATGAGAAAAAGGATTTGACAAAACCAGTCACTCCACAACCCTTGCTCAAGAAAAAGGAAATTGAAAAGATTGTTGAAAAACAAAAATTGGTTGTTGAAAGAAACACAAATGTGAGTGCACCTGGCTCTTCTAGAAATAGTACACCAAATGTGTCTGTTGGTTCTAATGACATGGTACAAAATAACCATCTAGAAGCAGCTAGGAAAAAGGCACAACTTCGAAATGACGGAATTTTAGGTGCAAAACCTAGTGTGATGAATTCTACAAGATTCCAAAGCACTGCTAGTAGTAGTAAACCATTACCTAGGAACATTCAACAAAATACTAGGGCTTGGCTTGCATCTAAGAGTAGTGGAACAAAAGAGAATGCTAGGAAAGTAGAATGCAACACAAAGAATTCCAAGGTCTCATCAAACAACAAAAAATTTCCAAAAGACTGTAGTGACAAAGTTAAAATTGCTGTGTTAAATAACGATGTTGAATTTGTCTGTCCTACATGTCAAAAATGTGTTTTTTCAGCTAATCACGATGCATGTATTACACAATTTATCAAGAAAAGAAAGTCAAGTGTCAAGACACAATCCACTAAGACATCAAATAGAAACAAACCCGTTGATAAGAAGCAAGAGGTTAAGAAACCTAATAGGGGGATACCGAAAGAATGTAGTTTTTCCAAGACTGAGACTTCCGCTGCATCTGATAAGAAAACTACGTCTAGATCTTGCCTTAGGTGGACTCCCACGGGAAAAGTTTTTAACACAGTTGGTCTTAGATGGATTCCCACAGGGAAGATTTTCGATGCTTACACCAAGACAAATAATAGTGAAAATCATCAGGATAAGGAAGTAGAAATCACTACAACCGTTGATAGTGAACACCCTCAATGTGAGGAAACATGTACTTCTAACACTGTTATTTGTCAGAATTCTTCTTCTGTGGATGCAGGTACTTGTGAAAGTGATGAAAGTTCATACACCCGTTGTGGAAAAGAAGAATTTTATGCCAACTTCGCATGTGGAAATCCTTTTCTAACTCCGCTCTTAACTCCACTTTTACTTGTCCAAACTTAATTTTTCTTTCTTCAAATTCTTTTTGTAAATATTTTTTTAAACAAAATACAAAAATAGAAAATTTCCAAAAAAAATAAAAATAAAAAATAAATAAAAAAAATCCAAAAACAATATAAAATAAAAAATTCCAAAAATATTCTTTTCACGACATGTCTCTCGTATAAATCAATATTCTGTACGTTTCTAGAAATGTCATTCAACAATGATACGGACATGTACAGATGCTTGAGCGGGAGTTCTTTTTATGTTTTTCTAAAACATGTCGTTTCTCAAAAGTTTCTTCACAATGACTTCTTAGTACTTCAGCTAAGGACTCGTTCTTCAAAGAAAGGAAAGTGCTTAAATCCAAACACTGGTTTTCAATATCTTTTGCGCACTTATCCTAAAAACATTATGGCTTTCGTATACTTCAGTACGAAACCCGGACCCAAACGATGACTTCTGATTATTTTCAAATCAAGGACTCGTACGTTCAAAGATGAAATCTTTTTCAAATAGTTCGAGTCTAAACAAACGAAAAGGATTTCAAACAAAAACTCGTTTTCAAAACCAAAGTCTAGAGCACTGTTTCAAGATTGTTCAAAAGATTTTTCAAAATCTCTCAAAATTAGTGCTCAAGAAAACTCCCTCAAACCCTTAAATGATTTTAAATGAGCTATCATTAAGGGGGAGTTCAAAAACAAAAATGTTCCGAATTCATGCAAAATGAAATCTGTCTATCTCTCCAAAAGCTTTTTCTTAATCAGTTGATATCAAAAATATCACGTTATGCTATTTTTGAGGGGGAGAAGACATGATTAAAAAGTGATCTATGATGTTTAAAGATTGTGGCTGAATCTCGAAAGAGCTCGACTCAGATATAACCCTCGAATTGACGAAACTTAAATGTCAGTAATCGAAAAGACTTGTCCTGGACGGGTAATAATTTCAAGCTGGTCTAACCAGTGATGTAAACGTGTCTCGAATAGGACTTGTCCGAGTAGAATGTACCAATTCGAGAAACTTTCTTTGAACTTGACCAGGCCGGGTAATAATTTCAAGCTAGTCTAACTAGTGATGTAAACGTGTCTCGAAGTGGTCTTGTTCACTGAAAGTGGATCAATTCAAAAAGTGCAAACTCCTCCCGCATGTGCAAATTTCTTAAATATTCATGAGCACATGTGAAGGGGGAGTCCTTCAAAAGAAATGCAAAACTCTCGAAGTGTCAACACTGTGTTTTATTATCATAAACACTTTGAGAGATTTTTCACAAAAGGTTTTATGGCATGTGATCAATAAATCTAGGATAATCATGGAGCAATAAGGTGATTATGATTAGGTTTATGTCCAATGATCCGCCAGAGCCGGAGGGATCTACCCAAGGACAAATCCAATAGATTAGAATTGGAAGTCCTTAGGTATGATTGAAAAAAGGAGAAAATGAGAAAGGAGAAAGAAGGGGTTGAAGAATTAAAAAGAAAAGTTATGAAAAAGGGTGAAAAGAAATAGCCCTCCATATGTTCAACCTTAGGGCAGACACCGGGTTCAATTCATATGCTACTGGTTGTTGCTAAGGTGACACCGGTATTGAAGATAAAGACGTCATGGACCCAGTGACGCACTACACTTAACCTTCTAGCCACTCAAGTTCTCTTAAAAGAGCTTGTTTCATTCTCACGGGGAACCGGTGTAATCTAGAAACTGGAGACCTCTCCCTAATCTCCGCATAGGAAACCAAATGTGCACTTATCGAGTCTAGAGCCTCGAGATTCATCAAAAGATCTCATAGGAACACATGATATTTCTACACTGGTTGTTCATCATTAAGGACGCCAGATGTAAACTTTAGAGTCCTACGCAGATCTTAGCAATCTGCCGAGAATGTTTATGAGAGAATTTACACAAGTATTTCTCAATGATTGAACGGAAATCCTACCAGGGTCAACATCTAACAGCCCTGACAGGTCACTTCGGTAATTCTTTATGAGTTACGCTTAGTGTTCGCGGTGATTTCAAACGGTCTACAGTCGTGGAGTGATCCCCAGCGACTCACCCAGTCATTGAGCTACTAAGTAGGTCTTGTAAGCTCCCCCAGGAGTATCTGACATGGGAACGGCCTTGGTAAGAGTTAGAAGGAGTCTTCACACTATGCTGTTGATGATCTCTAATTCGAACCTGTAAGTACCGGTTGTTTTATTGCTAACTGTTTACCCGCCGGTACACATCATCTCCATGGCGAAGGATTCCACATGCTCATACATGCATCTCAAAGTCAAAGAAAAGTTCTCACAAAGATCAAAGCAACACAAAGTTCTAAGAAAGATTCTACGCCAAAAAGAAGAATCTACTAAGTAACGTGACAAAGATCGGTGTGAAAGAATGGGAATAGCAAATGCATGTATCACAAAGACTAAAGACGTATGAGCATGTTGGAATGGCGAACAACCACCACAGACACAGAAGTGACAAAAGGCAGATAACTCCACATCACAAAAGAACAAAGAATGATGAAAAGTCAATCATCAAAGATCACAAAGCGTGAAGGAACAAAGACTAAAGACTATTCTACTACGACACACAATGGTCAACAACAAAGAAAGAAGAAGACCTAGTCACGTGGAGCATCATTCGAATGACCACCCCTTAGGGGGAGATTGTTAGCATTAAAAAATGTATTTAGAAGTGATGGTCATTCTCATTTAATGTAACGTTGTAATGTGTCGTAGATTACAATAGAATAGTCAATGGGCTTATGGTTTGGGCTAAGCTAATAGGTTAATATTTATATTAAGCTAGTCCATGTATGTTATGAAGATATGAATGTAAAAGCCCAATCCATCTCCAAGCCCATGGAAAGCCTTTAGGGCATCATTGTAACTTACTATAAATGCACCTCAAAACTCATTTGAGGTGTGTGCTTGTGTGTGTTTTATGTGTGTTTTCTTTGAATAAAGCTTCCATTTCCATCTCTCTTTCTCTATACGAAATACATACATATACATATCAAGTCACCATCTTTCTTCATATTGAGCTTACATTGTTTAGTGATAAAGTTGATAGGTTTAAGGTCCTAAAAAAAGCCTTTTAGGGCATCTTGTAATTCACTATATAAACACCTCAAAGCTCATTTGAGGTGTGTGCTTGTGTGTGTAAGTGTGTGTGCCTCTTTAATAAAAGCTTTCTATTTCATCTTATTCTCTCTAGTTTCAAACTCCACATACATATCATTCAAGTCACCATCTTTACTTCATCTAGTGCTTATATTTGTGATAAAGTTGATAGTTTTAACGTCCTACAGTCGGGATCGGTTGTGCTAAGGGGATGCGGTTGTTGCTTCGGTTGGTTGGGGGAACGCAACCATTAGCATTAGTCATATTACTTACTCCGTAACTAATAGCTAAAGTTAGGGCTCGTTTGGTTTGGGTCATCTTGGATTTTGGGTTAAAAACTTATAATCAGTTGTTTGTTTGCATTTTTTGGATTTGAGTTTAGATATTTATCTTAGATATTAGAGGTTGTGTTAAAGATCAGGGTGTAAGACCAATCGTCATGGCTAGTCGGGTGGATGAACGGTCGCCCTAAGGGAAGCGTCCCACCCCATTACCCCCTCCCCCCCCCCCCCAAGGAAAAAATGGGAGAATCGGTCAAATGACCGAGTGAAATGGCACAGAAAAGGCCCAACGGCAAGTTGGGTGTTTTTATTAAAAATATATATGTTTCTTTTAAAAATTGAAATACCCTATATATTTCCCTTGTAAATACCACAACACTTCTCATATTATAAACATACTTCTTTAGTTCTTTTCCTTCAACTATTATATTCCATACTCTTCTTCAACTTAAATAAATGAATTCGATCAATTATTTTTTACCGACTCATATGAGGAAGAAGAAGTTAACAGTATGGAGTTTTTTTTTTTTTTTTTTTTTTTTTTTTTTATTTTAAAAAACCGCTACGCTTATTCAAGCTTCCACTTCTTTAATCCCAAAAAAACCCACATAACTCGGTGGATAGAGATCGTTATGAAACTTATGATCGTCTAGTGGCTGCTTACTTCTCTGAAAACCCAATGCATGATGACGATACATTCCGTAAGCGGTTTCGAATGAGCCGAACATTATACACACGCTTAGAAATGCGTGAATAATAAATTAGGCAGTGTCTTACCGATCTGTCAAAACAAAATGGCAAATTGATATGTGTGTTAATAGCTTGGATCCAATATATGGTTATAGTATGTGGTTGCAGATAACTCGGGAAAGTGTTACAGTGGTTGCTACATAAATCCCCCGGAGGGATACATTATAGTAAATCCTACATGATATGTTACATTGATCCTACGGGATGTGTTATAGCCCGATGAGTAAGTAAATGTTATATAGATCCTTCAGGTGAAATGAATTGCCTTCACCAGGAGGGGTTGCCTACTTTTTTGGCATATGTAATAATCCCCTAAACGAATGTTATAGTAAATGGATCCAAGACTATAAATAAGAATGGTGAGAATGAGGAAAGTAAAGGTAAAGCGTTTGCCTTGTTTGTAAATGAATGTAAAGTATAAAAAGGTTGAAAGTTAAAGCGTGTAATAGGAGTTTGTAGTGTTATTTTGGAAGTGTATAGGTAGGATGATTTATGATTTACTTATTTAAATGGATTGGGACGTCTTTTCATTTAAATAAAGAAATTATGAATCGTCGAACCATAAGTTTATATTTCCTTATTTATAATGATTGGGACGCCTCTTCATGTAAATAAATAAGTATAAATGAGTGGGCTTATGCGTTTCCGACGTGACATGAGTAGGATTAAGGAGCAGAAAATGGAAAAATAATTTGATTAGACGTATTAGAAACTAAGATACGCGGAAGAGTTATATTACGATTTAAAATTGAGACGTTATGTGAAACCTACTATTTAGGTGTTTAAAGTATAAGTTGAAAGGATTAAGAATTTGCAATAATGTTATGATATGCCTTGTGACGTGGTACAAAATGTGAGTAATGATCAATGTTGCAAACATTGGCCTAGGCGGCTTTGTAATCGGCGATTACAAGGTAATTAGCATTCTACCTTGTTTATTTTTGAAAATCGGGAAAAAAATCGGCCTGAAAAAAAATCGGCCACTAATCGTTTTAATCGGTCAACTTAGGTCAACTTTTAAAAAAATATTAATTTAGGCATTCTACTTAATTTGAGGATCATTTATTTCACTTATAACACACAATGGACCTCATAAACAGAATTTGAACCTTTTTATTGAGGTTTGCGAACATAGTAGGCTTGGAATAAGTTAAGATCTTTAGTTTCGTCTCCATAAATACTCAAAACTTGCAGTAAATGTCAATCCGATTAATCATCGATTAATCCCGCCTAGACAGATTACAAGTTACATGGTGATCGACCGCCTCACTACCGACTCACGATTTTTGCAACATTGGTAATGATAGTAATATATGCTAATTATTATTAGCACACTTATGTGTAATGTGATGGTATAAGTTAAAGTTTGACTTTATAAAGTCAAAGTATTGAATTTTCCTATGAAACTTATAGTCTTTGATGTGAATTACAAAGAAAGAAGTAGAGAAAACGACGTATTATAGTGAGAACATTAAGAGAATGTTTAAGTGGCTTGGTAGAATGTGAAAGTATTAGTCAATGTTGACGTATGTAAAGTCACAATAGTATGATTTCTCAAGTGACATATAGTCCTTAATTGAAAGATTTATAATAAATTGAGTTAGAGTATGGTATGATAGTAAAATTGTTGGCTAAATGATATATTGGATATAGTAAATATGTCTCGGATGACATAATGACTATAGCAAGAGCCAAGATATGATATAATTAAGCGAATAATAAAATGGATAAAAGGTGTTGGTTGTGTTATAATATAGATAAAGTTGCAAATTCATATACATTGTTGCAACTAGTTGGATGAATTGTGAAAGATGAAATGAAGCCTGAGATGTGAACAAATATACGTGTTAGACAAAGGGATAGAATTGTTACAACCAAAACCGAGTTTTAAGTATTTAATAATGAAGATACCATTGGAATAGTTTGACTAAGACTTTTATGATTCGGGAGACTCGATATGATTGGTTAGTCAACGGATGTTAAGTTGAAGTTAACCTAATAGTCAAAGTGTGTGTAATAAGGTTATAGAGGATTGATGTGTCAAAACTATAAGAAAATAAAGTACAAGGGACTAAGATTGTCAAGTGTTAAATGTTATAAAAAGTATCATGTGGCCAAATTATAAGCGAAAGGACTTGAGGAACCAAAGATGTCAATTGGGTATAACTTTGGTATGAAGAAAGCTAATACTAGAAATTCCCAGGAACATTTATAGGTTTTATAAATATGTGCTTGTGTGATGAAGGTTTAACCAAGAAAAGAGAAGGAAAGAAGCCTTAATCTAAGTGAGAGATTGATGGTGTTTAAGGTTTAAATTCAAGAGTGTTAGTATTCTTGGTGTGCGGGTGTCGACACACATAAGATAAAGAGAGGGAAAGATGAGGAGTTTTTTTAGGGAAAGATTGATTCAAGCGTGTGATTAGTGGGCTTGGGCCACTAATACTAATACGTTATCAACAAACTTAATTAATCTTCAAATCAGCTCAAGTCTTTTTTTTTTTTTTTTTTTTTTTTTTTTTTTTTTTTTTTTTTTTTTGGTAAAAGGTCAAACGACCCGGTAAATTTATTACTCCAAAAAGCATTTAAGTACACTGGATATGGGTGAATCTCATATCTCAGCCCGTTACATAGGCAAAAAGCTTACAGAACAAGATATTACCTATTTTCTAAACAAGAAAACAAACCACTAAGCACATGATAACAAAAGACTCTGACAAAAATGTAACCTACTTCCTATGACCATAGAGTTTAAAGCCATACATGGCATTAAGAGCACCCAAATTCCCTGAAAGATCATAAATTTGCTTCGAATAGTTATCATAGTCATCATACTCATCTTCACGCTCATGACCACCACCAAAAAGATTTGTTGATTCGTCGAACGTGTTGAGAACCTCCTCATCATCACTATCAAAAACCACAACCTCACCCACCTTTGAAAATGGGCTAGCCCTCTTAATGGAAGAGGTAGATGGAGCAGAAGAAATACTAATCTTAGGATACCCAAATTGCTCCTTCTCTTTCATATCACTCACAAGAGGATCTTGTGATGCATTACTAGTCTTTAACGACTCATCCTCATTAATTTTCATTGTACGACCATAATCCACATCCTTGTTGGTATCATTAGTGGGAATACCAAAAGCATCCGTATCATCCATATTAAGAGCATCAAACTGGTTAGATGTAGAAATCTTCGTTCCACTCGAACTAGCCAAATCAGAAGCCTTCTTCTTAGTGACATCCACTTTCTTAGGTTCAGGAGGAATCTTTCTGGGTTGATACTGAAACTGCTTACCCACAACAGGTTTAGTAAACCCTCCTTGACCCAGAATTGTAGGACCACCTTGCTTTCCCTTCTTCTTGTTATTGATAGTCTTGAAACCATCATTAACAGGCCTAGTAGGCTGAACAGGAGGTAAAACAAATTTAGGACTGTCAATCATAGTATGACCAAAAATCTTACACTTATCACAACGAGGTGGTTTCCACTCATATTCAACCCGTATCTTCTCAATAGTCGACCCCGACCCATCAAGTAAAGGTATCTCAACAGTGAGGCTATCCCTCAGCACCTCATCCGACTTCACTTCAATCATGCATCTAGCAAAACTACTACGGCCCCATGATTCCTTGCACATTTGGCTAGTATAAGCATATAACCTTTTGGGCGTGCCAATCAATGTTGCAAGAAGACTAAGACCATCATCAGAAAACATAGCAAGAGGAACATCATGGAATTTAACCCCCACCGGTATGTTGGTCAAATCATCTTTAAATAAGTTGGTGTTCAATGTCCATGGTTTAAGAATAATAGGTACATTTCTAATCAACAAAGTACCATTTTCAAGAACATCATCAACACCATTCTTCGAATTGAACTTAAAGAAAAATAACCCCTTTGCATTCATCATTACCTTTTGTATACCAAACTTAGCCCACACATTGCGTACATAGTAATCAACAACGGGAAAAGCAAGGCGTTGACAAAGGAAATACGCATACAAAGTATTCCCAAACCTAGTGTTCACCTCTTCAACCACTTTCATAGGGACAGAGAGATCTACACCATTTGATTTCTTGCTACACTCCAGCCTACGAGAGTTAGACGTGTGTTTCTTAGGTTCATTAGAAGTAGCACCAACATATGATGTAGAAGGTTGTTTCAAAGCATCCACACCAACCTTAACAATACCAACAACCCCATCATTAACACCATGAGTAGACGTCTTCTCAGGCGTACCAAACTTTTGTGTTAGCATGGCAACTTCAAAACTAGACAAAGGTACCCCAGCCAATTGTGATTGTGAGTTAGGGCTTGTAACCTGAACTTGGGGTTCGTGAAGCTCGTTCACTTCCTGACCAACATCCTCTTGCAATGTAATAGGGCTATTCACAACATTGGAACTACCACTTAACGCCCCATCATCCTTGGCATGTTTAATAGTAGCAAGATTCTCATTCGGTTTAGCCACAGGAATCTGTTTAAGATCATTAGAGGTCACCACATTAGAAGAATCATTACCCACGATAGGCTCAGAATATTCACTTGAAGAAGTAGTCCCCAAAGGTACCTTAGCACTCCGACCAGTAGGCATTAAAACATTATTTGTAGTAGAAACAACCATGTTAGGATCATTAACAAGAGGTGCAAGTGAAACCGGCTTCACTCGCTCATTGGCATTAGCAGCTCCAAACTGATTATCATCAAATGCCACGTTAATGTTACCACTTCCAACAATACCAGCAAGTTGTTCTTTCAGACTTTGCATGTGAGCAGTAAACTCACCCCAAATATCATTAACATTATTAACATTAGAAACATTATTCTTATTGTTAAGAAACCCTTTGTTAATCATCTCTCAAGACCCACGTACCTCAAAACAAGTAGATGACCAGGAGAAATCAAGACCCACATACCAGAAATCAAAACCCTAAATGATCGTTAGGGTTTTGGAACGATTAAGCACAAAAACTAACCACCAACCATGTTAGATAATGATCAATAAATATCAATGTCCGAATCCCTAAAAATAAATAAAAACCGGTTAAGGTTAAACCTTAAGGTTGGTTAAAGAAAATAATGTAATCCAAGATCGATTCAAAGAAAAAACTTATGATTCAAGTAACAATGGATCAAGTAATGATAACTCAATCAATCAAGAACAAGAATCAAATGATCAGAAAGAGGAAATGAAAAACGATCAAGGGTTTTAGGAATTAGAAAATCGCCAGGAGAGAGTCGACTTTAGGGTTTTTTTTTTTTTTGGTATCGCATAATCTGTCATCCTGAAGCTTTTTTTTATCAGGTAAAGTCTAGTAATGTCTTGGAACATAGTTGTGATTGATAAGGATCCTTTTATGTTCATTTGAACATGAGCGGTAATGTTGTGTTTGTTGTTATTGCAACGTTATCAATATTACAAAACATTTATTTTATTTTAATTCAAATGTACAATCACAACAAACACAACATTACCTCATGTTCAAATAGACATGAGAGGATCCTTATTGTTGTGATAAAATAATATAGCTAGTAACTTGCAGTTAATATTATCATCCATTAAACGTAAATATGATACTTAAACTCACAAAAATCATGATAAAACATAATAAAGCAGTAGCCAACAATTAAAAGTCTAGTTAAAAACTGAAGTAAAAAACAATAAGTTATTAGTTGATCACCTTAAAACGAAATGCCATTTTACAATGGGAACCCAAACTTCAACAACAACAGCTGAAGCATCCATGGAAATGCAGGGTCAGTCGTTTACTTAGTGGCATTCAAGTATTCTACTTAGAGGGAAATACCAAATATTAAGGTGATTTTGCACGTACTCTTCCCTTGGGTGGGTTAAGAAGTACACTATTCAAATTGCATAATTTTAGTTCAAATGTAGACACATTACACCTTTTTTCAAATATAGGCCGGTGAAAAGTGAACTTAGTTTCTGATTTACATGTTACAATAATTTTTATGCATGTCTTGGATATATACGCAAATTTGCATATTCAGAGGGGTATTTATGTCTTATGACTCCTTGTACCCAAAGCCGTATTCGAAGATGTGCGAGGTGTGCTATCGCACATGGCCTCAAATTTTTAAGGGCCTTAAAATATATATCTCTTTATATAATTGTGGCCTCAATATTCATTTTGAACCTCAAAATGTTGACGATATATGGAATTTTGTTCTAAATATTTGTTAAAATTAACTTCAAGTGGGTGACAGTGATGAAAAACTCATAAAAATTAAAGCTAATCGTTACAATATATTTCTAATTATCAGGTTTAGTTATCATATAAACGGTTTTGCAGAGTGCCTCCGTTGGGCTAGCTACAACACCAATTGCCATCGGACTGCCGCGGTCTTTTATTTTTCAAACTAGATAAGAAAAAGAGCGTAGTCAAACTTATGAATTTACAAAATTACCCACCATCAACACCATGAATATCGATAGTTCGATACTACGTAGCGTTTGGTACATGTCGTAATCAAAGGGGGAATGGAAAAGATTATTACGATGGAATAAGAAAATGTTGTTTGTTTATATTTATGTAATGTAATAATTAATTACAAGGAATGACTCATTACACCAAAACCATTCCTTTGGGGCCCCTACTTTTATTTTCGTTACATCCCGTAATGGAATCGAAATTACATAAAACTCCACCATTAATTAACTATATTAATGAAACTTCTCATTAATAATGGGCATTTTAGTCTTTTTATTATGATTCCATTACGTCTTATCAAACAAACCAAACATGGCAAATAATGGTAATGACTCATTACATTACACCACTTATTCCATTACATTGGTCATTCTATTCATTTAACATTCCATTTCGTCTTAACAAACGAACCCCTAGTCTTTTTACTCACCCATAGCTAAAGCATACCACGTCACCATCAATAACATTCTTGTTATTTACTTTTACCTAGGAATCAAGTCTTGTTTACGCGGATAATTTTTGTTTTGTTTCTTTTCACTTTTTTTGAGAGGAATGGAAACACTCTGGTTGCAAGAAACAGAGAATAACATCGATTAGATTCTGTGGAAAACTAGAAGGGGGGTTGAATAGTTTTACGTCCTTTTAAATTTATAAACACAAGTTTGTTTAAAAAAAACTTCGATTCTAGTTTATGTGAACTCAATCCTTGCACTATATGAATAACTGTATGGTAATTAACTAACTAAGCTAATATAGTAAAGGTAAATAAATAAGTAATGAGAAGAGTTGGAAAGATCAAACCACAACACAAGAATTTATAGTGGTTCGGCTACAAGGACACCTTCCTTGTTCCTACTCCACTCCCCGAGTCACCTACTCGAGAGTTTTCTTCACTATGTCAACAAACTCCCTTTTGGCGGAGAAAACCTTACACACCAATTTACACACCACAACAACTTCACAACTTGATCACTACTTCTACACAACTTCTTCACACCAATATACTACACACCAATCTTCTTCACACCTATCTTCTACACACCAATCTTCTACACACCAATCTTCTACTTCACACCAATCTTCACAACTAACCTACTTCACTACTAATCAACTTCTACTTCCTACACAACTTCTATATCTTCTAAACAATATATAACAAGCACAACACAATATTCACAAATGAATGTATATATACACTATGCACAACTACTCTTCAACACTTCTTGAACTTGGTTGTAGAAAGAGTGTTCTTCTTTTGCACTTTGGATGAGGATGGATGATGAGGGATTGAATCACTTGAAACAAGGATTAATATACAAATGATTAAAGGATTTTAGAGGATGTTTAGAGAGTTATAGATCTGAAAATTTAGTGCAAAAGGTGAGGAAAAAATTCAGGTTTAGGGTGGTATTTATAGGCAAAAGATTCTGACAGAGGAGCGTGGCCGGTCCCCTTAAATCATGGCCGGCCCACTTAAAATTAAGGGGACCGCCCTTTATAATTAAGGGGCCGCCCAGCTGAAACGGCCAGATTCTTTGTCTTTAAGTGGGGAAAGTTTATTTGGTGAAAAACTAACTGATTTTGGTTAAAAATTTGAAATCATATATTTAGAATGATTAAAACATTTTTCTTTATTACCAAAATTGTTTTTCAAAAATATATAATATGTTTATATTTTTAAATAAACTTTGTATTAGTTAATTAAATATCCCTTTGATCATAAGATGTATTAAGCACTTGTTTATCCATACCTTAAGTGATTAAGTTGGATATAGTTATATAAACTAGCTTAATACTTGTTTACGTAGTAATCTTACGACTGACGAGTTTACATTTTGTGATCGTCAAAATATAGAGATATCGAAAAATATAAATAACGTTTTCATACATTATTTATGTCAACAATCTCCCCCTTTTTGATGATTACAAAATTTAAACTCATTAATAAAAAATTAGTATATATTCAAGTATTATTGTGAGTTTATATCACTTCTCCCCCTTAAGGTGTTTTTGGTGTTTTTGATGGTGCATTAGGAGCACTAGGAGATGAGCATTGAGGTCAATGAATAATTGTTTTGGTGGAATAATGACAAGTTTTTGTTTCTTGGCATTGTTTGAGTATGTGGTTCTTGGTGATAACATGATGAAAAGATGAGGTTTGATGAAGGTTAAGGATGATGGAGTGTGAATTAAACATGCATGGGGATTATATAGGATGAAAACATGTTTAGAAGTGGAATTAATTTGAAATTGTAATGTTAGATTCCAAAATCAGTTTAGTTTTTAAGGGAAATGGTAGCTGGGACTAGCAAAAGAGATCACAATGTGCAAAAGAAAATAGTGTAAAAACTGTTCCAGATGGCCGGTCCCCTTAAATGGAGGCCGGTCCCCTTAATTTTAAAGGGGCCGCCCTTATGATTTAAGGGGGCCGCCCATCTGACGACCCAGAAACCAAAATTTTTCAAAAAATTTCTGGAAAGATGTTGTGTTCTGTTTTGTATTTGCAGCAAGCACCATTTGGACAATTTACATTTGTTTTGGTCTATTATAAAGCATACATGATATATATATTTATATGAGCTAATCATGCAAGTATATATAAATTAAGAGTTAAAGCATGCATTTATAGGCATATATTAAACATAATAAATAAGTTAACATACTAATCATTTATCCAAACAATTATTGAAAATTTCAAGTACTTCCAAATGTATTTCGGACAAATAGCGCACAAGACATAAAAAGTAAATATTGTTTAACAAACATAATCCAAGCATATCATTGCTTTTTCTTCCCGAAGATACCCTTCAAAGTCTTTCCTATAGATTTGAAGCCACCTCTAACTTCTTCGTGCAAGCTCTTTTGTCTTCTAAGCATCTCGGTAGTTCGTACATGAAGCACTTCTTCGTTTTGATCACTAAGAGATGGGGTAGAATACTCGGGATAGTCAAGATCCTCTAAATTGTCAACGAACTCAGAAAACGAAGGGGTACTAGCATCATGGATGTTTTCCTCCTCATCGTCATCGTCTTGCCTTGAAGATGATCCATGAAAGCTATGACGACGAGATTTACCCTTATCACTTCGAGTTCGTCGAGCTTGTTTTAGAGCGAGAGAACGTAGAGTAGGGTAGATGGACTCATAGATACTATTGTCAAGATCGGGGTAGTACTCGATAACATGACGATAGAGACGAGTGAGGAACATTCCATATGGAAGGTTGGCTTTGGGAGTTTTTCTAGCACATTCAATCCGTTTGATAAAGAAGTAGGCCAAATTGTACAGCTTTTCGACAGCTATACAATACAACATGTGAGCAAGGCACGCCGGGAGATGGTCCCGGTGACCTCCAGTACCAAACGCATTCTCACGAATGAGTTCTTCCCAACGCTTCATGTGGGGGCTTAATTCCTTGAGGAGAAGTTGGTATGGAGAGATTTGAACGTTTTTGGATTTTATTTTTCGGCTTGTGGTGGCACGTTCCACACCAAGGATTTGACGAATTTCGTCGGGATGAGGAATTTCGTCAAAATAGGGACCGAAGGTTGGTCGATAGCGATTAAGAGATTCGAGGTCCCACTCGTTTGTGAAAACGGCTTGACCTCTAAATGGAATTTGGAGGATATGACCAAATTGTTCGAGAGTTAGGGTGATAAATACATTTTGAATCATGAAAGAGATGGTGATGAAACCAAGATCATTGGCTTGGACGGTGACTTGGCTATAGAAATCCATTATGAAGCGAGGAATGATAGGTTCGTTTATTTCATAAAGACAATTGAAGTTGATGCTTGTAAACACGCGATTTATGTAATCGGATTGAGCAAAAGCAAGATCTACTACACGTCCTTCATGAACATTTCTATCTTCAATTTGACGATATATAAGTCCAATGGAAGGAGATGTGGTAGGGAGTTGGGAAACTTTAGGAATGTAGTTTTTAGTGTGAGAGAGATCTTCGGTAGTCGCTTTTGGCATTTTCACCTAAACACATCAACAATACAAAAAGACCAAAATAAATATAAAGAAAGATAAAAGTATATGTGTATTGTTAAGGCTTATGTTGGAACGTAACCATACTTTGTTACTAATCCTAAGAAGTAGATTACCATGTTCCTTAATATTGTTTTTAACTCGTTCTAGATATACTTTACGATGTTTAATAAGTAGTTATGGACAAATCCAAACGCCCTTTTAAACATCTTAATATATCATGAAATTTACTAGATTTACATTAGATTGTAAAACTAGCTATTTCTTGCGAGTTTCTTATGCATGTGATTTGTTTTTGAAAAAGATGGTTTGTATTATTACTTAAAAATGTCATTTTTAGTAATGAACCAAACGCTTCCTTAACTATTGACTTATACCACTAGTATGTCTATATATATATGAATTATATATCTTGACAAGTCCGATTAGCAATTTTTATGTTTATAATTATAACAAAGTTTTATAAAAATTATAATGTCTAAGTTTCGATATTATTTGGACATAATCCAAACACCCCTATATCGTGAACCAATATAATTTTTCTTGGTCGAAAAATGTAATTTCAAGTTTTACAAGTTACAAAAGTATAATGTGATTAGTTTTAACACGTTTTCAAATCATTATACAACAATGAGTTTACTAAAATTTTTGAAAAGGAGAGTATGAAGTTTTTTTAAAAATTTTCGACATGATAGTTTATAATTACTAGTTTCTAGTGTTGATTAATCATTCTAATCCTAGGGGAAGCATTTGGTTATGAAGTTTTACGATTTAATTCGAAAGAAATTGTGAAATTGAAGAATTTTATAAAACATGCATAATCATGAGTATGACTAAATAAGATGAAATTAGATGAAATGTATTATGAAAAACTTACAATACATAATGGTGATTGTGTTAGATGAATTTGCCCTTTGCGAATTAACCCGAATTATGTGATTTGGAAGTGATTTGAGATGTTTTTGGGTTTTGGTTTTCGTCACAGCAGAAGTAAGGGAAGGGAAGTATGAAAAAGTGGAGTGTTTGGCAAAAGGAACAAAGGGAAAAACGGGTTTGAGCTATCAGATGGCCGGTCCCCTTAAACATTAAGGGGCCGCCCTTAATTTGGCTGCCGGTCCCCTTAAACATTAAGGGGGCCGCCCTCCAAATTTTGATTTTTGTGATTTTGGTTTCTGGAAAGAACAAGAAAATATTCATATGTATGTATTAGATTTATATTTAATCAAAAATACGTTGGAGGGTATTCGCACGAAAGGAATTACTTGACACTTTTACTTGACGTTTTGCCAATTATATTTTCTTGATCATTTCGGATGAAATTTATCAAGTTGTCAAGGCACGAGAAAGTTGCGGAAGGTCCATAAATATATGTATATATATATATATATATATATATATATATATATATATATATATATATATATATATATATATATATATATATATATATATATATATATATATATATATATATATATATATATGTATGTAGTATGGGCTTATAAGACGAGAATAAAGGAGGGATACGTATGCAACGGAAGCCGGGAGTTTGTTTCATCCATAGATTTTTCGACTCATCTCTCTTCATCAGCATGAGTGTTGTTGAACATTAAGGTTCAATAAGGCAAATGGGGAAAAGAAAAGGTTCGTAAACAAACAATTTCTAGTTCTAGAAAATCAACAAATGAATTTTCTAGGTTATAAGATCCTAGATATAGGTAAGTGTATATATATGTGTATATATATATATATATATATATATATATATATATATATATATATATATATATATATATATATATATATATATATATAGATATAGTATAAGTAAATAAGTATATATATATATGTATAGAAATAAAAACTAGAGGGAATAATAAACCAATCAAAATAACATAAAAACTAGATACTAAACTAAGCATGCATTTGTTGACAAGGAAATAAAAGGAAATGTGTACCTTTCGTCTTCAATGCGTTTAACTTCAAAATCTTCAAGAGATAGTCCGAACAAGAGGTGATATCAAAGATTTCCATGTTTGAATGGCTAGAATTTTTACGTTGGTCCCCATTGTCTCATTTGACCAAAGTTATTTGTCCCGAACATGTTTTGTATTTGACTTGGGTGCATATATGGTGGAAACATTCCCCATGGATTGAAGTTCCACATTTGTTGATTATTGTTAAAGTTTCGTCTATTTTGGTTTACTCTTGGTTGAGATGTTTTAGCTCTAGGATAAAAATTATTCGGTTTCCTAGGTGGTGGAGTTTTAGATCTTGTTTTAGTTTTAGACGATTCTACTTCGGTTTTTAAAGATGGTTTATAAAATGGTTTTATTTCTTCATTACTAGCTAGGGGTATTTTCTTATCATTTATGAGTATATACTTAGGATTAGATTTTGAAGGTTTTAGTTCCTTGAGTTTACTTTCAAATTTAACATTTTTAACTTCACTTGTTGAGGCTTCGTTTGAGTTAAAACCTAGACCGGTTTTGTCTCCGGATATTCTTTGAATACTTATAATTTTACTAAGTGAGTTACTACTATTTTCAAATTTATCAAGTTTACAAATTTCTTCCTTAAGTTTGTTGTTTTCATTTCTAAGTTCTTGACATGATTTACATTCTTCAAAAGTTTCTTTACCTTTTTCAAGTTGATGTATTTTAATTTTTAGTTCAAGTACTTCATTTTCTAATTGGTTGTTTATGTATTTTAGTGATTTGTTTTTAGCCATTACTTGTTGTCCTAGTTTACATAATCTATTGTATTCACTATCTAAATCTTTTTCATCTAATGATAGATTTTCATCACTAAAATATTCGGTTTCGGAACGTACCTCACTTGACGTTTTAGCTATGAGACACTTTTCTTCCTTTGTTGTTTCTTTCTCATCTTCATCGCTATCACTCCATGCTCCTCCAACAAACGCTCTTTGATTTTGATCTCTTGTCATCATTGGACATTTTCCAATAAGGTGATTTGGATCACCACACTTGAAACATTTTCTCTCATTTTTGCTATACCTGTCATCATTATTCTTTTGAGGTGTTCTTCTTTCGTCGTGTGGTTGTCTAACGAATCTTCCTCGTCTTTTGAAGAATTTCTTGAAATCTCTTACGGCCATGGCATATTCTTCGTCATCGCTTTCGGAAGATGAGCTATCTTCGTTGTTGGATTCCTTTCTAGCTTTCAAGGCGATTGACTTGCTTTGCTCTCGTTTCCCTTTAACCATTTCGGAGTCCTTCTTTATTATTGCTTCATAAACGTTTAAATTACCAATTAATTCATCAAGTTGTAGCGTTGACAAATTCTTTGATTCTTCAATAGCCGTCACTTTAGCTCGCCATTTTGGGTGAAGAGCTCTAAGAAACTTCCTAACAAAATTCTTACTAGAGAAATTCTCATCAAGTGCTTTTAAACTTGTGATTATAGTGTTAAATCTAGCAAAGGCATTATCAATTGATTCCTCTTCCGGAATCATGAATTGATCATATTGTTGAACAAGTAGATCTATTTTGTTATCTTTGACTTGATTATTACCTTGGTGGGTTATTAGTAAAGAGTTCCAAATTTCTTTTGCGGTTTCACACATAAAGATCCTTTCGTACTCTTTACGTGGTAGCGCATTGTAAATAACCATTTTTGCTTCATTATTTTTAGCAAGTTTTCTTTTTAAATCATCATTTTGTTTTTCAAAAGGTACGATTTCATCTTTCTTAGTTTCGGGGTTGTTTTGAATAGGTAAAAATTCACCATTGGTAATAACATGCCAAAGATCTAGATCTTTTGATTTCACATAAGTTTCGAATCGATTTTTCCAATATAAAAATCCATCACTTTCAAATAGTGGTGGTCTTTGCATAGATTGCCCTTCTAAATATTTTTCAGATTCCATAGATCGTTACAAGTTTTAAAATACAATATATTTTAAAAAATCTTGCTAGACGTGGCTCTGGTACCAATTGTGGAAAACTAGAAGGGGGGGTTGAATAGTTTTACGTCCTTTTAAATTTATAAATACAAGTTTGTTTAAAAAAAACTTCGATTCTAGTTTATGTGAACTCAATCCTTGCACTATATGAATAATTGTATGGTAATTAACTAACTAAGCTAATATAGTAAAGGTAAATAAATAAGTAATGAGAAGAGTTGGAAAGATCAAACCACAACACAAGAATTTATAGTGGTTCGGCTACAAGGACACCTTCCTTGTTCCTACTCCACTCCCCGAGTCACCTACTCGTGAGTTTTCTTCACTATGTCAACAAACTCCCTTTTGGCGGAGAAAACCTTACACACCAATTTACACACCACAACAACTTCACAACTTGATCACTACTTCTACACAACTTCTTCACACCAATATACTACACACCAATCTTCTTCACACCAATCTTCTACACACCAATCTTCTACTTCACACCAATCTTCACAACTAACCTACTTCACTACTAATCAACTTCTACTTCCTACACAACTTCTATATCTTCTAAACAATATATAACAAGCACAACACAATATTCACAAATGAATGTATATATACACTATGCACAACTACCCTTCAACACTTCTTGAACTTGGTTGTAGAAAGAGTGTTCTTCTTTTGCACTTTGGATGAGAATGGATGATGAGGGAGTGAATCACTTGAAACAAGGATTAATATACAAATGATCAAAGGATTTTAGAGGATGTTTAGAGAGTTATAGATCTGAAAATTTAGTGCAAAAGGTGAGGAAAAAATTCAGGTTTAGGGTGGTATTTATAGGCAAAAGATTCTGACAGAGGAGCGTGGCCGGTCCCCTTAAATCATGGCCGGCCCCCTTAAAATTAAGGGGACCGCCCTTTATAATTAAGGGGGCCGCCCAGCTGAAACGGCCAGATTATTTGTCTTTAAGTGGGGAAAGTTTATTTGGTGAAAAACTAACTGATTTTGGTTAAAAATTTGAAATCATATATTTAGAATGATTAAAACATTTTTCTTTATTACCAAAATTGTTTTTCAAAAATATATAATATGTTTATATATTTAAATAAACTTTGTATTAGTTAATTAAATATCCCTTTGATCATAAGATGTATTAAGCACTTGTTTATCCATACCTTAAGTGATTAAGTTGGATATAGTTATATAAACTAGCTTAATACTTGTTTACGTAGTAATCTTACGATTAACAAGTTTACATTTTGTGATCGTCAAAATATAGAGATATCGAAAAATATAAATAACGTTTTCATACATTATTTATGTCAACAGATTCATTTGGAAGCAAAAAGAGAATACACCGATTGATCTCCTTTTCGGCAAATTACAAGACTTGATTCCTAGGAAAATAATCGAAGTATATGAGTTGTTTGAGATTGTATGTGTCATACATAAAAAATTACAATCTTATTGTATGTGACTCATATCTAGTGTAAATTACAAATTTTTACTGTTGAGATATCTTTTAGTTATTATCAACTGGGTATTCGTACTTGATATTATTGAGCAAAAGGGTTCCATACCAAGGGGATCATCTTTCCTATGCTTGTTTCTCATTGAGAAATACCTAATCTATCTCTTCTTCAATATGCGGGTGCTGCTTCTTTTTTAGTGACTAGCTAGTCAGAGGCCAACATCAAGAGCTTGATTAGTATCCTTTATGAATTTTGTTGATGCTTATGGCCTATGCATTAACCTTGCTAAGTGTAGATTGAATGGGATTGGTATTTCCGATGGTGAGGTGGAACGAATGTCTCATATTGTTTTGATTCAGAGTGGTTCTAGTTATGTGGCCCTTGTAAAGCTGGGTCAATCACCTATTTGACAATCGATAAAAGTTAGTTTATCAATTTATAGCTGCCTTATTGTTGCTGTTTTTTTTATAACTATATCCATATGCAATAGGTGATTGACCCAACATTACAATGGCCACATAACTAGAACCACTATTAATCAAAATAATATGAGACATTCATTCCACCTCACCATCGGAAATACCAATCCCATTCAGTCTACACTTAGCAAGGTTAATGCCTAGGCCAGAAGCATCGACAAAATTAATGAAGGATACTAATCAAGCTCTTGATGTTTGCCTCTGACTAGCTAGGGGAAAGAGGCTAGTCACCAAAAAAGAGGCATCGTCCGCATATTGAAGAAGAGAAAGATTAGGTTTTTCTCAATGAGAAATAAGCAAAGGGAAAGAGGATCGATCCCCTTGGTATGGAACTCATCCGCAGGGGAACCATTAATGAGGATAGAAATAGTGGCCGAAGAGAGGCAACCTTCGATCCATCCACACTATTTATCCCTTAAACCCATATGCTCCATATAATATATGTAACACCCTAGGCAAATCCCACATCGGCTGTGGCCTGGAGAGATGCTGGGCTCATAAGATAACATTCGCCTTACAATGACACAACGCATTTTGTGGTCTACTGCGGGTAGAGTTCTTAGGAACTGGCAGTTAAGCGTGCTCATGTGAGAGTAGTACTGGCTTGGGTGACCTGCCGGGAAGTCTTCAAATGAGGCCACAAAAACAAAGCCGTGAGCCTGCGGGCAAAGCGGACAATATTGTGGTCTTAGTAGGTGGGATGTTACAAGTGGTATCAGAGCCACTCCAGAGCCGTTCGGGATGGTGGGGCAAACCTCATCGAGGATGATGAGTCCCTAAGGGGGGTGATTGTAACACCCTAGACAAATCCCACATCGGCTGTGGCCTGGAGAGATGCTGGGCTCATAAGATAACATTCGCCTTACAATGACACAACGCGTTTTGTGGTCTACTGCGGGTAGAGTTCTTAGGAACTGGCAATTAAGCGTGCTCATGTGAGAGTAGTACAGACTTGGGTGACCTGCCGGGAAGTCTTCAAATGAGGCCACAAAAACAAAGCCGTGAGCCTGCGGGCAAAGCGGACAATATTGTGGTCTGAGAGGCGGGATGTTACAATATATATCAAGTAAGAATACCTAATTGATAATAACTACAAAATATCTTAACAATGGCCGAAAAAGGAAAAGATCGAAAACATCACGGAGTGAAATTTGTAATTTACCCTAGATCGATATATTACTATGAGTTTACGACATTCGCACTCTGAACTATAAGTAATAATAAATAACCAGCAAACCATATGAATAAACCTGACTTGGTTAGCAACTCAGATACAAACAAGAGAAAAAATCTCAACCTCAAACTTAAGTCAACAAACCCATAACCCAATCAAATGTTACAATTTAAATACCATGACAATCATATAAATAGGTAAACACATATGCGGAAGCGAAGGATCAAGTATAACATATAAAAGATTAACATAAACATAAACAAGAACGTACCTTTGTGATTCTAGCAAGAACAAGAATCAACTTCAATAACCTTGATTAAGTGATGAACCCTAATGTTGATCCCAGTTGAGCAAACGATCTTATAGAAGTTGACTTGAATTAAAACTTAAGCAATAACGCGGAATATTAAAGCTTAACTTAAGAAGAACAGTTTAAACACTTTCAACACTTCAATATATTATTAATATACGAGCACTCAACAATGCTAGGGTTTACAAACTTGAAGTGAATCTACTTAATAATAATACGTAACTATTCTAACTCTAGGCACCTCCTTTTATAGACCAAGGAATCCTATTAGGCTTACAATAACTTTCTACACAAGATAATATCATTCTAATCGTATAAGATATACATACAATCTATTCCATAATTATCCATCAGTGTATACATTCTTATCTCTTGAGCAGCATAGTCTTCAGCAGCAAATTCACCTAGCAGCAGTTTTTTTACACTAGCATCAGTTTCATTATACCAGCAGTAGATTCTCATCAGCAGCAGTTTGATACTTAGATAAATCCTAAGCAGCAGGATCTCAAAACCCAACAATCCTCCCCTAAACTTAATATTTACTTCTAAATCATTAAATTTCTTCTAAGCACCAGGATGCTTCCAAACACTTACTTCTTTTGAGAATTCTTCCTGAGACTTGGATCTACAATCTTATCATACTTCTGTGTCAACTTGTAAGCTTGGTGATCATACATATAATGTTTTTGACATTTGAGAAATCCAGGTTTAATCATCTGTTTTAGAATCTCCCATCTCTTATTCAAACCAGGATAATCCTTTTCAACCAGCAAATATAAAGTGACTGCACCATCTCTTAACTCATGAACTCCACAATATTGATATAGGAACCATCTATGTACCTTACAGGATGTCATATCAGTCCATTCTCTATCAGTATGTTGTGGGTCAAACATAATCCTTAAACTGCGGTAGACAACCTTTTCATAAGTAAATAATTCATCAGCAACTTCATCCCTTTGCTTCTCATTGTATAGTCTCCACATAGCAATCACATCATCCCTGTCCATACTATCAAACATTTGTGGAAGACCAGTAAAACCTTGAACTTCATGATTTGATCTCATGAATTCCCAATAGCCTTGACTTCCATCTCTAATTCTTAAAGTATATGAAACAATAGGATGCTTAGCAGCTAAAGGATGTGCCTTGATGACTCCTGGCTCTTCAATTTCAGACCATGTAGCAAGAGTCATTTCCTGCTCTTTCTTTTTTGCATCTTTCTCTGCTTTTTCAACTTCAATACTGCCTTCATCATTGATCTTTTTCTTCTTTCTAGCAAAGGTCTTGTGTGTAATGCCCTTTCTTTTAACACTTTGACTAGAAGAAGTTACTTTCTCTACAACATCAGACTTTTCAACAACTTTAGGCTCTTTTTCCTGCTCTGCTACACCAACTTTCTCAGATATCACATTTCTATTCATTTGAGCAAAATGTTCTTCATCTCTTGAGCAACCCATAGGAAAGAAGGTATTTATTTCCTTTTTAGCTTGTTGATACAAGTTGAAAACTTCTTGATCTGTTTTGTGTTTCAATTGTACCAGTTTCCAACCCTTCATGTTTTTAAGATACCTCTCATGATCTTTCCTTTGTTGTAGTGGAGTTGGTCCTCTGAGAATTTTCTTTTTCTTTCTGATAGCAACAACTTCTTTCTTTTTCTTTGCTGTAAATTCTTTCATCCAAGCCATAACATCAAATTCAGGAACTTCTTGTTCTTCAATCTTTATGAACTTGGACAATTCAATATCAGCATCCATTTTTATCTTTTCTTCCTCCCACTCTTCATACCTTTTCATATCCTCAGCTTCCTTCTCAGCCTTTTATTTTTGTTGTTCAAGTAGTTGTTGTTCAAGCATGTCTTCTTTTTCTTGTTCTTCCCTGGCTACAACTGAAT
Organism: Artemisia argyi; assembly: GCA_030686995.1. Classification (NCBI taxonomy): domain Eukaryota; kingdom Viridiplantae; phylum Streptophyta; class Magnoliopsida; order Asterales; family Asteraceae; genus Artemisia; species Artemisia argyi. The sequence continues at coordinate 131,838,293 of CM060685.1, read as the reverse complement.
CATGCTCAATCTGCTTTTCTTTAGGCCAATGCTCAAAAGTAATCTGTCTATAGTCTATCCCTTCATCATCTGAGTCTAGCAAAGGTTCTTCAACAACCTTACCTTTTCCTTTATCAGTAACAGAAGATGATGAGATTGAACTTATTTGTCTCTTTGGAGCAGTAGGTTTTCTGATTACTACTCCCTTCACAGGTGGTCTTGGTAAGTGAGATGTTATAATGGATTTTGGTTGTTGTGGTTGTGGTTGACTTGGTTGTGATGATTGTTGTATTGGTTGAGGTTGTGATAGGTTGTGATTCAGATTGAACTTCTGATGTCTTCTTGCTTAACAATACCATAGCCTCAGCAGCAGCTTTATCACTAGATCTAGCAGTAGAACCTTGTGCATCAGCAGAATTGATTTTCTCACTAGCAGCAGGATCAACAACAGTTACTAGAACAACAGAATTTTGAGCAGCAGAGTTCTGTGCAGCAGCAAAGTCATTAGTCTTGTCAGCAGAATCCACATTCTTAGCAGCAACAGTGTCCATATCCTTAGCAATAGAATCACCTAGACTTTGCAAAGCTTCACCCATCAACCATGTAGCCTTTACTAATTGCTCAGGCCCCAAAGTTTTGAGCTTTTCCACCGCACTCTCTTGAACACAAATCAACTCCTCCATTACAGCTTCATTACCCTGTTTATCAGTAACCACAAATCCATCCATATCTTAAGGACTTTCAACCTCCATACCAGTATCCATAGAATCATTCATTAGAACCTCCCCTGAAACCTTATATGTATCCAACCCAGCATCTAACCCAGCAGCATCATCATTAATTACATTAGCCTCCCCTGAACCCATCTCTTCATTCCTCCCCTGTTCGGAAGCATCCGCTTCCAAATCAGAAGTATGATCAGGAGAACTAACTACCTGAGTTGTGCCTACTTTCTTCAATCTTTTGAAGGAGGTTGAAGATCTTGATTTCTTTAAAGTTTTTACCTTCCTCCGCAGCTTTGTAATTTTCTTTGCCTGAGCAGCAGATAAAGTTTGAAGATCAAGAACTTTTTCCACCAAAGTATCACATTTGAGCTCCAAGTTGGTACATATAGCCATCAATTTCTTTAAGAGTTTCATACTAGTCTCATCACTTCGACCTGTATTACCTGGTCTGAGAGGTGAATCATTGACATTGTCATTTTGTACATAGTCATCCATCAATTCATTTGTTACAGATCTGTCCTCATCACTTTGACATGTGTGACCTGGTCCGAGAGGTGAATCTTAGGACAAAAACTCAGTATCAAACCTAGTTTGATCATCTAACCCCCCCTGAATTTTCCATGTGGCTAGGGTTTCCATCATTGGATCCAGATTCATCAGAACCTTCCTCACTAGATGTTGCCTTGGTTTGGGTCTTACTTATGTTATAATTGCCCTGCTCTGCCTCTAAGCTAGTAGCAGTAGTGACAGCCCCCCTCTCCAACACCTAGGACAGCCTCATCCGGTACATTCATCCTAACACGAGCCTGAGGTAGCTCAGTGTTCTTGTTGGCTTTCCTACGGGTATAGAGTATTTTGGGTTGTGTAACAGTAGCTGCAAAATTGGGTGTGTGTTGGGAATCAGTGGGAGTTCCTGATCCTTCACCATGAGTTGTTTGCACAAGTTGCACCATGTACGGTAAAAGTGATGTATATGTGTCTGAAAAACCTTTTCCATTTTTAAGCAAGGATGTAAACATTTTAGGAACCAACTTTGGTGATTTATAAGTGGCTTTTTGTGTTCTTACTTTTGAAATTTGGTTTTCCACAAAGAGTTGAACAAATCTAGGATAAAGTAAATATGTTCCTAACTCTTTAATACTCTTTACCATCCCTTCCAAAATCATGTTTGAAAAATTGAATGGGTCTCCTTTGCTCAAGCATATCATAGCAGATGCTATGGTAGCACTGAACTCATTCCACCCAGATGTTTTAGGACTCAAACAATGTAAAAGATTATGAACCAAAAACTTATTATGAGAACAGAGAAGACCTTTTTGAAATTTTAAACCATCATTTTGCTTCTCATATCCCAAATCTTTTAAACCCTCAAAAATGGCAGTGTTAGCAAGACACTTAGTCTCTGTTTCATCATCAAAGAGAAGAGTTTCTCTTATAGAAGATTCAGTGACTAATACTTGTTGACCATCTACCTTGGCCACAATATGTTTTTCCCCATTAATAGTATTGATTTTAGCAGTAAACCAAAACTGTTTAATGTAGGAAGCATATATAGTAGGATTCACAGTTAATGCATACCTAATGGAGGTAGCATTGATGAATTTAACCATGTCTGTGAAGCCTTCAGGGACCATTGATTCATCCAATAGTGCAACATTATTATGATTTTCAGCCCAAGTGCGTGACCATTCCATGAATTAGGGTTGAGAATTTGGGGATTTTTGACTTTGATGAAAATTTAGTGTTAGGGTTTGAGTAAACTTTAATTTGGAGCGCGTAAAAACTAATTATGAGATCCAATTAGGTTTTTAAACTGATTTGAGGAAGTTACATAACCACCCTTGCACTTTCAAACATAGCAGCAGAACCCTGTGTATTAGCAGAACCAACAGCAGAGTATTATAACTAGCAGCAGAGTTGACTACACTTGATATTTTTCTTGGTCAAAAAGTCAAAAGTCAAAGTTTCCAATGCTTTGATCCCGTTTACCATAATTAATACCAATCACCAACCAAGTATTAACTCTCCTCAGTCAATATAAAAAGATATCTAATCTTTCCCTAATTCATCATTCAATAACCCTATTTTCTTCCAAAATAACCACATAATCAAATCAATCATGTCTTCAAAACCCGAGATTGTAGAAATCTCTTCTGATTCTTCTGATTCATCAGCAGATACAACACCTTTTCCAACATATGTTCCACCCTTTCATCCTCCAAGGAATGGATGCAGAACAAAAGAACAAGCCCGTAAAAGAAAACATGACATCAATGTCTTCAAAGATCTGTTTAGCCCATCAGAGAAATAGAGCACTTCAAAAAGGAAAGGTGTGATGACTTCTAATTCGTCTGATGAAGAAGAAACAAATGATCTTGCCAAGAAACTACCAAATGCTCTTGCAGAGGCTTTAGGACAAGCTTTGTCATCATTAAAGAAGATACCAGTGCCAGAGCCATCCTTTTCATCACGTCCACCTCCTCTCAAGGTTGTTTTAGGGCTTACTTGCAAAAAGTTATGGGATAAGATATGCAAGCCAAAGGTGTACACAAGCAGATGCCTAACCCAAAGGACAAAGGAAAATGTCCCATGGAGTAGTTTGGTAGGCATAGTTTGGTAGTAGTCTTTTGATGTAATCATCTACTTGTGATGTGGAACAATCTTTTGTATTTTGCACCATGTGAATGAATGAAATTTTACTGTTCTTGTTTCTTTAGCCTCTTGTAGAAATAGCAAAAATCATCAATTTGAACTTATCCTACAAAATATTAGTCCAACACCACAAAGCATACAAGTCCACAATAGTGCATAATCAAACTCAGCAGTAGAATAATCATATAGCAGCAGAGTTGAATTAGCAGCATATTGCATAATTAGCAATGAGAACAAACTTTTCAGATCAATAACAACACAGATACAAGAACACAGAGAGATAGGCCTTTTTAAAGATTGATCATACCAATGTTTGCAATTAAAAATTGAAACCTCCCCACATCAAAATGCTTTGTGAGTAGATCAGCAACATTGTTATCAGTATGAATCTTAACAATTTGAATCAACTTCTTTTCATAACAATCTCTTATAAAATGATGCCTTATCTTAATATGATTTGTTTTAGAATGAAAAACAATATTTTTAATGATGCAAAGTGTGCTGTTATTATCAATATGAATTTTGGTGTTCATGAAATTATACCCATAGTCCAGTAGTTGATTTTGCATCCAAAGCACTTGACCACAACAACTTGAAGCAGCCACATACTCAGCTTCAGTTGTAGAATTTGCCACCACAGTTTGTTTCTTGCATTGCCATGACACCAACCTGTTTCCAAGAAATTGACAACCTCCTGTTGTAGACTTTCTATCCAAGCAAGCTCCAGCATAGTCAATATCTGAGTATGCTACCAAATCAAAAGGTGAATCCTTAGGATACCAAAGGCCCAATTTAGGTTGATGTCTCAAATACCTAAAAATTCTCTTCACTGCATTGAGATGTGATTCTTTGGGACATACTTGGAATCTTGCACAGGCACATACAGCAAACATAATATCAGGCCTGGAAGCTGTAAGGTACATCAATGAACCAATCATTGATTTGTACAAGTGAAATTTTCATCTTTGAGCAATGGTTTATTGTTTTCCATGGTTGTCTTAGCAGGCTTAGCATCTTCAAATCCAAACTTCTTTAAAATATCATTAACATACTTATCTTGACTGATAAATATGCCATTTTCCTTTTGTGTAACTTGCAGACCTAAGAAGAAGGTGAGTTCCCCCATTGCACTCATAACAAACTTATCCTTCATAAGTTTCTGAAACTCAACACACATAGCTTTGTTTGTAGAACCAAATATGATGTCATCAACATAAATTTGTACCACCAGAATATCATCCTTGTTTCTTTTGAGAAACAAAGTTTTGTCAATTTTCCCTCTACTAAACCCATATTCTAGCAAGTATGTTGACAAAGTGTCATACCAAGCTCTAGGAGCTTTATGTAAACTATACATTGCTCTATTCACCTTGTAAACTTTGTCAAGATGATCAGGGTCTTCAAAACCAGGTGGTTGAGACACATAAACTTCTTCAGTGATTGTCCCATACAGAAAGACACTTTTAACATCCATTTGATACACCACAAAGTCTTTGTATGAAGCATAAGCCAGAAATAGTCTAATGGCCTCAATCCTTGCCACATGTGCAAATACTTCATCATAGTCAATGCCTTCTTGTTGTGTATATCCTTGTGCAACTAATCTTTCCTTGTTTCTGATGACAATGCCTCTTTCATCTCTTTTGCATCTAAAAAACCATTTAGTTCCAATCACCCTTTGCCCATTTGGCAAATCAACCAAGGTCCATACTTCTTGTAGTTTAAATTACAGAAGCTCATCTTTCATTGCTTCCACCCAGCTTGGCTCTTGTAATGCTTTATAAGTATTTTTGGGTTCTATTTGAGATAGAAAACAGGCAAACAAGCAATTTTAAAGATCTTTATGACTGTTTAATTGATGAAGAGATCTTGCAAAGAAACTTTGATGTATTATATCTTTCTGCTCTTTTGTCATCCTTCTTGTTTGAACAGATGATGATTGATCACTGAGAATTTGATATTTGGGATGATTCTTATTAACTCTTGTAGTAGTTGTAGGACTGACAGGAATATTAAGTTCCATGTTATTGATATCAGCCCCTGCTCCAAACATTGTACCATCAAGAAATTCATCATCAGTGTCATAGTAAATATTCTGTAGAGGAGGCATGTTTGGATCATCAGGGTAGTTTGGATCAGAAAAAGATCTACCCTGGTTGTCCACAGAAGGAAACTTTGGTGAAGAAGTAGAATCTGTTGGTTTAGCAGCAGAATCGATTGAAGCAGTAGTTGTGTGTTTTGGCCTAGCAGTAGAGTCTTCTGGTGCAGCAGTAGACTGCTTTGGCCTTGCAGTAGAGTCATCTTCAACAACTTTAGGTACTTCATTAGCTACCTTTTCAACATCAACAGGTATCTCATTGCCTTCTTCAGCTTCTTTGGGTTTCTCATGAGTAACATTATCTTCTTGTGAAATTTGAACCTTCTGAAAGGGTATTAAAGTTGGACCAATCTTCAATTTCTCAACCAAAACAAATTCTTCTTGAGGTTTTTCAGTGTCTGCACTTGAAATAACTGGCTCATAATTCATAGTATTGGTTAGAATATCAATATTGAATAGCCATTTTGGTCCTCTCCCTGCATCATTAGATGAACTCTCACTAAACATGATGTGCAAATTCTCCTCTACATGTTTGGTTCTCTTATTATAAACCCTGAAAGCTCTACTGTTTATAGAGTAACCAACAAAATATCCTTCATCAGCTTTCTCTTCAAACTTGCCTAACTGATCCTTAGTGTTCAAGATAGTAACAGGACATCCAAATGGTTTAAAGAAATCAATCATAGGCTTCCTTCCATGAAATAACTCATATGTAGTCTTGTTGTGAGGCTTAACTACCTTGCTTATATTTTGCACAAAACATGCAGTGTTTACAGCTTCAGCCCAAAAAGGTGTAGGTAATTTAGAATCAGATAACATTGTTCTTGCAGCCTCAATCAATGTCCTATTTCTTCTTTCTGCAACACCATTCTGTTGTGGAGTTTTAGCAACACTATACTGTCTTAGAATACCCTTGCCCACACAGAATTGATTCATCACACTATTCTTGAACTCAGTTCCATTGTCACATTTGATTATTTTAACCTTTTGGTTAATCAGGTTTTCAACTCTAGTTATGAATTCTTTAAGAATCTATGGAGTTTCATCTTTAGAAGCTAGAAAGAACACCTAAGTAAACATACTAAAATCATCTGTGACAACTAGGCAATAAGACTTCTTATTCAAACTGTTCACAAAAACAGGCCCAAATAAATCCATGTGAAGTAAATATAAGGGCTTAGTAATTGTGTTCACTGTCTTGGACTTGAATGAAACTCTGTGCTGTTTGCCCTTTTGATAGGCAACACAAGTTTCACAATTTTCAAACATCTTTGTAGGCAGCCCTCTCACAAGATTCCCTTTCACCAATTTGTTCATTGTCTTAAAATTCAGATGTCCAAGCCTTCTATGCCATAATTTGGACTCATCAAGAGTGGCCTTTGCAATTAGACAAGTCAAAGCTCTTTTGGAAACAATGTTCTTAATATGGTCACTGTATATATTTTCAGTTCTAGGGACTCTCAATAGCACAAATTTATCATTTGACAACTGAAAATCAGGAGAAAGGATCATACATTCAGTGTCTGTAAAAAGAATAAAGTTCTTTTTGTCACATATTTGTGAGACACTAAAGAGATTAAACTTAAGTCCTTTCACAAGGAATACCTTCTCAAAGTCCAAATTTCCTGTTTTTAGAGTACCTCTGCCAATAATCTTTCCTCCTTTAGGATCATTCCCAAAAGCAACATATCCACCTTCAAAAGCTTCAAAATCTTCAATTTGAGACTCATCACCTGTCATATGTCCAGAGCATCCACTATCAACAATAACTATATCTTTTAGTTCATCCTGTAGATTGTCCTGCACATGAAAATAGAGAAATTAGTTTCTCTTGGGGACCCAAGCCATTACTGACTTGGATCTGCCTTGTGCATCAACATAGTCAAATTTCTTTAAGTCAATTGATGCACAGTTGTTTTTGGAAACATGATTTGAAACATTTGATTTAGGTTTCCAAGTACAGCAAGCTGAGGCCTTAACAGCATAAAAGTGACTACCAACAACTGTATTAGTTACAACCTTTGGCCCAGAAGTAGAAACATTTGTGCTAGCAGCAGAGTGCTTACTAGCAGTAGAGCCAGCAGTAGAACCAGTTGTAGTTTTAAAAGCCCCATTAGTTTTAGCCGCAAAAATGGATCTAGTTGCACCAGATCTTAGCAACACAGCCCTTGGAACCATATTTCTATTTGGATGAGGGTGAGTATTTTTTGAAAAATATTTATGATACACCCTTGAGTATTGATTCCAAACAGGCTTTTGGTGGTTTTCACAATTATAAATCAAATGCTCAAAGCTACCACACTTATAACAAGCCTTTTTATTTAATTGAAACTCATTACCTAATTTGTTTGAAACTAGGTTGTTAAAGTTTCTCTAATTTCCCCTAGGCTTATTATGAAATTTTTTCATCTGATCTCTATGTACCTCTTTATAATCTACCATTTTCCTAGAGATATTCTTACCCAACACAGGTCTCACAAACTTAACCTGTTCAATTTTAGGTTCAACTCTTGTAGGAATTTCTTCCTTTTTAACACTTTGTATTGGTTCAACCTGTTCATCATCACTATCTGAATTCCAGTCTTCAATAATAAGACCATCAGGAAATTTCCTCTCATTAACCTTTGGTGTTTCAATTACACTATTACTAGTCTCACCTACAGGTTTTTCAATATCTAACTCACTTATGAAGGACAACTCTTTTCCTAGTGGAGCATAGGCACTTTTAACTGGGGGAACAACTTCATTATATCCTATTCCACTACCTTTTCTCATCAAAAGACTCTCAATTGATTTATTGACTAAATCAGAAGCAAATTGTTGTTTATTCACTCTTACCATATGATTTTCTTTTTCTGTAAGAGCTAAGTCTCTTGCTTGTTCTGCTTCTTCTAGCTGTTTCTTAAGAACATTAATCTCACTATTTTTCTTAAAAATCTCTACATCCTGTTGATTGATTCTATCCACATATTATAATTCACACTGTTTAAGATACTCAAGTCTTCTTTCAACATTTTGAATACCTACCTTATAACCTAAGTTATCAAGTTTTTGGTGTTCAACTTCTTGCCTAAGACTCTCATTCCTAGACTTAAGTTCTTCTACAGTATCAGCACATGATTTAAAAGAACAAATAGACATATCAGAATCATTGGATACCTCAGAGTCAGATCCAGAAGATGATGATGCATAGGCCATAAGTGCAAAGTTATGCACTTTGGGTTGAACTTTAGCCACAAGAGAGCAGTTGGGTTCTTCCTCAGCCATATTACTCCAGTCATAGTCACCCAACCCATCACAAGACACCAATGCAGTTGCGGTGTTCTTTGATTCTTCAGAAGTCTTCTTTGGATTTTCAGCATTCTTCTTTGGAGCCCTGCATTCTTTGGCAAAGTGGCCTTTCCTGTTGCAATTAAAGCACTCCATCTTTGACTTATCAAAACCCATATTTTCCTTAGCCATGTACTTGACTTCTCTTCCTGTCCTCTTCAAGAATCTTCTTGCTCTTATAGTCAACATTGCCATCTGCCATTTAAGATCAATTTCTTCAAGATCATCAGGATCAATATGATCCATATCTTGATTGAGAACCCGTGACTTTGTGTTTGATGTCATATCAGCCAAGAATGCACATATAGCAGCATCACTGATGGAATTGTTGTCTGTAAAACCAGCAGCAGATCCATCAGTTGTAGCAGCAGATACCCCATAAGCAGTAGAGTGGGATTCTTGAGATCCTTTGTTCTTTGAGGACACAAATGCAAGATTTTGAGTAGCAGAGGATGAAGTAGTTGTAGAATTCATCTCTGATTCATACACCTTCAAGTTATTGTAGAGACTTTCCAACTTCATGGTCTCAAAATCAGGCTTATTTCTCCAAACATCTGTATGTAGTGAGTGCTTATTCACTCACCTTTTCTGAGCTCAAATTAGGACTTTATAATCCAAAAATTAACCCAAAACGCCAAAGAAAACATGTTTTTGTGATTGTGAATATGCAGGTACGGATATTTCAATAAATGACGAAAAACAAACGGAAACCGACAAAAACGAGCACGAGAGTGGAACGTGTGTAGAATAGTCAAAGAAAGTCAATACTAAGCCTTAGAAGACCTCAGAGATTTGAGATTTATCAGATTTGATCTCTGGATGAAGTTTCAAAGATTGTCAAAATCAGTCCTCCAAGTTTTAAGGATTGCCAGAAATGATCCTTTAACTACATCTTTCAAGAAATGACAAGTGGGGTCCTTTATAAATCAGAAAGTTACATCACAAGCCCTTGGATAATATTTTAGGAAGATTACATATTTGGTCCCTAGAAATTCAGATTTACATCTTTGGTCCTTATATGTTTCTATGTAGGAAATATGAAATTCCAAAATTATACTAAGCCTGGTCCATTAATAAAAACCACAATCCAAATCCTTATAATAAATCTCAAAGCCCAAAACAATACCCAATCCCAAGCCCAGTCCATCCCATGGTCAACAACCCATCTCCCACGGTCAAAGTCAACAGGTCAAACAAAGTTAAAAATAATATAAACTTACCCGCCCCCAATTCACCCCGTTTCCAGAAATCACTGTTCACTTCATGAACCCTAGTTTAACCGTACGCCTTAATTACCATAATTAAGGGTATGTTAGTCAAATCAAATGGTTTCTAGAAGCTAAGTGTGATGTCAGATGGTGATAGGGAATATAAGAAACACAAAAACGTCCACATGGCAGCTCTCAATTGGTGTGAACGCGTCAGAAGTTTTTATCAAAGGGTTTGTATTTATTGGGAAATCATGAGGAATGATCATAGGGCTATGATTGCTTGTCAGGAAGCACACCACATGGATTGCCAAGCTGGCAATCCGTGAGCACCTCCTCACTAGAACCTTCAATTACTGAGTATAAATAGAGGTGTAGGACTGTTGTATTGAGTGTGGAGTTTTAGAGTAGCTAAACTCTGCCAAAATTTCATTTGAATGTATTAGTTTAGCTTTGTTGTAATTTTTTATAATTTAATGAAATCGTTTTTACTTTAAATCATTGCAATTAGCTTATATTTGTTCTCATGTTAGTTGATTATCTCTTATTACTATCTTTTCATCTTATTTCAATTCAGTGCAATTTACTTTCAATTTATTTCTTATTTCATTCAAAGTGTTTTTAGAAAATCATAAAATAAAAAAAATAGAAATAGTTTTGTTTGGAATCAGTTTTCAATTAAGCTTGTTTTCAGTTTAATAAATCTCATATCATCTTTACATAGCTTTTGTTAGTTGTTCTTCAAGTTCCTTGTTCAATATTCATTTGGTCAACAAAAGTCAACAGACTTTGATGTAATTGATCCTAGAGTTAGAGACAGATTGGGACAGACAAGGAAGGTTCCAGCCTGTCTAAAAGACAGGCTAGCTTAGTGAATCACTCCTATTTTGGCTGGAGTGAAGTTTCATTGTGAGTATTGCTTGATTTTTAAGTTCTGATGTTCATTTGACCATATCTGTTTGAATTTGTTTAGATAGTTGAATTTGCTGTTGATTTGATTTAGTTTGATAGTGTGGTTGTTGTAATTGTTGCATTTGAGTTTTATTGATTCATCTGAGTTGTAATTCCTGTGATGCATAGCTTATTTTAGTCATCTGTCATAGAGTATATCTGTGTTCTTGCATTTCTATTGTTACAGGTTGAATTTGGTTGTGTCATTTGCTTCATATAGTGATTTATAAGATAATTGAATCAGTAGCTTAGAGATTTGTGGAGTTAAGCATAGATTTGTAGTGTAACTGCTTAATAAAGGAGTGTTTGGATTGTTGAATTCTTCTGTGATTAAGAGTTAATAGGCTGGATCATATTGCATCATTAGCTTACTTAGGTTAAATATAAACTGAAAAGTGCATAAAAACAATACTGCATTAACTGTGAGTTATAGTGTTCATCAGTTAGTATAGTTAAGTTGATAGTTGCATTGTAGTTAGAGATAGCTTAAACTAGTATAATTGTAGCTAAATACAACAATTTAGAAGTAGAATTTAGCTGCTTAATTTGAAATTGGTCAATTAGTGTAAGTCTCAAATTAGTCAACTGTTTCACTATTTTGAGTTCCACAGGTTGCTGTTCTTGATACATTTTAGGGAAGCAATTGAATTAGTATGATAGGGCTTTTGGAAAATCTAGAGTCTCAGTATTGCTATCTCTATTTTGCCCCCATAATCTCTGTCTAATTGGCTTTTTAGGAATGCTAATAAGCTGTTGCTACTTAGGTATATAGAACAAGTATCTGTTTTGGATTTTAAGGCCTGCTAGTGCATTATTGAGCTTATTCCTTTGCTCATTTGGCTTTTCTGAGTTCTTTTGAAGTTGAACTAGTGTTGTGAATGAACAATGTACTTCTGGCTTATTCTCATGTATTCTGCTTAATTCATTAGCTTATTCATAACTGCTTATTGCTTCTTACCTGTGATTCTGAGCTTATTTGAGATCTGAGATTGGAATTTTTGAGCATTTTTGAGTATTACATTATTGAGTTTTCTGTTTCAATTAGTTTGGTCACAAGTGCTTAAAAATAAGCACTTGTGATAAGCAGTTTTGCTTTGAATAAGCACTTTTTCAACTTATTTTGATTTCAAATTTTTTCTCCAAGTTCATTTTATTATTTTAGAATTTCTGTTAATTTTTCAGATTTTTCTGAGTTGTTTTGCTATTTTTCTTAATTTTTCTTTGATTTTAATCATTTTTATATACTTTTTAATAAATAAAATCAATAAAAAATCAGAAAAAGCCATAAAAAAATACAAAAATATTTTAGGAAATTCTTTTATAATATTTTAGATTTTTCAGAATTTATTTTATATTTTTCACTATTATTTTTCTATTTTCCTTTATTTTTAATTACTTTTTAATTCCAAAAATAGAAAATAATTCCTAGAAAATAAATAAAAAGAAAAAAAAAATATTTTTCTTTTTCTGGAAATTCTTTTTATTAGTTATAAGATTTTTAGAAAATTGTTTCAAATTTGTAGGATCATTTTTCGTTAAAAGTTACGTTCTATTATGTACGTTACGTTTTAAATAATCGCGTTTGAATTTCCGTTTTTAGATTTTAGACATTTTTGCATACTTAGCTTGTACCTTCTGCTTAATTCATTATTTCTTTTCTTAATTTGAATTTCACAATCACTATTTTCACTTTTCACGACACGGTTTTCACGAATCGAAGTTCTAAGATTCCATTCACACCTTCGCTGGGAGAACGACTCGGGTGATCCGTATTTCTCGCGGATCTCCTCGATACTATATATATATATATATATATATATATATATATATATATATATATATATATATATATATATATATATATATATATATATATAATTGATTTTGAATATCAGTATGCATGTTCCACTCTGGTGCTAGACTTCTAAGAAACTTGAGATTAACATCTTCTTGAGGAACAATATACCCAACAAGCTTTAAGTGACTAACCAGTTGGTTAAGCCTGTTGTAAGTACCATCTAGCTTTTCTCCACTTGAGGCAGTGAAGTTTTCAAACTAGTGCTTCAACATATTCTTCCTTGATTTCTTGGTGGCATCATTACCTCCAAATCTGATTTCTACAGCATCCATCAGGTCCTTTGCAGTTTCACAGCCATCAAAGTCCAATTGAAATTCATTAGGTATTCCCATCATGAGAATACTATGGACCTTTGTCACACCCCCAAAATCGGGTCCAGCGGAAGCATACATGCAGCTGGGGTGTAACTCAATTGATATCACAACACAAGTACAAAAATAGTTTTCACTTCAATCATTTAGAATAAAATAGTTTAATCAAAAATGTTGAATTTACATTGTTAAAAGTAGTGCGGAAGTAGGCCCTTAAAATAATTAAAAACGGTCCCCAAATGAATAATCAGAGTCTTCTATGACCATGCCATGCCCTGCCAAAACCTCCAGTAGCGTGCCATTGTTAAATACCTGAAAATACATGCTAAAGTGTCAGCACAAGGTTGGTGAGTTCATAGAGTCTTGTAAAAAAGAATGTTATGCATATTGATGAAGATTTCCCAGCAAAGGCCTCGTAAATCCACTCAGTTCCAAGTCCCGCCATTAGAGACTTGTAACCTGTGTGTTTACGACCCACTGCCAAATATGAATTAGTTAACGTGAACAAAAGCATCGAAAATCCGTAATAAGATTGATGCAAAGGCATCGTAATTCAGTAATAAGAAATCAATAATAAGAAATCAGTAGTAAGAAATCAGTAATAAGAAATCAGTAGTAAGATTGATAAAATCATAAGTTTAGAAGTAAATTCATATGTACAATAGCCACAAGTATAAGGTAATCTAACATGATGTCGTAATAATGCTACATTACCACTTAAGCTCATGACCCCGAAGCTAGACTGTAATCGAATTCTTGCCCCACATGAGTGTTTATCAGGCACTCATAATAAATAAGACATGAAATGCATCCGTTATGACGGTTGGTATAACCAACACGGATGGAGGCGTCACCCTCAATAGATCTATCCACTCACTCCCGCTTGTACTTTAATTAACGGTCCATGATAATAAAAAGGGACTTAACTTGATAGTAATAAGGCAACTTAAGCAATGTGCGAATTCCATACTTGGGCATGTACAAAATAATAAGTACTATATATTCATCCCCCGTGGGATTAGGAATCAAAATATTGAGTTGAAAACGGAACTATGAGAACCCACAGAAATATATAAATCGTTAAGAGAACTTGTGAAAGTATAAATCAAGTATTTAAGCATGTATCTCCCCCAAAGAGTTTACCAAAACAATTGAAATAGTAGGGGCTATGACTCACCTGGAGCGATAACTACGATGATAAAGTGGATACACAGAAATGAGGTTCGATCTCTAACCGCAACCTAATTTGAATGATGAACGATCTAATTTAGATCATGAAATGATGTTGAAAATGTCCATGCACATGTTTACTATACCACTCTTAACTTGAAAAATACTTGTTGATATCAAATAATACATTTTTCCAAAACTTGGGAAAATAAGGCAACTAGAAAATAAAACTAGTCGAAATGTATATATATATATATATATATATATATATATATATATATATATATATATATATATATATATATATATATATATATATATATATATATATATATGTTAGTGCTGAAATCCTCGATTTGAAATCCTTGAAATAAAGTCTTGTAGTCGTAAAAATATACTTGTAATCACTAATACTTCATTAGTTATGATTTTGGGTACTTGGTTAATATTTCTAGAAATCTAGAGTTACTACGTAGTTGTAACATTATTTTTGTCAAAAGCTGTCAAAATAATATATGTTTTGCCGATATGGAAACGTGAATATCTTTGTCGTTATAAGTCCGTTTTACTCGTTCTTTATATCCACGGATTCGTCTTAGTATATAGTAATATATTTTTGAAAGCTCGGCCCCTCTAGGTTACGTTTAAAGCCTCGATTTGTCCATCGAAAATCGCCCATCAGCATGAAATTTTCCGGAAAATAGTTTTCGTCGTTAAACTTGTTTTTATCGTATCTCCTTCGTTATAAACCCGTTTTAATCCGTTCTTTCGCCAAAAGCTTCGTTTTTGAAATTATTTTCTAAATCTTTGGTTGAAAAGTTCCCCTGAATTACTGAGTTTTCTGTATTTTGCAAAATGGGACAGTAGCTAATATATTGTTTCAAAAATCCATTTTCCATGCTCTAAACTAGTTTCTAACATCACCAAATCTCTTGCAAACACCACAAAGCTAATCTAATCTTACCATACACCTTCTTAGGGTGCCATGGGTTCCTAATCATCACTAATCAAGTTAATTTAACAAGGGAATACCTAAAACAAATTCTAGGGTTTGTATGTTCAAAAAGTTAACAAAAATAATGTGGTATAGCTAGCTTGTGCATGAAATAAAGCATGAAAACCATATGATACTAGTAAATACTTGATGAAATCATG
Organism: Artemisia argyi; assembly: GCA_030686995.1. Classification (NCBI taxonomy): domain Eukaryota; kingdom Viridiplantae; phylum Streptophyta; class Magnoliopsida; order Asterales; family Asteraceae; genus Artemisia; species Artemisia argyi. The sequence continues at coordinate 131,822,856 of CM060685.1, read as the reverse complement.
AAAATAAATTTGATAACTTACTTTGAAATATGAGGTGATTAGATGATGAGAAATCTTGTGTTTCTTGAGTTTGTATTGCAAAACTCTTAACTAGAATGATGAAATGAACAACTTTGTAGCTTTAATCTTTGAAAAATAATCACTTGATCATGGTGTTCTTGGTCCTTGTGGTTTGGCCGTGGGTATGGAGAAGAGAAAGAGGGAGAGAGCACTTTTTGATCCAAACATTTGTTAAGTGGAATGTTTATTGTGTTTTTAGATATCTAGTTAGTTTAGGGCATACTTGTAATTAAGTCATCAAATGGAAGTAACCATGTGATATGTATGTATTTAAGGTAGGAAAATGGTAGTTTGCTTGCTATTTAATTTGTATCATTAGTTATTAGTGCATATAATGTGTTATGTTATAAGTTTTAGGTACCGGGTTAACTAAAAATAAATTGTGCCGAGTTGAAATAAATGTTAACGAAGTTATCCGGGTCTAAATAAAGTTATAAAAATTGTAATAATATGTTGGGTACAAAAGTTGAGTGATCGGGTGATTATTGTTTAGTTTTCATGAAAACCGTCGTAATATTTATAAACTTACCTTATAAATAAAATAAATTTCCAAAATACTGGGTAAATGAATATTATAACTTTTATGATGATATAATGGATATAAAAATATGTCGGGACCATTGTGGGAATATTTAGATATATTCGTCGTGTTTATTAACCGCGTGTTAACGTTTATTGTAAATAATTATAAGAAAAATGTTAAATGTATCAAATATATAAATTTGAAAATCCTAAGAGTGGTATAACATGAAAATGCTATTATGATGATATGCAGACTGTCTCTAGTCCGAATGCAATGTCCTTACTGATAATGAAATGAATTCGTACCTAAACCAATCCGGTTTCACGAATTTGAATACCCGTAAACTAAATTTACGATGAAATGAGTGATGCAAGTGAATAGTGAAAATTTTTCCGGAAATGAATAGTGTTAAATGAATAGTAAAATTTTTGAATGCTTCTCGGAATGTCAAACTGACACCAAAAATGATGAATAGTGTTTTGATGAATAGTGTTTGATGAATAGTGTTTTTCCAAAGTTTGGGAAATGACCTGAAATGGTGAGTTGTGATAGTCGCCGACCCAGAAAGGAATTCAGTTAGTGTTGGTCTCTGAAGTAGGTTTGGTGAAAAGATGATGATACTCGAGAATTCCAGCGAACTTTCACGATAGGAATTCGACTCTGCTTCAACTGTTTGACCTTACAGTCCATGCTTTCTATTGGTACTCCTACAAGGTTTAGGTTTGTCTTTGGGTTGGATTCTTTCCGAATGAGATTATGAGTGAGTCATCTGAAAGTCATTTATTGGGATTTGAAAATATGAAACATGGTTGTGTAATTCTGCTGTTCTCTAACAAGGCTCAAGTCTGACGGCCACTAGGCCTACTCTGTCTGACATTTTAAATGGTCCAGTGTATATCAGTTTTAACTTTCTGAATTTTTCTGAATGGTATCATACCTTTCCTAGGCAGAATCTTTCAACATAATCCTGCCACCAACTTGAAATTCTAAGGGTTTACAACTTATCGAACTTGTAACTGATTCTTGACTTGTAGGAAATTCCTGGTTATTTCATGAATGCCTTCTGGACTAGTGAGTTGGGCTTTTCCAAATTTCGATCCGTCAATGGATGTTGGCACTTCGACCATAGAGTGCTTCAGATGGTGTAGTCTCTACGCTCGCGCAAAAACTATGGTTGCAACTGAATTTGATTTATTGTAAATGGTTAGTTCAACCATTTCTAGAGTCAATCACTCATGCTCTGAGTATATCTCCCTATGTTTGAATTGTTCTCTAATTTCTGACAATTGGTCTGCAGATGATAGGTAGTGTAGTTCCAAAGGAATCTTAATGTAATCGCTAGGAGTTTGAGGTGAATTAAATTCCTCTATTAGGAATAATTGAAATGGATATCATGAATCTTGTGGAAAAACTTACAAGGTTAAGTCCGTCAGATGGTGTTGTTGAAAATAATAGATTAGGATAAGATTGTGATCCTCCGCAGGATGTCATGAATTGAGTCTTTCTCCACCTACGATGCTTAGTCTCTATTACTAAGATTTTCCCCGAGCTCTATGTCAATCAAATCACAAAATCCTACATGTATAAGTGATGTAATATAGTGATTAATTTTTCAAAGTGTGTTTTGAGATTGTGTGTTTTGTTCATAAATCTTCCCTGAATAAATAAATTTACAACTTTAAGCAAACAGCTTTTTGAGTAACATTTTTCTTGATGTTTCAGAATTTAATAGTTATGCAAGATAGAACTATTTTCAACATAAGGTGGATAGTATGATTTACCAAAGATCGATATTTAAAATTTCTTAGCATCCAATAGTTTTGTAAAAGATTAACCAAAAGGAATTTGCTTGTCAAAATAAGTGCCTCATAAAAGTATTTCTTACAAGATATATGTTTTGCATAACTGTAGTTTGGAGAAAAATCCATTTAAAAGTGAAAGTATTATGAGGATAAAACAGTCAGGTAAGTATGGTTGCACAAGTGCATAGGTGTCTAACAGGTTTGAATAAAGTCTATTGGTGAGGACATGTTCAATCTATAGTTTTGGTTAAGAGGTTGGATAATGCCTATTGGTGGGTATTAGGCAAAACTACACGCATAGGTATTCAAACTAACTTAAGTCCTGAAATAGTTTATCGTTGAAATTTGTCATTACGTTGGCAAAATATATGTTCGAGTCTGATCCCTTTCTTGGTATGAAAATGAGGTTATCTGGAATTTCTAGAGAACACAACGCCTTAGGGGAATCTATATCGATATTCTTATTTCAAATCAATTATCCTTGGTGAAAACTCATTGCAGGAAAGTTTGCGTTTAGATGAGACCATGTTTAATAAAAACACTTTACTGTATTGGTTAGGTGGCTTGGTTTATTTCTATAGTGTTGCTTAGCGAGCACTCGTATCTAAACGAATCTTATAATTCAGTCAAGCCAATATTTTCCAGATGATAGAATTTTGGTGATCAGGCCAGTGATAGTGGTTTGAATAATTTTGTGATATCTTGAGATTTCTGTTGAGTTTCGAATGGTTTTAATGTATCGAGGGATCCTCCTTATAGATGGTATGGAAAGTCTTTCCTAGGGAGGTCATTGATAAAATCCAATTATCAATATTGGGAGTAGTGAGTCATGAGTGACATAGGAATCTATAGAGTGTCAACTAGTTCCTTATATATATATATGGGGATGGGGAAAGGAAATGATAGTGATGGTGAGAAGGGAAAAGACTGTGACAACTGCGACAAAATGAGATTGTGATAAAAGAAAATACTGTGATGTAAGTGTATTGTGCATAACTGTGAATGTTCATGAGATGAAATGACCAATTGACGTGCTTTCAGGCGGCGGTTCACAAAGTGATGAAAGGTATGAATGTTCTGACAATGAGGGTATACACACACATAAATGAAACATTTGGAAATTGAGTAGAGGATTCAATCCAGACAGAATTTTATTATAACCATTCTCAGTGTTGCAAAATTCATCTCTGAGTCGGATATAGGTAGTCAGCCTATGTCCCACTATCCCGGGTTGAATATAGATGACTAGTCTATATTCCACCGAGGTTCCATGAATTTTGAAATACTCAGCTCAGTTATACTAAGACTATGTCCTTCACAAATACCAAAACGTTCTGAAAGACTAAGGCAGGTGACCAAACTCGAGGTCAAATGATGAAACTATGCAAGGAAAACATAATGCGGTGACATATATGATACGTGAACATGCTTATATAAAAGACAATTATAGTAATCAACTATAATAAATGAATATAATATACCAGATAATGAGACACAAATCTCATCACCTAAGTCAGCAACAAACCACAAGTGAGGCATCATCTTGGCAGGCAGGCACGTGTCGGTCATAGGGTTAAGTTTTCTTGAAAGTAGCTATAGTCTAGGTTTTAAAAACACTCAGTTCGCTATAGCCAAAGCTCTGATGCCAATCTGTCACACCCCCAAAATCGGGTCCAGCGGAAGCATACATGCAGCTGGGGTGTAACTCAATTGATATCACAACACAAGTACAAAAATAGTTTTCACTTAAATCATTTAGAATAAAATAGTTTAATCAAAAATGTTGAATTTACATTGTTAAAAGTAGTGCGGAAGTAGGCCCTTAAAATAATTAAAAACGGTCCCCAAATGAATAATCAGAGTCTTCTATGACCATGTCATGCCCTGCCAAAACCTCCAGTAGCGTGCCATTGTTAAATACCTGAAAATACATGCTAAAGTGTCAACACGAGGTTGGTGAGTTCATAGAGTCTTGTGAAAAAGAATGTTATGTATATTGATGAAGATTTCCCAGCAAAGGCCTCGTAAACCCACTCAGTTCCAAGTCCCGCCATTAGAGACTTGTAACCTGTGTGTTTACGACCCACTGCCAAATATGAATTAGTTAACGTGAACAAAAGCTTCGAAAATCCGTAATAAGATTGATGCAAAGGCATCGTAATTCAGTAATAAGAAATCAGTAGTAAGAAATCAGTAATAAGAAATCAGTAGTAAGATTGATAAAATCATAAGTTTAGAAGTAAATTCATATGTACAATAGCAACAAGAATAACGTAATCTGACATGATGTCGTAATAATGCTACATTACCACTTAAGCTCATGACCCCGAAGCTAGACTGTAATCGAATTCTTGCCTCACATGAGTGTTTATCAGGCACTCATAATAAATAAGACATGAAATGCATCCGTTATGACGGTTGGTATAACCAACACGGATGGAGGCGTCACCCTCAATAGATCTATCCACTCACTCCCGCTCGTACTTTAATTAACGGTCCATGATAATAAAAGGGGACTTAACTTGATAGTAATAAGGCAACTTAAGCAATGTGCGAATTCCATACTTGGGCATGTACAAAATAATAAGTACTATATATTCATCCCCCGTGGGATTAGGAATCAAAATATTGAGTTGAAAACGGAACTATGAGAACCCACAGAAATATATAAATCGTTAAGAGAACTTGTGAAAGTATAAATCAAGTATTTAAGCATGTATCTCCCCCAAAGAGTTTACCAAAACAATTGAAATAGTAGGGGCTATGACTCACCTGGAGCGATAACTACGATGATAAAGTGGATACACAGAAATGAGGTTCGATCTCTAACCGCAACCTAATATGAATGATGGACGATCTAATTTAGATCATGAAATGATGTTGAAAATGTCCATGCACATGTTTACTATACCACTCTTAACTTGAAAAATACTTGTTGATATCAAATAATACATTTTTCCAAAACTTGGGAAAATAAGGCAACTAGAAAATAAAACTAGTCGAAATGTATATATTATATATATATATATATATATATATATATATATATATATATATATATATATATATATATATATATATATATATATATATATATATATATATATATATATATGTTAGTGTTGAAATCCTCGATTTGAAATCCTTGAAATAACGTCTTGTAGTCGTAAAAATATACTTGTAATCACTAATACTTCATTAGTTATGATTTTGGGTACTTGGTTAATATTTCTAGAAATCTAGAGTTACTACGTAGTTGTAACATTATTTTTGTCAAAAGCTGTCAAAATAATATATGTTTTGCCGATATGGAAACGTGAATATCTTTGTCGTTATAAGTCCGTTTTACTCGTTCTTTATATCCACGGATTCGTCTTAGTATGTAGTAATATATTTTTGAAAGCTCGGCCCCTCTAGGTTACGTTTAAAGCCTCAATTTGTCCGTCGAAAATCGCCCATCAGCATGAAATTTTCCGGAAAATAGTTTTCGTCGTTAAACTTGTTTTTATCGTATCTCCTTCGTTATAAACCCGTTTTAATCCGTTCTTTCGCCAAAAGCTTCGTTTTTGAAAGTATTTTCTAAATCTTTGGTTGAAAAGTTCCCCTGAGTTACTGAGTTTTCTGTATTTTGCAAAATGGGACAGTAGCTAATATATTGTTTCAAAAATCCATTTTCCATGCTCTAAACTAGTTTCTAACATCACCAAATCTCTTGCAAACACCACAAAGCTAATCTAATCTTACCATACACCTTCTTAGGGTGCCATGGGTTCCTAATCATCACTAATCAAGTTAATTTAACAAGGGAATACCTAAAACAAATTCTAGGGTTTGTATGTTCAAAAAGTTAACAAAAATAATGTGGTATAGCTAGCTTGTGCATGAAATAAAGCATGAAAACCATATGATACTAGTAAATACTTGATGAAATCATGAAAATAAATTTGATAACTTACTTTGAAATATGAGGTGATTAGATGATGAGAAATCTTGTGTTTCTTGAGTTTGTATTGCAAAACTCTTAACTAGAATGATGAAATGAACAACTTTGTAGCTTTAATCTTTGAAAAATAATCACTTGATCATGGTGTTCTTGGTCCTTGTGGTTTGGCCGTGGGTATGGAGAAGAGAAAGAGGGAGAGAGCACTTTTTGATCCAAAAATTTGTTAAGTGGAATGTTTATTGTGTTTTTAGATATCTAGTTAGTTTAGGGCATACTTGTAATTAAGTCATCAAATGGAAGTAACCATGTGATATGTATGCATTTAAGGTAGGAAAATGGTAGTTTGCTTGCTATTTAATTTGTATCATTAGTTATTAGTGCATATAATGTGTTATGTTATAAGTTTTAGGTACCGGGTTAACTAAAAATAAATTGTGCCGAGTTGAAATAAATGTTAACGAAGTTATCCGGGTCTAAATAAAGTTATAAAAATTGTAATAATATGTTGGGTACAAAAGTTGAGTGATCGGGTGATTATTGTTTAGTTTTCACGAAAACCGTCGTAATATTTATAAACTTACGTTATAAATAAAATAAATTTCCAAAATACTGGGTAAATGAATATTATAACTTTTATGATGATATAATGGATATAAAAATATGTCGGGACCATTGTGGGAATATTTAGATATATTCGTCGTGTTTATTAACCGCGTGTTAACGTTTATTGTAAATAATTATAAGAAAAACGTTAAAGGTATCAAATATATAAATTTGAAAATCCTAAGAGTGGTATAACATGAAAATGCTATTATGATGATATGCAGATTGTCTCTAGTCCGAATGCAATGTCCTTACTGATAATGAAATGAATTCGTACCTAAACCAATCCGGTTTCACGAATTTGAATACCCGTAAACTAAATTTACGATGAAATGAGTGATGCAAGTGAATAGTGAATTTTTTTTTCTGGAAATGAATAGTGTTCAGTGAATAGTAAAATTTTTGAATGCTTCTCGGAATGTCAAACTGACACAAAAAATGATGAATAGTGTTTTGATGAATAGTGTTTGATGAATAGTGTTTTTCCAAAGTTTGGGAAATGACCTGAAATGGTGAGTTGTGACAGCCTTGATCTCCATCTTTCTTATAGTATTTTCTTCAGCACTTTTGATAGGAATTTCCTTCCCATCAGGACCTCTTTGTGGAAGAGAATCACCATTCAGAATGACATTCCACATATTGAAGTCAATCATTTGAATATACTGTCGAATCCTCATCTTCCATAGCTCATTCTCTCCCTGCTTGAGCATGGGAACCTTTGAAGCAGTTACCATATGTGTGTCGTCACCCATCTTCAGTAGTTGATTTGGAACAGTTTTCTTGTAAGGAACAAGTTCTTCTTGATTACAACTTCTAGATCACAAGCTCTGATACCAATAATAATGATTAGTGATTAATAACATGATACACAGCGGAATAAACAAACATCATGATACGCAGCGGAATAAACAAACATCATTATTCTCTGATACCACCTGTTGGATCGTTGTAGCTCGAGGTTGTTTAGACCTCATATTATCTAGGATACACAATAACAAAGATTAACAATATATGCAGCGGAATTAAACAAACATCAATTGTTATTGAACAAGGTTTTTCTTCATTATCACTCCAAGCCCCAACTATTATTTGATCAGAATAATACGGTTACAACTAATCTGTAACAGGAATCAAGCGATTCTTGACGCTAAACTAAACCAACCCTAGACATTTACAAATAATCAAATGTCTAGACACACACACCTTTCCAGTATTTTACATTGTGGAAGACATATATAAAAACCTAACCCTTGATCGCTTTATATAATAGAGATTTAGGGTTTACAAAATACTACAAAGGACTAATAAGTAAATCTTCTTTTGCAAGCAAGTCCCTTGTGTTTTATTCTTCATTATTTGAAGAATTCTTCCATTGTCTTTAGGTCATTCATGTTTCATTCTTTCTTGTTTTGTATCATCAAATCTAATAGACTCAACAATCTTCCCCTATTTGATGATGACAAAACAACCACGAATCTTTTACGAACTCCCCTAGACGAAGTAGAGAAATTGAGATAATAAAATCGCCATGAATGAAACAATCTTGTCTTCCCCTTAATCCATGCCATGCCACCACAATATCTCTTCCCCCTTTTTGTTATCAACAAATAGGGAACGTATGCAAATAATGATCTTGACCACCACGAACTAATATCACAAACTTCCAATCCAAGTTTTCCAATGTTTCAAATTGCCCTCCATGAAGAACACCAAAATGCTTACTAAAAATGAGTCCAAAACTGTAGAAAACTCCAACTAGCAGTAGTAATAATGACAACAGTAGTAAAAATCAAACACTTCCCCTCGAGTGGTGCATGAACATCAAATGATTAAAACACATCATAAGATACTTCCCCTGAAAGCAATGTGTTAATCATCTTCATGAATCTTCAATTCTGTAGGCTCTATGTAATGATCACTTGTGAAGAAAACCAAATATAACGAACTTGATGAAGAAGTAGAATTTCCCAAACTTGTTTCTTATATCTTGTACTAACCACGTGACTCCAAACGTATACCAAAACCAATGTATAGAGAGACAGCAATCTCTTGACAATAATCACTGAGCACAATAACGTAACTCCTTCAAGTGTTTGTCAATTCTTCGTCACAACCTTAAGCACGAACAAGTTATCTTTAAATGTAACGAGCCGTTTAAGATATGATAAGAACACAAACTTGTGAAACTCAACTACAACATCAAATAGGTGATAATCAACCTTCTTCGTAATCAATTAAGCAATAAGAACGAGCCTTTAGTCTTTTAAGAACATAAACCAAACTCCTTGTGTGTGTGAACCAAAAACCAATACCATGTAAATACTTCCTTTGTATAAACTTTTTTGGATATTCTGTGGTTTCCTTGTTAAATCCCTAGGTAATGAGCCAACCTAGCTCTGATGCCAATTGTTGAGTTTGTTAGACTCCATGGATCGTTTTGAGCACTAAGGATAACAATAATAATGATTAATAACATGATACGCAACGGAATAAACAAACATCATTATTATTGAATCAAGGTTTCGTCATCATCTTCACTACAACTAATCTAGGCGTTTACAATACGACTACGCCTAGACACACACACACCCCTTTACTAGACGTCTACATCTTTTATTGTGCACACATAACTAATGACCCATGTCCTCTTTATATACTAGAAGATTAGGGTTTACAAGAAAGACAATTTTAATATAATTAGGAAACTAAATATTATTTAAGCATATCTTCAAGAATCTTCCAAATCCTCCATCTTTTTATAGTTTCCCAACTTGTCACTTTCAGTCCTTTTGTTTCATTCTTATATTTACTTTGTCTCATCAAATCAAGAATCCCAACACCTAATTAGGGTTTGAATTAGGGATCTACGAATAACCCCTTACCGTTTTGTTATTCGATCCAAGATATTAACTATAGTGAGTTAATACCACGTTCTTGTACACACGAATTAATAACGTATTAATGTTTATGTTAGTAAAACACAAAAACAATTTTCTTGATAAAACAAGAATCAAACAACCGTTATGATGAGGGTGTACGATCGGTTTAGGGACAAGGAAAAGAGAAAACACAATTAGGGTTATTGTGTGTACAAGTTGTAACCAAACAATGAACCCTTGTGTGTGTTTATATAGCCTACAAAATTTGGAGGACAAGTTGGCTTGGGTTAGGATTTCCCCATCCCTTTGTCGACCGGATTTGGAGCCCAAGATGGGTTTCCGGATCCTTCTTGGCTATTTATTACACTCTAGTCCTTTTACTTAATATTTAACGATAGTTAGTCCATACCGTTAACAACTAACAACCATTAGTCCTTTTCTTGTGTTCAAATAATAAATATATATAACGTTTTATATATACTAATTATTAACCATTAATACTTATTCGTAACGTGTGCAATCCCGTGGTCTCGGGTTTGATACTAGACATATACATATTAATATTTATCCACAAACTCCAACATCTCCCACTTGTATATCTATTAATAGTATAATGACATTGGTTAGCATCTAGCAACATGCCAATGCCCCTAGTTCAACTCGAGGGAGGTCTCCTGGAAAAACCTTTAATGATTCAATATTATTATTATTATTATTATTATTATTATTATTATTATTATTATTATTATTATTATTATTATTATTATCCTTTTGTTACTAATACCATGTTAATAAAGATATGGATCTTAGTCATTCTTTAATTAACAATTCTGTTTCTCGTTGTTTATGATTGAGCAAGATTACCAAAACATCTGAACGTATTCCTGATAGAATTTGGGCATGCGTACGCAAACATCTTGTCAACCCTACGAGGGGCCCAACAGTATTAAACTTCAAAACAAATTTGAAGGAACAAATTCTATCTTGACTACAAGAATAACCCATGAACTTTGCAACACTTCTGAAAACAATCCTTATAACTACCAGTTACGGATAGCGGTAAATTACTTCACATAAATGCACTACATCCATGACACTTATCTGGTATCTCAAGTCTGAGGATAACTGTTTTCATGATTTACTTAATGACAAGATCCATAAAGTAAACTCATGTAGTAGGGATAAGTCCTATATTCAATTCATTGAATATCATGTGAAATTGGTATGTCAACGCATCAATATACTTTCAAGTATATTCTAACCAATACCCAGATTTGTCTTAATTTAATGATATTCCCATATCATTAATTGACAACGAACAATTTTAGAATAACAATCATAAGTTATTCACGGATTTAAACATGCAAATATAGGATACAATCTATTATTAATGAAAACAAACGTACAAAGTACTTTAATTCATTATGAATAATAAAATGCTTAATATTCCTTATCCAAATACCAAAATAGATCAATGCATGATAATTCTAGTTAATGAATTTTGTCTCAAGTAATAACTTGTTGACAATTATGCCTCAAGTAATGACAATCATACTTGTTGACAAGGCATTATTTCAACTAACTTTGATCTATTAGAATTTTGAGAATACTTATTTCAAGAATTCAATTATTGAAATTCTTGTATGTGTACATCCAACTATCTTGACAGCCACATAATATTCATAAATGGTATGACATCCTCAATCACCAATTTATGACAATCAAACTTTCAAACATTTTAAAGTTTAAGTATTCTAATTCTTTAATGTATAATGCAACTATACTCTTAGTTGAGCACAACTAGTTCACACGGCTATTAATAAGGATGAAATCCTTCCATGACTAGTTATTGAGTGTCGTCTTAATTTAAACCAGCATCATTGTATATAAAACACAATATGCTCTTTAAAATTCCGTAAACTTAATATCCATTGTGTAATGTTTGATGCCTTTAAATCTTTCAAGATTTACTGTCAACTATAACAATTACGCAACAATTTGCCATATTGTTTATACTTAGAATTTAGGAGCAATTCCAGGTTGAGGATCATTATTCTAAGTCCAGCCATATTCCATTAGAATATTCATTACACAAGTTACATAATAACTAATGCGAGGTTTTGCAACCTTGCAAAAGGTTTTACTTCTCAAGGGATCTTGAGAAGCTTGTAATCCCCACCAGGCAGTGTACCTGACCGATGTACGTAGTAGTATAGTGTAGTGGCAAGTACTGGGGAATTGATCGTTCTCTCAGGGAATAGTGTCGTTAGGATCAAAACTTAATTAAACTAGGTCTAGAGGTGAGGGATGATTCTTTTTGTATTTTTATAGTTTTTTAGAAATCAAGTAAAAATCTCGGGTTTTGGAAGAGTGGGCGGAATTAGTTGCTAGTCAACTAACCCAAATATCTACTAATGCAATGAAAATAAAATAACAAGAAAGTAAATTTGAAGAAAAACAATAATAAGAGAAACGTGTTTACTTAGATTTCACTACTCCCTAGCTACCTTTTACTAGTTGATTAGTTTGTTACAATTTCATGGATGACGGGTTATATTCCTTAATACCATTCGTAGGGCCGTGTACGATCTTTCCCAACTCTATAAGCTTCTACCTCTTCCTATGTCGAGCCGACTACTAGCTCCTAACATGGCCTCCTTAGTAGTTACTCATGCATTAAATACAACCAATTAATCGTAGTACACATCCGATTCATGTTTCTTAAGACGTTCAAGCATGTTACCAATTGGAAGTCTGCCAGTTTTCTTAAGCCTAACATCGATATCATTCATCCATTACAATTAATAACACACAACCAACCAATAATCAATAACTAGGTTTCATTACATCTAAGCAAACACAAAGAAAACCTAGCCTAGCATGTTAAAGTAAAGACAAGCATAAGATAGAATCAAACAACACATAGACATATTGAATGATTATTGGAAGACTTATCTTTATTAAAACATAGATGATAAAAGGGTGAAAAACCCTATAAAATTCGACCTAGGGTTTCTCCAAAAGTTCTCCCAAAAGTCACTCTAAAATTCTCCTCTTAATACACGAAAATTAGAAAACTATATATAGATTCTGTAGTCTGACGGCGTCACGTTATGATTCAGACGCCGTCAACCCGCCGCCAATATTCTTTTCGTATTGCCTAGATCCAGATCTGACGCCGTCATGTGTTAATCAACTCTTGGCCGTCAGGTGTGTTTTTGCTCTTGACGGCCTTGGTGACACCGTCATGTGTTAATTCCCAAAAACGTTCTGGCGCGTCTCGTTATACTTTTTATCCACCTCTTTGCCATAACGTGACTCCGTCACATGCAATACGTGACGCCGTCTGGTACTATTTCCAGCTTGATTTGGAGACTTTGCCATTTTCTTCACTTTTCGCTCCAAAAACGTTCAAAATGCTTCCTTTTCCATATTTCTTCTCCAAAGTACCTAAAATGACAAAAGGAACGATTTAGGGCAATATTTGATCAAATAATCTCGACTTAGGGCTTAAATGACCCCCTAAAAGTGGTACACTTTTCATCTCATCAATAACTTTTAATTGGATATCAAATATTGTTAAATCATTTAGCATTTAAGCATGATACAACAATAATATGATGCACATGGAAAATCTGTCAGTTAGATTTAGATTTCATTCATGTTCTATCTTTTCAAAATATATATCCATTTTCTAAATGATATATCATGTTCTATTAGAATTTATTTACCGCACATGTTTATTAAATAATAAACTTTTGTTCCAAGGTTTGTATGTTTTATTTTCTAAATCTTTCAAATAAAGTTTCATTCCAAACTAAGTCTAACCTTTTACTTATATGGAATGTTACTCTATAACATATATGATTTAGTAAATCAAACATAATACTCCCACTAGCTTTCAGGAATACTTAGAAATTATCTTATTTCAATTATAAATCAAAACACGGATTTAATAATTAAACATAAGAGTAATCTCCTAGATGCATGCATTTATCCATTCATGGATTGCACTTTGTACACTTCCAAAGATTTATATGAATTCATAAACTCATTTTGATTACTTATCGTCCTCGCTCAAGTAATCATACAATAAATAGTTTTGATATTCGTTGTCAAGTTTCATATACATGAAAATAAGCATGACAATTACCATCTTTGTATCTTTAATGTGCTTAGGAAAGAGTATTCAATCATAGTTAATTGCTTAAGTATGATTAATAATCTTGTCATAAGATATGCATTAAGATACGTGTACAATTTTTTCCATATGATTTCTACACAAAGATTTAAACTACTAGGGTTACATTATCTTTGAATAAATTCATCTTCATTCTCTAACAATTAAGAATTAAGATAAACCAAATTTTCAAAATTTGAATATCTTTATGAACAACATCTATAACATTCATAGTATGAGTAATTTACCCAATTCATTATTTTGGTAATACTACATCATATAATCGTCAGCATATTAATTAAATATCTGAGATATCCAAGTGGATCTATGAACGAGAATTCCATCATCTTGTGGTTTACTATTTACATGTTTAGCCTCATCATGATTTTCACTAGTGTGTTTTTAGAAGATTATGTATCTTGTAATTCTATCTTTTCAATATAAAATACTCCCACTTGCCTTTAGTATTATATAGAATATAAATACTTAGCAATTAAAGTGACAATACAATATTCTATTTTTGGGATATTACAAATACATATTGACAGTTCCTGACATTCTTTTGTTAATAACCTACACATAAGTAGTTTAACAAACTCAGAACTCCAATTTAAGACTTAATGTGATTCATCACATTTCATAATTCAATAGTGTCTTATAAATCTTCTAGGAGTCTAATTGAGTATATTTAATCAATACTAAATTTTCTAACCTTGATAACTTTTGGAAGAAAACAAGTCATAGCTATCTTTAATCAAACAATATAACAAGAGTAAATCCTAACTACATGAATGTAGTCTCACTAGCGATCTCGGAATGCATCACTAACGCAAGTTCTAGAATCTAAGTACTACTGGTACACTCATAAGCATCTTTTCCTAACAAATCTAGGGGCGAACCTCACATATTTGGGGTGGAAATTTTTGAGTGGTACGGTTTTTTGTGCTAGTCATACAACTCCTATCCATGAGACGCTCATTAAGGCTAAAGCTTCACTCCTAAATGTTGTAAAAAAAATTTAAATTTGGCGCTAAAATTGCCCTAACAAGTATTTCTCTTAGTCTTATTACACTCCTACTATTGAACAAACAAACTCAAGTGCAATTGCATTCTCTAAGGTATCATCATTTATCATCCCCTTACACTTAGGCTGAACATTGTCCCCAATGTTCAATAAAAAAGATGTAAAAGTAATGAAGGTAAAAGAATGAAACAAATACTCCCCTGATTCGTTCGGTGTGGATAATGTGATAACATGGTTAGATCCTCCTCTAAGAAAATGAACGTTGAAAGCTTCCTTCCAGAAATATAAATCATCTTCTTGTCCAATATAACCTGTTAAATCTGAGAAAACAATCATGGCAAACCTCGCGTAAAATCGGCGGCAAACTCTATATATACTAAAATCCTAGAAAGCAAATTAAGATATAATGCTTGTGGAATGAATGTTTGCAGATTTCCTGGAGTTTATAAAACTAAAGATTTAACAAAAACTATACGACTTCCGACAGAAAAACAAAACTTGCAAAATTTTCAGAATTTTACACTTGACGCCGTCAGGTTATAACCCTGACGCCGTCAGAATCCTTTGACAGAAATCTTATGTTAAGTTTTTGGAAAATTTCTGAAAAAACTCACGCCTTAATTCCTGGAAATCCTGCAAAACATCATTATGACTCGATACAAGCATTTGACTCAAACAAATACTAATATGCATGTTCGTTTAATATCGTCGTGATTCATGTTCAATCTCGTTCTTAGAAACAAATTTAGATTTCCCTTACATTTATCTTTTGTGAAATACCTTTATATGTAATCAAGACGAAGTTAAAGACAAAATAAAGCATTTTCACAATTTATTTTGGAACATGAGACACAAACAATAAAAATAAAGCATGCATACGGAAACAAATAAAATCAAACAAACAAACAAACAAACAAATAAAGCTTGGGTTGCCTCCCAAGAAGCTCTTTTCTTTATTTACGAGTCTTGTAGCTAGACTCAAGGTCATGCTCTATCCAATATGAGTGAGTTCCTCATCGAGGACGTCCTTAGGGTCGAACTTAGCGTGTAGTTTCCTATCGGTTCTCTTAGTTCGGTATGACTTTTCAAACTTCTCTCCATCCGGATCATATAGAATCAACTTCATATGCCATGATCCGTCACCTTCCTTAGGTGGCTTGTCCCAATTCCATTTACACTTATCACCTTCCCTTTTCCATTTGTTCATCCCTAAGTTGATAGGCATCACTCCTAGGAATTCAATCATTTTCGTAAAGACTAAGGGATCCTCAAAGGGGTTTAGTTCCTCATCCCTAGCTATGAGTTGCTCCACCGAATGTGTTCGGTTTATGAACTCCTCTTCTAAATAAAATGGGCGTTGAGGTCCTATGAAGTCTCCATTGATCCAAGGTCCATATCTAGATGGTCTTCTATTCATGTCTACCCAATGAGGTGTTGGTTCATTCTCACTATCGTAGCTATGCTTCTTAACATCGTAGACCGATCAAGTCTCATCTTCTCCTACCACTATCTTAGATTCCTTACAATCAATCATGGCACTTGCGGTCACTAAAAATCCTCTTCCTACTAGCAATGGGCATGTAGTGTCACTAACCATATCAAAGACATGAAAATCCGCTAAGATAGTTAATCATCCTACATGAACTACTATATCTTTAATCATTCCTACCGGGTGGGCAACACTTCCATCTGCTAGACCAATTATCACTTCTGTCTCCTTTAACTTTCCTAGCTTAAGTGTGGTGAAAAGGGACAAAGGAATCAAGTTGAGGCTTGATCCTAGATCGGCTAGTGTGTCGAAAGCTTCAGACTTACCTATCCTATAAGGTAAAACAAATATACCCGGATCATCTAGTTTCTTAGGTAGTTTGTTTTGAACGAAAGCGGTCCCATTTTTACCCAACTCAAGTCTTTCTTCATATTTTTCTAAGAGGGCATTGTATTAGGGGCACGGGCTAAGACATCAATGACGGGGCACTCAAGGTGAAGTTCCTTAAATTAATTGCCAAGGTCTTGTGTAGGAGGCGTTTCAACTATGCTATTGACCGGTTTAATGTTGGATGTTTTATTCAATTGGTCCTTTTGAAGAATTTGGGTTTGCTTGAAATACGTGCTCATGGCATTGACCGAATAGTATTGTGGACAAGAATTAGGAGAAGAAACTAATGATATGGCGTTAACGTTTAGTTTCAGGTTCTTGACCATGTTGCTAGGGAGTGCTCCCATTTCTCGGTCATTGAGAACTTTCAACAATGTGTCAATCTTATTTGTCATCTCACTTTGTTTTTGTTTGAAATCGGCTTCAAACTTTGCTAAACGAGCTTCTTGAGATCCCATAAAGCTAGACATCAACCCTTCAAAATTATTGGTACTGCCATAGTTGTTGGAAGGATTGTTGTTGAAAGCACGGTTAGGGGGTGGACCATTTGATTGGTAGCGATTAGGTGGAGTGGAAGAATTCTTTTGGAGTGCGTTTTGGCTTTGTTTCCACCTAAAGTTTGGGTGATTTTTCCAAGAGAGGTTGTATGAATCACCATAAGGGTTTGGCTCGGGTTTGAAAGTGTACCACTTGTCTCCCGCTCCGTCGGTATGCGAGGATGCATAATCCGTAAAAGCTTGTTTGGGGAGTTCCATGCAATCACGAGTGTCGTGAGGACCACTACATAATTCGCATGAAGAAGTGATTTTGTTCACTTGGCTTGAAGGTTTAGAAGCTTCGTAGGATTTAATGAGAAACTTGAGTTGGTCTTCAAGTTCCATGATCCTACGATCGGGAGTGCTTGAATTGTTCGAAGGTAAAGATATTGCCTTGATCGTTTTGTTCAAATCACGGGGATCATTCCAACCTTCATTGTCATAGAGAGCAAGATCTTCTATGAGTTCCCATGATTCTTCCGCACTTCGATCACGTAGCTTACCACCGGCCGCTTGGTCAATGGTTTGCCTCGTGGAGAGATTGATATGGTCATAGAAGATTTGGACTTGGAGCCAAAGATCTATGCCATGATGAGGGACTTTTTGGAGTAAGTCCTTGAAACGAGTCCATGCTTCATAGAGAGTTTCACCTTGACGTTGATGGAACATCAAGATGTCATTTCTTAGCTTGGTGGTTCTCCCCGGTGGAAAAAATTGAGCAAGGAAACGAGTAGTGAGATCATCCCAAGAGGTGATGGATCCCGCGGGTAAACGCTCAAGCCATTGACTAGCTTGGTCACGTAGAGAGAATTGGAAGAGACGCAATTGGGTCGTCTCTTGAGTTTCAACATCAAGATCTATGAAATCTACGATTTTGAGGAAATCCTTGAGATGTTGATTAGGATATTCGGAACGAAGTCCATAGAATGCACATCCGCTTTGCACCAACCGGATGGTGTCCATTGATGCAAAAGTTGGGCGTTCCTTGTTTGGATCTTTGTTCTTGTATTAACTGGATCTTAATGCTTGAGACCTGCGCACTAAGAAAGCAAACAACACCGTTAGGCTTATCGTGGGATTGTCTCCCATGATTATCCTCCGGCGTGAGAGTAAGTAATCGGTTTTAGGGTTATAGTGAAGAGTTAGGGTTTTAGATGATACCTCCATGAGAGCCGTGATATTCTTTATATACACACGAAATCCTTGTTGGTTTCGTGTTCCTTACTCTTCGGCGTATCCCGCCTTATATGGTCTATTGATCTTTATCCCATAAATAGAAGATCATTATCAAGACCATAAATAATATATTCGATTTTGGGCTTTTGTGAGCCCAAATTGTTATCATGATAGCCCATGCGTGATGGGCTTGGGTATTAGTAAAGTCCATTGGTCGGGTTCGTGACCCGAGTGCGGACTATACGTCATCATGTCCCCCTAGTCTAGTATGCGCAGGATGAAACCGCGGATGCTAGACTAACAACTTTAGCGAAGATATCCCAGGATGCGTAGCGGGGAAGTTTCAAGTGTTTCCCGCCTAAAAAATATACGATGAATCTAGACCAAGTAAATCCCAAATATCCCTCAGAAATCGTGAGGGGGTAGGTGAAAAATTGTTGTACCTCTTGATCTCCCAGCCACACGATTAGAAGTAGTGGGATCCACATGGCAAACATCCAAGAATGTGGGTAACCCTATATAAAGGGTATCTCCCTTTTCACTGTGATTATCATAGTAAAAACTCCATTTCCGCCATTGTTAAATTCTTCAAACATCCCTCAAGAAATCGACTTTGTACTAAGGTAATAGCGCGTACGCGTCCGAATTTATTAAAAATCTAACAATGGTCCGCCAATTGTCTGATTTTACTTCCGATATAACCGAGGATGAACTGCGTGAGTTCACCACGGATTATTATATCCCTCTCGCGTTGCATCCGGTAGTACCGGTGGCGACTGCATCCATGGCTGATTTCCCTGAGGGAAAAGTTGGGGTATATACGCGCTTTTTTGAATTTGCGAATCAGCGCGTGCCCATTTCGCTATTCTTGTGCGATGTCCTTAGTTTTCATCGCCTTCATATATCCCAGCTGCACTGCATAGGCGCAGCTAAAATAACCAATTTTGAAGTAAACTGTCGTTTGCTGGCAATTAACCCGACCATCAATTTCTTCCACGCGTTTTATCACACAACGTGGTCAAACGGGTAGGTATCCTTTTCCAAGCGCGCAGGGCGCCTTCAATGCTATACAGAAAAGCTAGACGCACTTAGGAATTGGAGGGAGAGGTTTTTCTGGGTTGATGATATAGTGTTCCCATGGACCTTTGAGTTCTATACCCAGGGGACGTTACCAAAGGATAAGCGCCCAAACCCCGAGACGTACAGCGCAGATGATGCTGAGACAATAAATGTCAACCGTATCCCCATCAACTCCTACCCAGAAGAGTTTTTGGTGCATATAGGCATCAGTCGCAACTTCTTCCAAAGTCATGATGAGGTGCCAACGTTCTTGGACGAAGATAGCCGGGGTGGGTGCTTGTCCTTCCTTTCCTTCGCATCTGTAGTGTAAGCGCTCTCTTGTATTGTAGCTTTATGTAACTCCGTTTTGTTTGTTGTTTGTTTTTTATTGTGCAGAGATGGATCTGTTCAGCGTAGTGAAGCTATCGAAGCCCACACAGGTAACCATGGGGGCGCGTCCTTTGAAAGATGACGAGACACCAATTTTGGAGGCTACAGCAGGGCGCACCATGGAGATTGTGCAGGAAGAGCCAGGGAATGCCTCCCTAGGGATTTTAGAGGTGACCCCCGTGTGCAGTGTTCTGAGCCTGAGGGTACAATCCCCTGAGCCATCACGCGCAGAGTCGTCAGAAGGCGTGGGGATCCTTAGGGCTGAGAGTGAGCCGGAAGCAAGCCAGGGGGTGAAGCGTAAGAAGGCTTCTGGCGATGATGGCGCAGGCACATCCAAGAGAAGACGTCATGTTATCACTGTGGATGTGTCTTCGGATGAGGATGTGTCGCTTACCTTTGCTGCGCAGGATACAACTGAAACTCCTCCCCCCAAGTAAGTAACGAAACTTGTGTCTTTAGAACTTCACTTTATTTTCTTTGTTAATATTCTAATTTCTAACCATTGTCATTTGCGTGCAGTGTTGAAGCTGCTAGGGATGCTGCTGTACATATTGATGGTCTTTCGCAGGAGAGCCAAGAGACTGAGCCAAAAGCTTTTGAGGATGTGCCAACGGATCGTCTCGTGGAGGAGTTGAGTTTGGCTGCTGCGCACCAGGTCTCCTTAGTTGCACAGCTGAAGGCAAGGTATACTGGTGAAGAAAGCAGCAATGCGCAGAAAGATGAGGAGATTGCGCTACTGAAGGCGCAGTTGGCTGATGCGCGGGCTGAGGTAGAGTCAACGAGTGCGTATGCCAAGAAGCTCACTGAGGAGAAGATGTCACTATTTGCCCAAGTGAGCCAAGAGCATTCCGCTTTGAATGATTACAAGGCTACTTGTCTTTGGGTGTTGAAATACATGGAGCAAAACAAGAGCAAACACTTCTCTCAGCTGGATGAATTTCGCAAGACTGTGGAAGATGTGCTGGAGAAGCAGGAGGGTAAGCTGCGCAAGCTCAGCATAGAGTATGATGAAGAGCTATACCCACACTTGGTATCCTCCATTGCTGAGCGCAGTTAGCGTTTGATTCCTTTGATTCTTTTGAATCCCATCGTATTTTTCAACCTTGCAGCATTTGATACCTTTGAAATTATTGTCTATAACACAATGGAAATGGTGTTTTATTCGCAGGTGGCTAATCAGCCATGGTCTTCGTCTTGCTGCCTCGAGCACCTTAGAGTCTCAAGAGGTTAAAGAGTCCTTTGGGGATGTTGTTCGATGTGCGCTGACGCGTGGCAAAGCAGAGGCTGTAGAGGAGCTGTGTGAGAACAAGGTTTTGGACATGCCTGTTACCCAAGTCCCAGGTTACAACGGGGATGCCTTTGTTGATCTTGTTGCTGCTATGGAGAAGATGAAGCTGTTAGAGCTTCCTCACATCGCTCAACTGGAGCGCGACCAAGATTACCCCATAGGTGTCATCATGGAGGGGTTGACCTTGGCCAGGCATGCAGCAGAGGATGTAGAGGCTCAACCTGATTACTTTTTGAAGCCTGATGTGTCGCAGCTGCAGGTACCTGTCTTTGCCCGCCCACGCGATATGCTTAACCCTTTTGTTGTTGAGAAGGAGGTCACTCTAAAGAAGTCCTTAGAGGCCCATGCCATGAGACTTGCTAGGAAAAAGGGTGTAAAGGGGAAGGCCATCCTCTGTGGTCTTGGTGCAGTGCATATTCCGAGGTCTGATGGAGTACCTGTTAGTGTGGCGACGGTGTCACCCAGGGATAGTGATCTGCTGAAGAAGCTGGGAGTGATGTGCACCGGGTTGGCAGCTAAAATCTTGAGCGTTCCCATAGTATGTAGGTTGTTTTAATAGATTAACATTTTTTTTTGCACATGTGCATGTTAAATCTATGTTTTGTATAAACTCGTAGTTTATAATAAGATGTTTATTTTGAAGGTGTAATTTGTACGCATGACGTTTGTACTTAGTTATTTGTCTTTTCATAAAAGACGTCCATTTTTTGTCTAAGAATCAAACTTGTTATGTAAACGTACTTAAAAGGGATTACAGGAATCTATAATCACTTATAACATAATCATGTATAAAGTTCATGACTTAATGTATACGCGAATATAAAATTCACAAGTGTATGGGTTAACTTGCAGTGTACTGCAAATACCATATCAAGGAATCAAAAGTCTTGACGCCTAATTTGTTAAACGCGCACAGTGTGCATTGTTGCGTATCCATCATGGGATGCGCATTGAACTTACTCCAACGTCTTGAGAGTAAGGTGTTTAACAAGGATGCGTGATCCAATGTTGATGGGTTTGCAACCCTCTTACTCAACGAGTTATTTAGTAGGTTTACTCATCCTTGTACCATCGTAGGTTTTAATAAGTGCATGCACGCCATGTAGGCAAAGTGTAATATAACAACAATATTGAGACATAAATAATATGTAAATAAATAACTGAAGTGTGTCGCGGAGTTAGCTAGAAACCGCGACATTTAATTAATACTTGCAAGTTTTTGAAAAAAGAAAAACATTTGTCTAGATAAAACAAAAATATAAATACATGGATATTTATTGAGCACTCACTAAAGTGCGGGGGTATCCGTGCGCAGGGCCGTAGCCTTTCCTAAAGATAGCATCTCTTGAGATTGCAAATATTCCATGTGCGTTATAGCACACGGCTATCCATGTCACGCAGCTTGTACGCGCCTTTTCCTAGTGCTTCAATGACCTCATAGGGTCCTTCCCACTTTGGTCCAAGTTTTCCTGTATCCTCTGCGTGGCTTGCATCATTAGCACGATAAACAAAGTCGCCTGGTCTGAATGAGGTGCTTCGAACTTTAGCATCGTAGTATCCCTTCTAGACTGGTGAGGATAAGGCCTGCGCCCGACCCATCCACGCATGAAGATCCATCCGTGAATAGGATCCATGGTTCTTGTAGTTCTACTTCGCTCCGTGGAGGTGCAACATCAGTGTTTGGTTTTTCGATGATGAAGTCTGCTAGTATCTGCCCTTTAACTGCAGTGCGTGGCCTATAAGAGATGTTATGCTCACTTAGTAACACACTCCACTTTTGTAATCGCCCCGATGCGTCGGGTTTGGAGATAACTTGCATGATAGGTTGGTCCGTGATCACCGCTATTGGGTGCGCTTGGAAGTACCTGCGCAGTCTTTTTGCAGCGAATACTAACGCCAATACCAACTTTTCCATTGCACTATAGTTAATCTCTGTCTTCTTGAGTGCTCTGCTTACGAAATATACCGGTGTTTGAACGGAATTCCTATCTGTCAGTAGCACCGCGCTGATTGCTCCATGAGTCGCAGATAAGTACATAATTAACTCTTCCCCTGGTCGGGGTGCGACTAGTGTGGGAAGCGCTGCTATATGTTGCTTAAGCTGTTTAAAAGCTTATTCCGCTTCCGCAATCCAACAAAAGTCTCCCTTTTTTGTACACTTCGTGAGTGTTTTAAAGAGAGGAAGTAACTTATCCGCTGATTTGGACAGGAATCTATTCAACCCGGCTAGTTTCTTTCAATGTGCGTGGTGAAGGGAGTTGGATGACAACCTTTGTTTTTTTTGGGCATGGCTTAATGCCATCAGGCTCTATCAAGTATCCGAGGAACATGCCTTCTGTAGCACCAAAAGTGCATTTCTTAGGATTTAACTTCATGTTGATCTTTCCCAGCGTCCTAAATGTTTCTTCAATGTCGCGTACCAACTCATCTTCGGTATGGCTCTTTATGACAAGGTCATCAACATATACTTCCAGGTTGCGGCCCACTTGCTTTTCAAATGAATTATCTACTAATCGCTGGTAAGTGGCGCCTGCATTTTTTAAGCCAAAAGGCATTTTTGTGTAACAATAAACACCCTGGCTTATGTGGAATGCTGTTTTTTCTTCGTCTTCTTTAGCCATTTGGATTTGATGGTACCCTTTGTACGCGTCTAGGAAGCATTTAAAGGGGTATCCGCACAAAGATTCTATCTTCCAGTCTATCTCTGGTAGCGGGTAGCAGTCTTGTGGACATGCTTTGTTGAGATCAGTGAAATCCACGCACATCCTCCAGCTACCACCACTCTTTTTCACCATCACTGGATTGGAGAGCCAGTCATGGTAATAGACCTCTCGCATGATGCCTGCGTCCACAAGCTTGTGTACTTCCTCTAGGATGGCTTTTGCGCGCTCTGGGGCTTGGCCGCGCTTTTTCTGCCGTACTGGGGAGTATCCTTGTCGGATTTTCAACTTGTGTTCTGTAATCGATCATGGCACGCCAGTCATGTGCTTTGGTTCCCATGCAAAGATATCTAGATTCCTTTGCAAGAGTGCACACGCAGCCGCTTTGCCTTTATCAGACAACGATCCCCCAATCGATACTTCTTGCTCCGGGTAATCAGGATGAATTGCGACCTTCATGTTTGATACTTTAGCTGCGTGCTGTTCTGGAGTGCGTGTCGTCTCACATGAAACTGTGTTACACTTTCTAGGCGGTACAGTGGTATTGTAAAGGGTGACAATGCCTCATTCTACTGGGAATTTGAGCATCCCATGTGTTGTGGACGGTACCGCGCGAATGGCTGATATTCCTGGTCTTCCAATAATGCCATTGTATGGCGAAGGAGATCTGATCACCATAAAATTCATCCAGGCTGCCGTGGAGTGTTGTTTATCACCAACGACCACAAGTGATCGTATTTTCCCCATGGGCCATATCTTTTCTCCTGTAAAGCCAGTCAATGACGTCGTGGCCGGAATTAACTGACTTCGTATCTCAGGTCGCAACCTTTTGAAACAATGTTCATACATTATATCTGCGGATGCCCCTCCCTCAACATACATGCGGTGGATATCGTGACCCCCCATATTTATCTCGATGGTGAGCGGTTCCACTACTGCGTTGTCCGCAGCCAGAGTGGGGAAAGAGATTTCGCTCCCATAAGAAAATTTTTGGCTGACCTTTTGCCTAGTCTTTCGCTGCCATGATTGTATCATGTAAATGGTGTCAGCCTTGTCCTTAGTAGCTTCTTTCTTGTTCCTTGTCTTTTGTTTGTCTTTCCCATCCTTGATGTTCTTCACCAGATGATCCATTCTGCCTTCTCTTACCAGCTTATCAATTAGTTGGCGCAATTGGACACACTCATTGGTGGTGTGGCCCTTCTGTCCATGATACTCACAGTACCCGTTCCCTACGCGCCGATCTTCTGGGGTGCGCATTGGTGGGGGTTTCGGGAAGTTTGCACCTTCCGTCACGAATATCTCTCTTGGAGTCTTCGTCAGTGGTGTATACTTGTCATTTTCTCGTCCGCCCCCTGACTGCGGTAGCTTTTGTTACGGTTGCTACTCTGGTCATTGGATTATCTCCTGGGCTGTTCTTGTGACCTATAGTTTGAGTAGCCTTTCTTGCTATCCGCAGCGGCGGCTTCTCCTTGGATAAAGGACCTCGTGCGCCTCATAAGTTCATCAAAGGTTTGGGGAACCCTATCGTTCAACCTTTTGATAAGCTCTGGGTTATTGATTCCGTTCATAAACCCTGAGATCTTTAGTATTTCGGGGCACGCCTTGACGTGTATGCATTCATCCTTATAGCGCTCTACATAAGCGCTTGTGGATTCCCCTTGGCGCTGTTTTACCCTAGCAAGTTCAACAAGGTTCTTGGCGCACTTCTTCCTCTGGGTAAAGTTCAAGCGAAATGCCTTCCTCAACTCTTCAAACCCATTGATACTTCTACGTGGTAGCTTACTGAACCAGTTTTGTGCATTCCCTACTAATGTAGAATTAAACATGTGGCACCACACGGGTTGTGGCCAATTTTCGATGGTTGCGGCTAATTCGAAAATTTTTAGGTGGTCGTCAGGATCACCTGTCCCATCATAAGTTTTAACATTAGCGGGCATGCGCCTTCTCTTATCTTCTGAAAAATCGCTGATGCGCCGAGTGAAGGCGTCAACCTTTTGGCGGCGCCAGGGACGGGACATATCTTCGTCCTCCTGGTCGCGGTATCTTTCCCTGGACTTCCAGTGTCCTGTTTCTTCATCCTCGTTGTCCGAGGAGTCACTTAAGGACGAGCTTCCTCTTTTTCGACGCCTGCGTCGGCTGTCCTCGGAGTCCGAGCTTGAAGGGCTTTCACTTGGAGAGCACCGTCGCCCAAGTCTATCATGGACCCTGTGACTACCAAGCCTCCTATGGACGTTGGTACGCCATCCATCGTCTTCATGCTCCTCCAGGTACTGTAAGTCATCTGCTTCATCATCCACAACTTTCCTTCCGATCCTAGTAAACATTGGGGGTCGGCGGCTATCCCTCTCGCGCCTCTCCCTTTGGTGGCGCGGTGGAGATGCTTCATACTCAGGGTCAAAATTGAGCCGGGCTTGCAGGCTCTGACTTGACATCTTTTTCGCTTCCTCTTGCATAAGAGCTGCCAAGCCTTCATAGTTTTGAGACACGAAGTCACTTGGCGCTAGTTCAGGCGCGACTCCTTCTAGCGCGAGGATGTCTGTTTCCACATCAGGACCCCTGTTTCGAATAGGCGCATGTGGCGGCTCAGTGGGGTCTCTTTCTAGCACCGTTTTGTGGGGGGTGGTGAAAAGAGTGCGCTGTAGATCTTCCGCACTAGTGGTTGTCGTAGTGGCCTGGGTAGTCCCTGTGAGCGGTCCTATTGGGGGCAGCTCAAGCGTACTGGTTGTTCCAGAGGTCTGCTTAGAGGCTGAATCGCTTTGCTGCTGCTTCCCATGTAGGTCGCCATGCATTTTCTTCGCCAACGGAGTCCGCTGGTTTAGGTTTCCGTGCTTTGTCATTCTAGTTTTTAGTAGAGTTCTTAGTGTAGGGTCCCACGGATGGCGCCACTTGTTGATGCAAAAGTTGGGCGTTCCTTGTTTGGATCTTTGTTCTTGTATCAACTGGATCTTAATGCTTAAGACCTGCGCACTAAGAAAGCAAACAACACCGTTAGGCTTATCGTGGGATTGTCTCCCACGATTATCCTCCGGCATGAGAGTAAGTAATCGGTTTTAGGGTTATAGTGAAGAGTTAGGGTTTTAGATGATACCTCAATGAGAGCCGTGATATTCTTTATATACACACGAAATCCTTGTTGGTTTCGTGTTCCTTACTCTTCGGCGTATCCCGCCTTATATGGTCTATTGATCTTTATCCCATAAATAGAAGATCATTATCAAGACCATAAATAATATATTCGGGTTTGGGCTTTCGTGAGCCCAAATTGTTATCATGATAGCCCATGCGTGATGGGCTTGGGTATTAGTAAAGTCCATTGGTCAGGTTCGTGACCCGAGTGCGGACTATACATCATCAGTGTCGGATCGCAAGGGAGATATATTGGCTCCTTGAGTGAGCTCAATGGTGTTTTGATAGCCTTGGTGGCTAGGACGGGAGTACTCTCCTAAATTGCGGGGTCTAGGAGGTTGGTTTGGTTGTGGTGGGTTTCGTTGTGGTGGGTTGATGGGATCAAAGAGATTACCACCTTCCATGATGGCGGATGGCAATAGTTACGAATAAATGAACAAAGAAAAAGATAGACTAAAGAAACTTATAAAAATAAAATAAAAAATCTTACTAGAAAGGAATCTAGCAAGTAGACCTAATAAAAAAAAATCAACCTAAACAATAACTATTCCCCGGCAGCGGCGCCAAAAACTTGATGCGTGATTTTGCAACCTTGCAAAATGTTTTACTTCTCAAGAGATCTTGAGAAGCTTGCAATCCCCACCATGCAGTGTAACTGACCGATGTACGTAGTAGTATAGTGTAGTGGCAAGTACCGGGGAATTGATCGTTCTCTCGGGGAATAGTGTCGTTAGGATCAAAACTTAATTAAACTAGGTCTAGAGGTGAGGGATGATTCTTTTTGTATTTTTATAGTTTTTTAGAAAGCAAGTAAAAATCTCGGGTTTTGAAAGAGTGGACGAAATTAGTTGCTAGTCAACTAACCCAAATATCTACTAATGCAATGAAAATAAAATAACAAGAAAGTAAATTTGGAGAAAAACAATAATAAGAGAAACGTGTTTACTTAGATTTCACTACTGCCTAGCTATCTTTTACTAGTTGATTAGTTTGTTACAATTGCGTGGATGACGGGTTATATTCCTTAATACCATTCGTGGGGCCGTGTACGATCTTTCCCAACTCTATAAGCTTCTACCTCTTCCTATGTCGAGCCGACTACTAGCTCCTAACATGGCCTCCTTAGTAGTTACTCATGCATTAAATACAACTAATTAATCGTAGTACACATCCGATTCATGTTTCTTAAGACGTTCAAGCATGTTACCAATTGGAAGTCTGCCAGTTTTCTTAAGCCTAACATCGATATCATTCATCCATTACAATTAATAACAAACAACCAACCAATAATCAATAACTAGGTTTCATTCATCCATTACAATGTAATATCATATATGATATATCATATATGATTTTTTCGGCCACGAAAAAAAAGTGAAAAAAACATTTTTTTTTTGTCGAAAGTATATTAAAGTGCCCGTCTATAGAAAGATAATTATGCTCGTCGCAATGGTGTAATTATTTTTGCTTAACGATTAACGGTTTAAAAGATATTTAAATAATAAAAAATGGGTGAAATATTAAAATGCTTTTAGTCTCAACCATTGATTTTTTTTAGATGGATGGTAAGGATGAGTTCCTTTATATGATAGAAAAGTTTGATATTTAATATAACTCTCCTCTATAAACTAAACCGAAATTGGGAACTCTGAAAAATCTAATCGGAGTCAGATACAACAAAATTGTGACCCAACCAGTCTTTCCTTTCAAAAAAAGTGAAACGAAACGAAACAAGAATCGTTCGGAAAAATGGTGACGAGGTGTTCTTCAGCTATGGAATTGAGGACGAGTTAAGACCCTCCATTCGGTTTGTATGTTTAATGGTGACGAGGTGTTCTTCAGCTTCTCTTGTATATGTTAGCATATTATTAATAATGTGGCCTTAATCTATTTACGTCTAATATCATTGTACATTATGTAGGTTGATTTATTTAGGTAATAATTAATTGATTACCATAATGTGGCTCCTAAATCTTGATGGAAGATTTGACTAAATAGAGATTATATTACGTATTATAATCTATACCTTATTTGGAGTTGATCCCTACTCAATCTCTCACTATAAGTAGGGGATTAGTTCCACCCCATTATACACACAGAATTTCCATCATCTTGTGAGAGGATTTGGTAGAAGGTCAAAGTTCCACCGGATACCAATGGCGTTCACATCTCTCAATTCATGTATGTCTTTCTTTTGTATTTACTGACTAATTGTTTATGTTATGTGTTAAACATGATTATTGGGATTAAATATTAACATGTGGCATCAGAGCGAATGGTCCGAATCATGTTTTATGATATACGCATCTGTTGATTTTACGTAGCTTTTACATGTTCCATCAATTAGTTTATGATGCATGTATGATATAGATAAAGATAAACCAAATAAATTATTACTATATAACAGAAGATAACTCATAAAAAGGATAAGTGATCTACCTTTTAATTATTATTATTTTCTACTCATCATTGTTATATAGAGAATTGGATATCACGTATACATGTGTTGATGATCATATAGCCTTTTGTTTTATCATTCATGTATGCGTTATAAATATTTATCATCGTAGCATATGATGTATCAGTTTAATGTTTCGAATTATTTGTTTTGGATCTAGTATTGTTTTATTCATGTGATCTTTTGTTATGATTAATACATGATAAAATACGTATGTTTTACGCCTAATCTTGTTTTAATGAAAATCATCATTATAAATGTTTTTTTACGAGCACTCGATATTTAGTTTCATTCTGGCCTGCTATGTTGATCTTGCATGTATTAATTATAATACTTTTATCGTAACACTAAATGTATTTTATTGTTTAAATATACCATTGATATTGCTTGACGTTTCTACTCCTATTTAAATTCTATACGAATATGAGAATGCTTGATTGCATATATCTTTTGAGTGTATATAATGAACTACGTATAATCAATTTTGTCTGAACTTTATTGTTGTTCAAACGAAAGAAACGTATATTAATATACATAATAAAATTGTTTTCTTTCATCATGCTTAAATAAAATAGGGTACTTAAGACATGTTTCTTTTATTTGTTAACATGTACAGTGGCTAACTAATTGTTAAGATTAAATGTTGGCCCAACGGAAAGCACTTAATCGAAACAATTATTTGAATCAAAGTCATACTAAGTTACGTGTTGGTGTGTTCGGGATTGTGGATTACCCCAACGGATAATCATAATTTTGACCGCCAAACGGTATTTGCAAATTAGATAGTTAGTTAACGAATATTTCTGCCCAACGGTGATATATTTTGTTGATTGATTTTGCATAATTTAATTGTGAGGTTATTAATGGGTTGTTAATGGAACCAACGAGAAGTTAACAATTACATCCAACTTCTAATGTGAATCTAATGTGGTGTTGTGGTTAGATCTCTATAACTAGCTTTTACCCTATAGCTGGTTGTTATTATTATGATACTAATATAGTCTTTATGTGATTTGTACCGTGGAAATAATTTTAGTCCTATATGAGCTTAATGATGAATTTGTTGTTACAGCTTTGACACCTAATGCTATTACCAACTGTGTTTCTGGCATTGAACCTCTAAATGGAACTAATTTTTCATCGTGGAAAGAGCAAGTGAGAATTTCCCTCGGCATAACTGATTTGGACTATGCATTAAGGTTCGACAAACCTAATCCTCTAACGGCCACTAGCACGGCCGATCAGAAGAGGACTTATGAAATATGGGAAAGGTCGAATCGCATGTCCCTAATGATAATGAAGAACTCTATTTCTGTAGCTATTCGAGGAGCCATTCCGGACTCTGAGGATGCTAAAGAGTACTTAAAATCAGTTGAGGAACAATTTAAGGGCTCGTCTAAAGCTAATGCGAGTGCTCTTATTCTCAAAATGCTCACCGCGAAATATGATGGCCTTAGTGGAGTTCGTGAGCATATCATGATGATGAATGACATGGCCTCTAAATTAAAGGGCATGGACATGGAAATATCTGAAGGTTTTCTCGTTCATTTCATAATGACATCTCTCCCCGCTCAGTTTGGTCCTTTTAAGATCAACTATAACACGCAAAAGGAGAAATGGAAAATGAGCGAGTTAATGGCCATGTGTGTCCAAGAGGAGGAAAGGCTTAAAATTGAAAAGCCGGATACTGCTTACCTTGCTACCACTAAAGGCTACAAAAAGAAAAGTTTTAAAGTTAACAAAGGTTCTAAATGGGAAAAAGGAAATTCTGACAAGGCAAGTTCAAGTAATGGCAAGGAATCAAGCCCTAAATGTCGATTCTGTAAGAATCCTGGCCATTTCCAAAAGGAATGCCCAAAGTTTCGAGAATGGTTAGATAAGAAAGGTTCGTTATTTTCCTATGTCACTTATGAAAGTTTTTTCATTGATGTCCCTTCAAACACTTATTGGATTGATAGTGGTTCCATGGTACATATAACAAATTCATTGCAGGGATTCCTTTCAAAGAGGATGCTACAAAAGGGGGAAAGAACCATTAGAGTTGGCGACGGGTATGAGAGACATGTTGAAGCCGTAGGAACTCTTAGATTAATTTTAAAGAGTGGTTTCAATATGTATTTAAAAGATACACTTTATGTCCCATCCATTACTCGGAACCTTATTTCTGTTCCTAAGTTACTTTTTCATGATTATGAATTTATGTTTGGATATTATGGTTTGAAAGTGTATTTTAATTCTCATCTTGTTGGCACTGGTTCATTAGAAAATAACCTCATTAAATTGCAATTAGATAGCAACTTTGAAAAACCCCTATTATCAATGGATGTCAATGTCATTAGTAATGGAAAAAGAAAACATTTGGATGAAGAAAGTTCCTCGAGATTGTGGCATAAACGTCTTGGTCACATATCTAAAGATAGAATGCAACGTCTTGTAAAAGAAGGAATTCTTCATCTAGATTTTTCTGATTTTAATCAATGTGTAGAATGTATTAAAGGGAAATTTGTTAAAACTATTAAGAAAGGATCCACAAGAAGTAAAAATCTTCTTGAGATTATACATACAGATATTTGTGGACCTTTTATAAATGGCATAGGTGGACATAAGTCTTTTATTACGTTTATTGATGATTATTCTTGTTACACTTATGTTTACTTGATAAAAGAAAAATCTGAATCTCTTGATGTATTTAAAATCTTTAAAGCGGAAGTTGAAAATCAACTAAACCGGAAGATCAAAATAGTGAGATTAGATAGGGGCGGAGAGTATTATGGTAAACACTCTGATCTAGGTCAAAGCCCCGGGCCATTTGCTTTATTTTGTCAGGAAAATGGAATTGTTAATCAGTTTACTATGCCTTATACACCACAACAAAATGGTGTTGCAGAAAGGCGAAATCGTACCCTTATGGATATGGTGCGAAGTATGATTTGCAATTCTAGTCTTCCAGAGTTTTTGTGGACTGAGGCATTGAAAGCAGCAACTCATATACTTAATAGGGTACCTTCTAAATCTGTCCCTAAAACACCATTTGAGCTTTGGACAGGAAGGATACCTAGCTTAAGTCACTTTAAGGTATGGGGTTGTCCAGCTGAAGCAAAGATTTTTAATCCTCAGATAAAGAAACTTGACTCTAGAACCATTAGTTGTTATTTTGTTGGATACCCTGAACGATCTAAAGGGTATCGGTTCTATTGCCCTAATCATACCACTCGAATTGTCGAAACAAGGGATGCTGAATTTCTTGAAAATGGTGAAATTAGTGGGAGTGGTAAAAGAAGCATTGACCTAAATGAAAGTTTAATGGATGCTCCTAATCAAGAGTCATCAATACCATTAGACACGGAAAACACAACAATCGTACCTTCTGATGAAGTTGTTGATATTCCAATAGTCGATGCACCACCACATGATCAAAACCCAAATCCACCTGTTGACCAGCAACCATTAAGAAGGTCTGAAAGGACCAGAAGACCTGTTGTTCATGATGACTTTGTAACCTATCTAAATGAGGATGATTATGACTTGAGTAAAGTTGATGATCCCATATTCTATAAAGAGGCCATTAATAGTAACCAATCAACTCAATGGCGTGACGCCATGAATGATGAGTTGAAATCAATGCAAATTAATGATGTTTGGGAACTTACAGAATTACCAAATGGTGTAAAACCCGTTGGTTGTAAGTGGGTCTATAAAACCAAATTAGACTCGAAAGGAAACATCGAGAGATATAAAGCACGTTTGGTTGCTAAAGGCTACACTCAAAAGGAAGGGATCGATTACAACGAGACATTTTCTCCTGTTTCGAGAAAGGACTCCTTACGAATAGTCATGGCATTGGTTGCTCACTTTGATTTAGAGCTACATCAAATGGATGTTAAAACTGCATTCCTTAATGGTGATTTGCATGAAGATGTCTATATGACACAACCGGAAGGTTTTGTGGTTGAAGGCAAAGAACATATGGTTTGCAAATTAAAGAGATCTATATATGGGTTAAAACAGGCTTCTCGACAATGGTATTTGAAATTTCATGAGGTTATGGGTAAATTTCAGTTCAAGAAAAATGCAGTGGATCAATGCATATACCTTAAGATCAGTGGGAGTAAATTTGTCATACTTGTGTTGTATGTCGATGACATTATTCTAGCAAGTAATGACTTAAATATGTTGTTTGAGACTAAAAGGTTTCTTTCAGAAAATTTTGAAATGAAAGATCTCGGGGAAGCCTCTTATGTGATTGGCATTGAAATATACCGGGATAGGTCTCGTGGGATATTAGGCTTGTCCCAAAGGGCTTATATCGACAAAGTCCTCAAGAAATACAACATGCAAAATTGCTCACCAACTGTTGCCCCTGTTGTTAAGGGTGACACTTTTGGTACATATCAGTGTCCTAAGAATGAGTTGGAACAAGCAGAAATGAGACTTATACCTTATGCTTCCGTAGTTGGAAGCCTTAATTATGCTCAAGTATGTACACGCCCTGATATCTCATACATTACTGGTATGCTTGGACGTTATCAGTCCAATCCGGGAATGAAACATTGGAAAGCAGCTAAAAAGGTTTTGCGATATCTTCAAGGGACTAAGAACTCAATGTTGACTTATCGAAAAATGGATAACCTTGAAGTCATAGGTTACTCAGATTCCGATTTTGCTAAGTGTAAGGACTCTTCAAGATCCACGTCAGGGTACATCTTTATGTTTTCAGGAGGTCCTATATCATGGAGGAGTCGTAAGCAAGAACTCACTACAACTTCCACTATGATGGCTGAATATGTTGCATGCTATCACGCAGCTAGTCGTGCCATATTATTGAGAAATCTAATTTCTGGACTAAAGGTAGTTGACTCTATTTCAAGGCCTCTCAGGCTATATTGTGATAATAGTTCAGCTGTTAGATTTTCAAACAGCACTAGTTCCACTGGAGCTGGTTTATATCTCGAGACTAAGTATTTATATGTTCGAGAGAAGGTTGAAGACAATAGCATTGTCATAGAGTATATTAGCACTCATGACATGTTGGCGGATCCGCTTACTAAAGGTTTACCACCCAAGCTCTTTTTAGAGCATGTTGCCGGCATGGGTTTATGTAATAGCCAAATTTAAGGATTTTATTGTTTTTGTTTCACATTATGTTTGAAGTTTGTTATTCTCTAGTTTGCGCACATTAATTGAGATCTTATGAACAAACAATTATTTTGGATCATTTTGAATGGATTTATTTTATTACCATTTTGTATTTTCCATTCATATACATTATGGATTATGATCATGATCATGTAGAAAAGCTAATGGTATAATTAGTAGGGGTCCCGTGTCAATAGCGATGCTATTGACTATGTTAGTTTGCGTTAGTGATTCTATATGGTTATGATAATGTTATGAAATCAACTTGGCCAATCTAATGTTGTACAAAATGTAAATAGGAATAAGGCCAAGTGGGAGAATGTTAGCATATTATTAATAATGTGGCCTTAATCTATTTACGTCTAATATCATTGTACATTATGTAGGTTGATTTATTTAGGTAATAATTAATTGATTACCATAATGTGGCTCCTAAATCTTGATGGAAGATTTGACTAAATAGAGATTATATTACGTATTATAATCTATACCTTATTTGGAGTTGATCCCTACTCAATCTCTCACTATAAGTAGGGGATTAGTTCCACCCCATTATACACACAGAATTTCCATCATCTTGTGAGAGGATTTGGTAGAAGGTCAAAGTTCCACCGGATACCAATGGCGTTCACATCTCTCAATTCATGTATGTCTTTCTTTTGTATTTACTGACTAATTGTTTATGTTATGTGTTAAACATGATTATTGGGATTAAATATTAACAGTATATTGTTTTTTGTTTTGTTATTGTTTTTTGGAAATAAAGACACGTCATATACTTTTTTTTTTGGTCAATATTGTTTCTGACTTTCATAAGTTAGACCTTTCGTTACTATCGTTTTTGAGTAAATTGCAAAAATGATCCTTATAATTTGACCAAACTGGATGTTTAGTCTTTATGGTTTGAAAGAAATTCCGGGTTCATTTTCATCCTTGACCAACACGAAATGACTAATCTGCCTACGTCTTTTTCCTCTTTGAATTCTTCTTTGAATTTGTATATATTTTTAAATATTAATCTGAGAACATGGAATCAAATCAAAAAACACACTTAACAAAACTCATGAAGAACAAATTATATCTTTCACTAAACCACAAACATTCATCTTCTTCTTTTTGTTTTAGCTAATATTGAAATCATCGCCGTCAATTTCAAGAATAAAACCCTACCTTTAACCCAATTTTGAAACCATCATTTTTAAAAACCCTAATTTAGAAAATCAGCTTTTCAATTTTGAAATCCCCAATTCCGAAAGTATTATATTTTATTCGAATTTGGGCTTCATGTCCAAATCTTAAGTGTGTTGTTTGTGTTAGTGGCTTGAAGTCGTAAACATGAATACAGAAAAAAAGATTTTTAGTTTTTTGATTTAAGTTAAATAAAAAAGGAAATTGGGGGCTTACGGGTATGTCTTTTACTTGTTCTTCAAATCTAACGTTTTTTTTTTTTTTTTTTTTTTTTTTTTTTTTTTTTTTTTTTTTTTGTGTTTCTTGATTTATACAGTACCCTTCTTAAATTGTTATTCAAAAAATCTATAAACTGAAAAGAAAATTTATGGAGGGAGAAGACGAGGGCATATTAGTCATTTCTTGTTGGTCTAGGATGAAAATAAACGCAAAGTTTCCTCATAGGGGATGACCCCGGCAAGTTCCAAACCATACTCTTTGTCAAAAAATTCAGTTTTGCTTTTTAGCATTGGTTTCATCTCATTTTCTCATTATAAGTAGAAGCAAGCAGCAAAACAATACACACATTTACACATAACCTGCATTTCGATGGATGCTTCAGCTGTTGTTGTTGATGTTCGGGCTCCCATTGTAAAATGGCATTTCGTCTTTAAGGTGATCAACTAATAACTTATTGTTTTTACCTCCGTTTTTAACTAGACTTTTAATTGTTGGCTACTGCGTCATTTATACTTTATCATGCTGATATATAATCCTATGCAGTTACTGGATTTTTTTTGTGAGTTTAAGTATCATATTTTTACGTTTAATGGATGATAATATTACCTGCAAGTTACTAGATTATCTGATCACAACTATGTTCCAAGACTTTACTAGGCTTGAGCTGATTTGAAAATTAGTTAAGTTTGTGAATAAACATCATGTTAGTGTACTCATAACTAGCTTTTATCGATTTTAATTGGGAAAATCATATATCCCTGCAGTAAAACAGCAGCTATATAATCTGCAGAAAAGGTATAAGCAGGGACAATAAAAGAACTTGAAAGGTTTGATGGTAATACTGGAAAATTTTGAAGATTAATATCCCCCATGTAGCAGATAGATACTTTGTCTGCAGCGATGTTAAGCCCATGTTTAGATACAACGCTCATGATTTGTTTTTTCTATTATAGGTTATTTCTGTAAGATTTCAACGCTCATGTTTGTTATTTGGTTTAAGATATGATTCCTAATAATTTTTCTCTCATTTTTTATACGAGTTTCAAACTAGGTGTATCATAATTAGGTTGGTTTTTGAATTATCATGTGTGTTTGTGTTATGTTTTCGACTAGGTTTCTCATGATAAACATTGTTTCCTTTCTCATAACTAGGTTTATCAATTTATAGCTTCCTTATTGTTGCTGTTTTTTTTTTTCTATAACTATATCTATATGTATATAATAACACAAGATGTCAAAATTAGGTGTACGTGATGCTGCTGTTCACTGTCTTGTTTGTCATGCTTGGGGCGATTGTAGGCATTTGGTTTGAGCTTCAAGGGGTGGCCAATGGGATTAATTTTATTGGCTTATTGTTTTGGATAAAGAAAATAGATATAGAGAGGTGGTTTCGTAGGTGTATCTGCATCTTTATCGCCTCCTTTCTTTTTGGGGCAACTATTGGGTCTCTCCTAGACCACTTCTATCATATTGATCAAAGGTAAATTCTGATACTACTCATTGTTGTAATGTTATTTGCTTAAAGAAGTTTAAACTACTGAGACATCATTATTTATAGAGATAGGAAATCAGGCAATGCCTTAGCCCGTTCCTAACAGCAAGGCTTGATTAGGCCTGTCTGGTGTTACTTGAGGACAACTTTTAGTTCAAATACCAGTTGAAAGTTGCCTCGACTTGGAAACAGTTTTAGCCTGGCCTGGATAAATCCTAGCCTCCCCTGTTTTTTTTGGCCTGACTCTGTTAAAACCTAATATTACGGTTCCTAGTTTATTTATTCTTGTATGTGTGTGTATAATATAAAATTTTTAAGATATCCATGATATATTTAGGCTCAACTGTATTGATACTCTTAAGTTTCTAGTTGGGTAAAAGTAGAACTAGTGAGTTTTGAGATAATGAAAACATGACACTTTGTAGTTGTTCTGCTCATGTTATGCGTTGGTGGTTTGTTGCCAAGAGCAATAGCTTCTTCTTTACCATTGATTTTAGAAGTTTAAGTTACCTAAGTTATTTTCAGTGAAAACAGTTGACTACTTTAAGGTCAAACTGTGTTCTAAAATGGTGTGTTTTTAATATGAGGTTGGAGATAGTTATGTAATGAATAAATGCAGGATGGTTTATAAGTGGTGTAATATCATAGCCAAGGTTCATTTGTACAAAAACTGTGATTTTGATCATTAATTATCGCCGTTTTTTGCAGTTACATGGTTTCATTTTTTGCTTCTGGCATCTTCCTATTCACCCATCACGTTCTTGCTCTTTGCACTCGTGAATTCAACTTGATAGGCAAGATAAACGTATTTGCACTTCCTGTTTGCATCTCCTTTTTCGTGATACCACAAGAGGCAGAATACATCATCAAATTCGTTTTGGTTGTACCATTCATTTGGTATGTATTGCTGAGGCGGTGTAGAGACATTGAATTGGTTTGGACAAACTGCATCCTAATTCATATCCACTGCATATACATCCTAAGTATATCTTTTAAGTATCCTTTTCTTTACCTTTTGGTAAGATATTCAGATAATTTTGATTATGTTTTTGGTTTTGTTTCTTCTGCAAAAGAAAATATAAAAAATATGATACTTGCTTTTTTGTATGTTTGTTATTGTAGTACATCTACGTGTTTGTACTGTTCATTCTATACCACCTGATCGCTCATACCCGGCAGACCATTCATTTATCCCTGTCCTATCTCGAGGGTGATCTTTCTGTTACCGGCATCTGCATCACTTTTTACACAGGAATTCTCGAACGTACTAACTCTCTCATCGTTGACTTTGGTAAATCAACTAATACTCTCTTCATTTGACATAGTTATCGGTTTGTGTATGTTTTTACTAATATGCAACCTTACTCATCATGTGATTCTTTTTACAGCTTGTATAATTTTTGGACTTGTATGGTTTGGATGCCGTGCCATTAGTATGCAAATTTGGCAGGCAAGTTCCACCTACGTAAAAGAAATACAAGATGTATTCATTGCTGCTGTCACAGTACTTAAAGATTATTTGGTCAGTCTCGCATGTGGCGTGATCGTTGTTTCCTGGTTTGTGATGTGCATTTTTGTCTTTGTAACTAGTAGACTTCAAGGCTAGGACTATTCGAGGTTTCAACCTGCAGTTTTTTGCTAAACACTATACGCAAACCAGAAGATGTGAAAGTTAAAGTATAATTAGTGTCCTGTATTGGGTTTTCAGTGACAGAATAAACAGTGAAATTGAGTTTAAATACAAATATGGGGTCCAATTACTTTTAAACCATTATCTTATCTGTTGTTTATAGCCCTGCACTCCCAGTTTTCCGGTATTAACATTTTGCTCCATATACCTGACACACTCCCAACTTTGATAAAGGTTGAGATTGTCGATCTACAGTCGTATATTTGTTACGCACATCCGCCAATTGATCTTTACTGTGATTTGCTCCGTAACATAATGATAATCTACATCAATATACATGGTTCTCAAATTGTGTAAGGCTGCTTGATTGTTACAATGCTAGGTAGTAGAACCTAAGGGTCGTTTAATTGGTGAAAAATATCTCATTTTTCTAGGAAATTTTTCATGTGAAAATGAAAAAATTGAAAATCCGTTTAGTCACACATTCCAACAATTTAAAAAAAAATGAAATTATCATTTTCTAAATTTTAACTAAGAAATTAAAAAGTCCATTATACCATTCTCACTTTTTTCTTTCTCATCTTTTTCTCAACTCCAAGAAAAAACATATACACCATTCTACCCATAATCTCTCTTGTCATCCTCCACCGCCCACCTTCGCCGCCACCGTCGCAATTTGAGGTAATCTTCTTATCATTTTTATAAAAGGAAAATATAACTCCAACTAAACGGGTTTTCAAAATTCTCAACTCTTCTTTAGAGAAGAAAGATCATTCCATTCTCTGCGAATTTAGAAACGAAAAAAGAAAGAAATTTTTTCTACAACTAAACAGCACCTAAGTTTTTAGACCTTATTCTTCAATAAAGTGACTCTTGATGTAATTTCACAGTAAATAAGAGCCATAATGCTATAGGTGATTGACCCAGCATTACAATGGCCACATAAATAGAATCACTCTGAATCACAATAATATGAGACATTCGTTCCACCTCACCATCGGAAATACCAATCCCATTCAGTCTACGGTTAGCAAGGTTAATAATGCCTAAGCCAGAAACATCGACAAAATTAATAAAGGATACTAATCAAGCTCTTGATGTTGGCCTCTGACTAGTCACCAAAAAAGAAGCATCACCAGCATATTGAAGAACAGCCTTTGATCAATTGATCCCCTTGGTATGGAACTCATCCGTAGGGGAGCCATTAATAAGGATAGAAATAGTGGCCGAAGAGAGGCAGCCTTTGATCCATCCACACCATTTATCCCTAAAACCATTTGCTCCATGATATATATCAAGTAAGAATATCAAGTTGATAATAACTACAAGATATCTTAACAGTATCCGAAAAGGGCAAAGATCTAAAACATGACAGAGTGAAATTTGTAATTTACCCTAGATATATGATTTTACAACATTCGCCCTTTGAACTACTTAAGTAATAAATAGGGTAAAGACCATAAAATAACAACTTACTTTCTCTAATTTACCGAGATGAAACACGTACTTTTTTATCAACATTTAAGCCAACGAAACTTGCAAATATTATTCTAAGGTCAACAAAAAGACTAATTATATTAAAAATAATAATTGAAATAACTATATTACCCTTGTCTTATTAAACTATACCCCTCACCTTCTTCCAGCTTTTCATTCCCTTGACATCATCTTCCTCATTTACCTTATCTTCTTTATCTTCCATCTCAATGTTAATAAACACTTGAAAATTAAATAAACACCAAAATGAACATCAATATACTCGATCAACATTCAACACCCATCTCATTCTCATTTTTCATAAACACCAACACTCCATTTCATAGATCAAAACCCACAATAACAACCATGACAACCATTTGAATG
The DNA here is from genome assembly GCA_030686995.1 of Artemisia argyi. Classification (NCBI taxonomy): domain Eukaryota; kingdom Viridiplantae; phylum Streptophyta; class Magnoliopsida; order Asterales; family Asteraceae; genus Artemisia; species Artemisia argyi. The sequence goes on along the minus strand of CM060685.1, from coordinate 131,781,742 downwards.
ATATTACAACCTGCTACAAATATAAACCATAACCTATTTCAAAATCTCTACCAAAAACTATTGGTAAATCAAAACTGAAATTAAACCCCAAACAAAACATTCAAACAAAATTTGTATCAAAGTGGGTTCGGGTTAGATAAAAAGTCAAGCTCATATGGGTCGGGTTGAAACCCACCTGCAACTACCATTTTCACAAAGTGGGTTCGGGTTAGACAATGATGGAGATGCTTTCAAAACCCACCTGCAACCACCATCTTCACAACAGATCTAACATAGAAGAATACAACGACCACCACCGTCGCAATAGACGTGGGTTCATGTTTTCGATTATAGGTGTAATTCGTTTGTAAAAATTGATTGGTTGGTCTCTTTAATGATGTACAATGAATGAAATATTGGTTTAAGAATAACTTTTTCTGGTTTTGTTTTTATTAAAGAAGATAATGAATGTGGTTGGGTTTTTTCTAGGGGTGGAAACGAGCCGAGGCGAGCCCGAGCCCGCCAGAGCTCGAGCTCAGCTCGTTTATATTTTAGAAAGCTCGAGCTCGAGCTCGGCTCGGTTCGAGCCTTAAGATTTGAGCTCGAGCTCGGCTCGTTTTATGATATAAAAAGCTCGAGCTCGGCTCGGGCTTGGCTCATTTATGATGCCCTTATATAAAGCTCGAGCTCGGTACAACATCAACATTGTGACAATAAACTAAACCCCAGTCCATTAACTTCAGATCTAAAAGGAAAAAAAATGAAAAGAAAGATGAATGTGCTAACAGGTTTCAAACAATCAAACACAACTCACTAATCTATACCCATCCACGAACATACCATCGTCTACAATAACCAAACAGTAAACCTCATCAATATATCATATTCCCATCTCCACTTCAAACAAACTAGACTCAAAACTTTGAATGAAAAATAACACATGATCTCAGCTTTGTTCAAAGATCTTAAAAATCATAACTTTTTAAACAAGAACCCATAATAGATCTATGTGAAGCATAACTTCTTTTTACTATCCGAAAAGTTAACATAAATATTCATAAGGTTGCATTTTTGATTCGAGATTTACAGAAAAGGAAAGAAGGAGAGTTACAGTTAACATAAATATTCATAAGGTTGCATTTTTGTTTAGATCTTGTAACTGAAAGAATTATGGGATGCGTTTGGTGTGTTATAACATGGGACAATTTTTTGTTGACTGAGATGGATGTTATCTCTTGAAGAGAGTTATGAACTTATGATATAGAAGATAGGGGTGTTGTGGCTGCAAGGATAAGAAATGAGGCGTGGATTTGAATAAAGAAAATTAGGTTAGGTTGTGTTAATTGGATTGTGTTACCGAAGTTTGGGTTCCTTAATGGACTTTAAGTTGTGATGTAACCATTAACCACAATACATTGAATACATAGACATACGTATTTTATATGTATAAATACATGAAATATATAAAGCTCGTTTAGGCTCGCGAGCCTATTCGAGCTTTATAAATAAAGCTCGGGCTCGGGCTCGATTATTAAATGAGCTTCAATTTAGGCTCGAGCTCGGGCTCGAGCTCGTTTAAGCTTACCGATCCGATCTCGAGCTTTTCACGAGCGGCTCGGCTCGTTTCCACCCCTAGTTTTTTCTTAGATACACTTTACTAATTAATATATAATGTTGTGGAGGTTTGATGGAGGACTGATGATGGCGAGGGTGGGGTTTGATGGCGGACTGATGACGGGTATAGTTTAAGAAGACAAGGTACTATAGTCACTTCAATTATTATTTTTAATATAATCAGTCTTTTTGTTGACCTTAGAACAATATTTGCAAGTTTCGTTGGCTTAAATGTTGATAAAAAAGTACGTGTTTCATCTCGATAAAATGGAGAAAGTTATCTTTACCCTAATAAATAACCCATATGAATAAACCTGACTTGGTTAGCAACTCAGATACAAACAAAAGAAAAAATCTCAACGTCAAACTTAAATCAACAAACCCGTAACCCAATCAAAGATACAAGAACAAAAGGCTTATAAACTCAACCGAAATTGGGAACTTTGAAAAATATAATCGGAGTCAGATACAACAAAAATGTGACCCAATTGATTTCTTACAACCAGAGTGTTTCCTTGTTTGTATGTTTAATCATGCTTATCTTCTCGCGCTACATATATATGTGAACTCATGGCGCGCATTTTTGTTTTTGGAAATAAAGACACGTCAGATTTTTCTTTTAAAGCATGTTAAGTAGGACCCGCGCAAATTAGGTGAGCCCCTCTACATTTTGAGGTGGCAAAAAAGTATGGTTGGATTCGGTCTTAGGTATTAGATGGGTATGGGTATAGATGAGTTACTTGAAATGATGAGTCTAGATGAGTTTGGGTCAAACGAGTCTTGGGTCAGGTCGGGTCGGGATTTTTTGGGTATTTCATCTTTATCCTTTTATTCATCATTAATTATTTTTTTATTTATTTTTTTTGTCCGTTTTTTTACGTTTTCGTCAGATTTTTTACGTTTTCGTCCGTTTTTTTACGTTTTCGTCAATTTTTTTACGTTTTCGTCAGTTTTTTTACGTTTTCATCCTTTTTTTACGTTTTCAACAGTTTTTTAATGTTTTCGTCTGTTTTTTTAAGTTTTCGACAGATTTTTCACGTTTTCAACCATTTTTTTACGTTATCGTCAGTTTCTTTACGTTTTCGTCCATTTTTTTACGTTTTTGACAGTTATTTTACGTTTTCAACCGTTTTTTTTACGTTTTCGTCCGTTTTGTTACGTTTTCGACAGATTTTTTAAGTTTTCAACCGTCTTTTTACGTTTTCGTCAGTTTCTTTAAGTTTTCGTCAGTTTTTTTATGTTTTCATCCGATTTTTTACATTTTCGTTAGTTTTTTTACATTTTCGTCAATTTTTTTACGTTTTCAACTGTTTTTAACGTTTTCGTCCGTTTTTTTACGTCTTCACTAGTTTTTTTTACATTCTCGTAAGTTTCTTTACGTTTTCGACAGTTTTTTTTAGTTTTCAACCGTTTTTACGTTTTTTGTCAGGTTTTTTACGTTTTCGTCATTTTTTTACGTTCTTAACTGTTTTTTAACGTTTTCGTCCATTTTTTTACTTTTTCAACCATTTTTTTTACGTTTTCGTCAGTTTCTTTACATTTTCGACAGTTTTTTTATAATGTTTTCAACCGTTTTTTTACGTTTTCGTCAGTTTCTTTACGTTTTTGTCAGTTTTTTTTATGTGTTCGACCATTTTTTACGTTTTCGTCCGATTTTTTACGTTTTCAACTGTTTTTTGACGTTTTCGTCCGTTTTTTTTAGGTTTTCAACAGTTTTTTTACATTTTCGTCAGTTTTTTACATTATCGTCCGTCTTTTTACGTTTTTGGCAGTTTTTTAAAGTTTTCAACCGTTTTTTTACGTTTTCGTCATATTTCTACTTTTTCGTCAGTTTTTTTACGTTTTCGTCCGTTTTTTACGTTTTCGTCGGTTTTTTACATTTTCAACCGTTTTTTTTACGTTTTCGTCAGTTTCTTTACGTTTTCGTTCATTTTTTTTACGTTTTTGTCAGTTTTTTTATGTTTTCGTCCGTTTTTTTTACTTTTTCGTCTGTTTTTTTTTACCTTTTCGGTTATTTTTTTATGTTTTCAAAAAGGTAAAAAACTGACAAAAACGTAAAGAAATAGGCGAAAAAGTAAAAGAAAATAACAAAAACGTAAAAAAACGAACAAAACCATAAAAAACCTAGACGAAAACGTAAAAAAAAACTAAAGAAAACGTAAAAAAATGGTCGAAAACGTAAAAAAACTGACGAAAACATAAAAAATCGGACTAAAACGTAAAAAAAAAACGGATGAAAACATAAAAATAATCGAAAATGTGAAAAAAAACAGACAAAAACATTAAAAAAAACGATCAAAAACGTAAAAAAACTGACAAAACGTAAAAAATCAGACTAGAATGTAAAAAAACCCGATGAAAACGTAAAAAAACTGACGAAAACGTAACAAAGCAGTTGAAAACGTAAAAAATGGACGAAGAAGTAAAAAATCAGACGAAAACGTAAAAAAAAGTTGAAAACGTAAAGATACTGACAAAAACGTAAAGAATCGGACAAAAACGTAAAAAAACGATCGAAAACGTAAAAAAATTGACGAAAACGTAAAAAAACAGTCGAAAATTTTAAAAAAATTGACGAAAACGTAAAGAAACTGACGAAAACGTAAAGAATCAGATGAAAACGTAAAAAAAGGGTCGAAAATATAAAAAAGGACCAAAACGTAAAAAACTGACGAAAACATAAAAAAACTGATGAAAACATAAAAAAATCGATCGAAAACATAAAAAAACTGTCGAAAAAGTGAAAAAACTGACGAAAACGTAAAAAAAAACTAACGAAAATGTAATGAAACTAACGAAAACGTAAAGAATCGGACGAAAACGTAAAAAAATGATCGAAAACGTAAAAAAAAAAAAAGACGGGGTAACGAAACGGACGAAAACGTAAAGAAACCGACGAAAACGTAAAAAAACAGTTGAAAACGTAAAAAAAAACTGACAAAAACGTAAAAAACAAGTTGAAAACGTAAAAAAAAACTGACGAAAACATAAAGAAACTGACAAAAACGTAAGAATCGGGCGAAAATGTAAAAAAACGGTCGAAAACGTAAAAAAACAGACGAAAACGTAAAGAAACCGACGAAAACGTAAAAACGGACGAAAACTTAAAAAACGGTCGAAAACCTAAAGAAATTGACGAAAACGAAAAAAAACTGACGAAAACGTGAAGAATCGGACAAAAACGTAAAAAAACGGTCGAAAACGTAAAGAAACCGACGAAAACGTAAAAAAACAGTTGAAAGGTAAAAAAAGGACGAAAACATAAAAAACGGACGAAAACGTAAAAAAACGGTCAAAAACGTAAAGAAACTGACGAAAACGTAAAAAATGAATGAAAACGTAAAAAAACTGACGAAAACCTAAAAAATGGTTGAAAACGTAAAAAACTAATGAAAACGTAAAAAAATGACGAAAACGTAAAAAATAGACAAAAACTATGAGTGTGTTTTAGAATTTTAGTAAATACTCAACTTAGACCATGTTGTTGTATTATTTTACCCAATTAGACCCATCAATATTTATGTAATTAAAATCACTAAACTCATCTTGACTCATCTAAATTATTTAACAATACCCAACTAAACCCATCTCATTGAAAATATTTACCCAACTTGACCAAACTTTTACCCATGGGTTTTAAATTGCCTATCTCTAACATTTTCTGACTTGGCACTGGGATTACGGTAGGGTACACACGAAATGACTAACAACGATCCCAACAATAAGAAAAAAATATAAAATGGGACCACAACTAATCGAAACGATAGACCCATTATTTTGTTTTCTCTCACATTATACTACCTCCGTCCCATAATTATTGTCCACGTTTGACTTTTGAAGTCTTTATTTTGCAACTTTGACCTTAAATATTTTTATTTGTGTTATATAATACTTGATGAAAATTATACAAATGAAAATACATTTAAAACTCAATCCATTTATATATTTTGCATCAAGTAATATATATTACAAAGAAAAATATTTACGGTCAAAGTTAAAAGTTAAAGACTAAAAAAGTCAAATGTGGACAATAATTATGGGACGGAGGGAGTAACTAACATGATAGAATCTAAAAAAAATAATAATAATAAAATATATATATATATATATATATATATATATATATATATATATATATATATATATATATATATATATATATATATATATATATATATATATAATGGGACCACAACTAATCGAAACAATAGACCCATTATTTTGTTTTCTCTCACAGTATAACTAACATGATAGAATGGATACTAATAAAGCCCCCGATCATAAAAGACACGCATTACAAAAAGAATAAAAGACACGCATGTTCTTTGACTTCTGCTGATCCCGTCATGGTTTTTTGTGCATAAAAACTTGCACCTACAAATTCCATATTTACCAAAAGTTGTACGTGTGCATCAAAAATTTGTATGTGTGCATCAAAAACTTGTAATGTCGGCAAACTGTCAAAAACTTGTACGTGTGCATCAAAAACTTGTAATGTCGGCAAACTATATCAAAAATTTGTACGTGCACAAAAACTTGTAACCTGTTCAAACCATTTGTATTAAAAACTCCATTTATACCCACAGTTATTTCCCCCTAAGTAGAACACTTGAATGCCACTCAACCTGTATCTCGTTCAAAGTATACACAATCAGCAAAACCACTCAACCTGCATTTGTATGGATGCTCCAGGCGATGTTGTTGTTGATGTTCGAGCTCGCTTTGTAAAATGGCGTTTCGTCTATATGGTGATCAACTAATATATAATTGTTTTTAGCTCTGTTTCTAACTAGATTTTCGTTGGCCACTGCGTCATTATACTTTATCATGCTGATATATATATCCTACACAGTTACCGGATTTTGTGAGTTTAAGCCATCATATTCAAGTATAATGGATGATAAGTTTGTAATGATTTAGTAATAGTCTTACGTTTGTTATTTGGTTTAAGATTTTGATTCCCAATAATTTTTCTCTCATTCTTTATAGTCCAAGTTTCATACTAGGTGTCTCATAAGTCATGTGTGTTTGTGTTGTGTTTTTGACAAGGTTTCTCATGATAAACATTGTTTCCTTTCTCATATATAACTAGGTTTATCAATTTATAGCTGCCTTATTGTTGCTGTTTTTTTTTCTTTCTATAACTATATCCATATGTATATAATAACATAAGATGTCAATAACAGGTGTACTTGATGCTGCTCTTCACCGTCTTCTTTGCCATGCTTGGGCCGATTGTACGTGTTTGGTTTGAGCTTCAAGGGGTGGCAACTGGGATTAATTTTATTGTCTTTGTTTGGTGGATCAAGAAAATAAATACTGGGAGGTGGTTTCTTAGGTGTATCTGCATCTTTATCGCCTCCATTCTTTTTGGGGCTACTATTGGGTCTCTCCTAGACCACTTGTATCATATTGATCAATGGTAAATTCTGATTCTGTGTATTGTTGTAATATTATACGCTTAAAGAAGTTTAAACTACTGAGACATCATTATTTATAGAGATAAGAAATCATGCAACGCCTGAGCCCGGTCCTAAACTGATTTGGCCTGTTTGGTGCTACTGGATGCCAAGTTTTGGTTCAAAGACCAGTTGAAAGCCTGACTAGACCCGGTAACAGTTTCCTGGATAAATCCTAGCCCCCCCAACCATGGTCTTCGGTCTAGTGTTATGTGGGTTCAAGTCTCGTTGGAGACATTTGACAGATTGCTAGATAGGTGGTATACTGGTGTGAAAATATTGCCTAACTACAAAAATAAAATCCTAGCCTCCCCTGTTTTCTTAGCCTGACTAGGTTAAAACCTGGTATATTATTTATTTTATGGGTAGTTTTAGTTACGCAATATTATGGTTTCTAGTTAATTATTGTACGTATATGTGTGTATAAATTATAAGATCCACCGTTGATATATTTAAGCTCAATTTAATAGATAGTATGTATTACTTTATTTTCTCAATGGGTAGAAGTAGAACTAGTGTGTTTTGAGATAATGAAAACAATGACAGTCTGTAGGTGTTCTGCACTTCTACTCATTTTATGCGTTGCTGGTTTGTTGCCGAGAGCAATAGGATTTTTTTACCATTGAATTTAGTAGTTAAAGTTATACTCCGTATAACGGTATAAGTTAATTTCAGCGAAAACAGTTGACTGCTTTTAAGTCAAATTGTGTTCTAGAATGGCACATTTTTAGTATGTGGTTGCACTTGCACAGATGGTTATGTAATGAATTAATTCAGGAAGGTTTATAAGTGATGTAATATCACAGCCAAGAACTGTGATTTTGTACCTGAATATTATCCCCCTTTTTTTTCAGGTACATTTTTTTGTTTTTCGCTTCTGGCATCTTCCTATTGGTCCATCACCTTCTTGCTCTTCACGCTCGTGATTTTAACTTGATAGCCAAGATAAACGTATTTGCACTTCCTGTTTTCATCTCCTTTTTTGTGATACCACAAGAGGCAGAATATATCATCACATTCATTGTGGTTGTACCATTCATTTGGTATGTGTTGCTGTGGCGGTGTAGAGACATTGTATTGGTTTGGACAAACTGCATCCCCTTTCATATCAACTGCATGTTTTTTATAGGTGGATGTTTTAAGTTTCCTTTTCTTTACCTCGTGGTAAGACATTCAAATAGTTTTGATAATGTTTTTTGTTGTGTTTCTTCTGCAAAAAGAATAATAATATTTGTTTGTTATTGTAGTACATCTACGTGTTTGTATTGTTCATTCTATACCACCTGATCACTCATACCCGACAGACCATTCGTTTATCCCCGTTCTATCTCGAGGGTGATCTTTCTGTTACTGGCACTTGCATCACTTTCTACACGGGATTTCTCGGACGTACTCTTTCTCTCGTCATTTACTTTGGTAAAATAATTAATACTCTCTCATTTCATTTGACATACATAGTTACTGGTCTGTGTATGTTTTTACTAATATGCAACCTTACTCATCATGTGATTCTTTTTGCAGCTTATATAATTTTTGGACTTGTATGGTTTGGATGCGGTGCCATTATTATACAAATTTGGCAGGCAAGTTCCACCTACGTAATAGAAATACAAGATGTATTGATTGCTGCCGTCAGAGTACTTAAAGATTATTTGGTCAGACTTGCATGTGGCGTGATTGTTGTTTCCGGGTTTGTGATGTGCTTTGTTGTCTTCGTAACTAGTAGACTTCAAGGCTAGGACTATTCGAGGCTTCAACCTGGAGTTTTTGCAAAACAACTAGATGTAAAAGTTATGTATAATTTGTTTTACACCCTTATCTGATATGTTGTTAGAATTCAGCACCTGTACTCCCAGTTTTCCAGTATTATCAGCTTGCTCCATATACTTGATACACTCCGGCTCAGGTTGAAAGATTTGATAAGAGGATACTCCGAATCTGGATAGAAGATGAGATTGTTGATCTACGCTACAGTAGGATTTATGTTAGGCACATCCGCCAACTGATCTTTGGTATTGACCTATCCTGTTTTAAGAAACTCATATGTGATTTGCTCCGTAACATAATGATAATCTACCTCAATATATTTGGTTCTCACACTGGATTTGCAGCAATGTGCAAGGCTGCTTGATTGTCACAAAATGCAAAGGTATATTCTTAAATAAAGTGACTAGTGATGTAATTTGACAGTAAATAAGAGCCATATGCAATAGGTGATTGACCCACATAACTTTTATATGCAAATGATATGAATCAATTAATATCCCAAACTTGGCTACTAAATAAAACCCAAATAAAAGACACAATATCAAGTTTGATGACATGTTTCAAATTAAATAAAGACCAATATATTTTTAAATGTTTACTAATCTAGACTAGTGCTCCACGCTTGATTCGGGAAGGAAGATGCGGAGCTTACATGTACCAAAATAGCATGCCACGTCATCACTACGTTTGACTTTTCTTCTTTTTAATGGTTTCCCGGGTATGGGTGATTAGGTGGTATAGAATGAACAGTACAAACACGTAGATGTACTACAATAACAAACAGCAAGTATCATATTATCATTTTTATTTTACTTTTTTTGCAGAAGAAACAAAACAAAAAACATAATCAAAATTATCTGAATACAGTAAAACCTCTATAAATTAATAGTATTTGAACTAGGATATTTTATTAATTTAGCGAGATATTATTATATCGATAAATTAATAATTTATTAATTTAAAGAGGTTTTATATATGGCCTTTAAATTTTCAAGTGAATATACTAGTTACAATGTATACTCTTTAAAAATAAAAAATAAATATAAAAAACAAGTTTCAATTAAAATTTTATGAATTAATATTCACACTTTATAAAAATAAAATTAACACTTTTTGTTGCAATACGAGAAGACAACACACCAACACTTTACATCAATAAAGAGATTTTGTGATAAGCTCAATATAGATTTGAAGTTCAACAAAAAAATAAACAGCGACAATGAATTTCATTTTTTACTAAATAATCTTAGGATTTTGAAGTGTATCTCTTTCACACACATAAATACATATATATGGAATTTTTAGTAATTATTAATTTATAGTTTCGTTGGGACTAATATATATATACACTGGGGTTTCAAAAAAAATATTATCTTATTATTTTATCGATTGATGTCCAAATTTGTACTGGTCCCAAGTTGGGACTGAACAAATTATTAATTTTATCGAGGTTATTAATTTATTGAGTATTAATTTATAGAGGTTTTACTGTATCTTACCACGAGGTAAAGAAAAGGATACTTAAAACATATACACAAATGTAGTTTTCAAAAGAGTTAGCTTTGCAATCCAAAAAGGGCTAGCGGCGCAGCTTGTTGCTCGTTTGCTTTCAACCACTATGTAAATTCTATTTTGATTAAATAAAGGGTATGTGAACATTACTTAGGATGTATATGAAGTTGATATGAATTAGGATGCAGTTTGTCCAAACCAATACAATGTCTCTACACCGCCACAGCAATGCATACCAAATGAATGGTACAACCAAAATGAATTTGATGATGTATTCTGCCTCTTGTGGTATCACGAAAAAGGAGATGAAAACGGGAGGTGCAAATACGTTTATCCTGCTTATCAAGTTGAATTCACGAGCACTAGTACAATCGACGCTTTCGCTGGCGACATTTTTACGACGTTCCCGTCGACATGTCCACGGAATTATCTGTTGCCGTCGACATGTCGACGGCAACATATCGACGGCTGTGCCTCGTCGGGAACAGCGTTCCCGTCGACAATCGCCGTCGACATCGTGGGTCCCACTTCGTTTTTCAGTCAAACGAATTCTTTGTCCGTCTAATTGTTCCCGTCGACATGTCGACGAAAATAATACTAATTAACATTTTAATTATTAATCGTTAATCACGTTTTATATGCCGCCGTCGACATGTCGACGGCATCAATAAACTGTAAATTTTTATTGTTTAATGGTCCCGTGGACATGTCGCCGGCATCATTAAACTATAAATTTTTATTGTTTAATGGTGCCGTCGACATGTCGACGGTACCAAGCTGTTATGCTATTAACAGCAGGCTGTAAACCAGCTGCAATATTCCAGATTTTTTCCGGAAAAATCTACCAAAACCTATAACCAGAAGCTATAACCACTCAATATCAACATGTCCTAACACATACAACTCGATATCGGCTAAAACACTTGCAAATTATCGCTAAACACCCTTAAAATGCATTAAAACATATAAAGTCTACAAAACGGGGTATGGTAATATCTAAACCTAGCTGCCATATCTACAAATGTTTCAATATTCGCGATGTTCAAGTCGCCAAAAAGGTTAAACTACAAAATACTAAGATAACGGTCGCCAAAATATTGTTTCAACCATAAGTAAAACACAAAATAACCCAAGTTTACACCTCAATATCACCAAGTCACTCATCATCACTGTGACCATCCACATCGCCATGGCCACTCCAGCTCCCGCTCCCGCCAGCTGAGCCACTACCTCCAGCGCCAGCTCCACTGCCCGAGCCATTCACGTGCTGATAAATTCATGAACAAATTAACATAAGCGTGCACACATTCAAATACATACACATTCAAAATAAATATACATATTTAAACAATCCATAACAATTTAATTCCGGGCGGGTTTTCTATAGGATGATTAACTTCGGACGGGGACTTTCCGAAATTAATCACTAAAGTCCTAAAATCATTTACAAAAATCTAACAATAATACACAAATCGACTATTTCAAGTTAAACAATTTATTTCAAATATACACATTAAAAAGCTACAAATATCATATATACGCATTCATATATGAAATTTGTTTTTCGGCTTATGTTTTATAAGCTTATTTTATGTGAGTTATTTTGAAACTATTTTATGTAAGGTAAACAGTTTCAAAATAATCCATAAAAATTTAGCTTATGAAACATAAGCCGAAAACCAAACAAGCCATAAATATTCTACTTCTACTTCTATCGCACTAATATAAAAGATATAAGCCGAAACAAACACCCTCTAACTTGAAGTATTCTACTTCTACTTCTATCGCAAAAAATTCCAATTCTAATTATACTTCTATATATAACGCTGTTGGGTCACTGAATTCCCCAATCGGCCTCTAATCAGGATTTGAACGTAAAATAGCCAAGTGCATTACAAGTCACTGAGGAACAGTTCCTCAGTGAGTTACCTTCAAGGAGCTAAGACCGAGCATAAGAAGAAATGTTCTCCATTCAGTGAGGCGGAACTCAGTGAATGGCATCTAAGCCAAAGAAGAAGGTGATGGGTTCAGTGAGGATGACAATAACTCACTGAACCCCGAGACTCCTCAACTATCAAACAACGTACTGATGACTGATGACTTAAAGACTGAAGTTTTGGCGGGACTGGGCGGGAAAGTTTGAATGGATTTTTTAAAGTCAAACTTTCCATATATAGCCAAATTTTGTCTGTCATCAAAAGCATGGGATCAATCCCAAAGAAGTATCCTTGTCAGAGAATAAGATCTTTGAGAAGATTTTATTAAGGATCACTTGTAACACTTGTATATTATATTTGTTCATATTTGTGTATAAATAGAGAACATAAACGAGAAGTAAAGGTTGACAAGTTTGTGCAATTAATGCTAAGCATTCACAAACCACTTTACTTCTCCAAAGAACAACATAACTCTTGAGATTGCTCAAAAGGTCGTGAAGTTGTTACTCAACATAGATTTGAGTTTAGAGAGGAGTCTACACCACACTTGTCGATTCAACCCCAAGTGTTATTCCGCAAACACTTGGGTACGATTCTTTTGATTAACTTCAAATAAAGAATTAAACGTTGGAAATATTGTGTCTTATCTTTTCGTTGCTTTATTGTTAATCTTAAATACATCTGAATTAAAGTCATATATCTTGGTTACTTTAACTACCTAGTTATTGTTAACCAAGTAAAAGGGACCAACAAGTGGTATCAGAGCCTCTGATTTGTAAAACTCTTACTAAATTTGTTTTCAAAAACCAAGAGTGCTCAGAAGTTTTTAAAATCAAGATCCCACCATGGCTGACTCAGATGTTCCCCAACTTGTCGACAAAAAGGGTGGAAGTTATTCAGCAACTGCCCCTCGACTTGAAGTTGGTAAATTTAACAAGTGGAAAAAGCGAATGCTTTGCTACTTAACTGGGATGGAACCATACTACATTAAGTTGATTAATGATGACCCATATGTTCCAAAAACTGCCCAAGGTTTAGACAAACCTGAAGCCCAATGGACCCCAGATGAAAGGAGGGTGGTCAATCAGGACCAGCGCCTGAAAAGCATCATTATATCATGTCTTCCTGATGATATAATGGAATCAGTGATTAACTGTCCCACTGCCAAGCAGACCTGGACTGACCTGATTCATAGCTATGAAGGGCCATCTGAAACCAAAGAAAATAGAATCATGGACCTGAAGCTTGAATTCAATACCTTCAGGGCCAAGGATTCTGAAAGTCTCTCTGAGACCTATACCCGGTATAAGACCCTCCTGAACGAGCTGACCAATGATGGTGTTGTTTTGTCAAAGCATGAAATCAATGTTGGCTTTGTCAACAGTCTCCCTGAGAAGTGGCTAAACTTCTCTCAGGGTTTGAGAAATGCTAACCACATTCAGAACCTTGAGCTCCCTGCTATCTATGGGAAGTTTGTCTATGAAGACAATCTTATTACCAGGAGATACCCTGGTAAGGCTCAGGAGACCAAAAAGGCCTTGACTATTTCACCTATATCAACTGCCTTCTATTCTAATGGTGTTGTGCAGGACTTTAAGGATGAATCTGATGATGAGGCTGACACAAGAACCAGTGAGGAGTACCTAAATGATCTTCAAATTGAATTTCATGAAAGAGCACTCCTTGCAAATTCAAAAAGATTTTTCAAGAAAAACAAAAATCCCTCTAAAGCAAATGAAAACACTGAGTGTTTTAAATGTGGCAAAAAGGGCCATTTTGCAAAAGATTGTTTTTCAAAAACAACCTCAGAACCATCCTTTAGGTTTTCAGGAACAACTCTTTTTTAGGACCCAGCAAATTTCAACCAAAGCTGCTTCAATCTGGCCAAAAATTTGAAAAGTATCCCCAAATTGATTTTGAAGCAAAATACAGGAAGGCCAAAGCCAAGCTTGCCCTCCTTGAGTCATCCTCGACAGTCTCTCAGCCACCTCAGGCTCCAAAGCCTTCTCAGGCCAAAAACAAAGGACTGGTAGCTGAAACTTTCGACTGGGATGAGGTTGAATTGTCCTCTGATGATGATGAAGTTCATGTCAGTGCCCTGATGGCCCTATCAGATGACAATAAGCTAGCTGTGGGAAAGAGTCATGCAAGAAATGGAGAGTGGGTCAACATCACTATGAGAAAGGTAAACATATTACTTTCTATGGATGATGATGCTGATTGGAAATCCTTTTTAGAGTATATCAATGTTGACCTTAAGTTTGTTGAAGAGCAAAGACTTAACTTGTTTTCAAAATTTAATAAACTAAGTTTTGAATTAAACAAATGTAGGGATGAACTCCTTGTTTTAAAACAAGCAAAACTTGAAAGTGTTACTTTACAAATTCAGAACACTGAACTTGTAAAGCAAAATCAAGCTCTTCAGGAAGAACTTAAGAAAGAAAAGGAAACTATTTGGAAATGGACTCAAAAAAACCCCAAACTTTATGAATCACTGAGTCCCTCACCCAGGTCTAAAAGGACTGGTTTAGGTGATGATCAACTCACTGAAAATTCTGGGGAAAGCAGCCATTCAACAACTTTTATGTCAACTAACATACTCTCTAGCAAAGAACTAGCTCCTAAACCCAGTGATTGGATTGAAAGAAACAATCCTGATAGCAAATTGCCAAACTTTGACACTGGAAGAGTCCTAGAGCCTGAAAGTCAGGTCATTAAGGAACTGCTAGGAGTCACTGATGAACTTAGTCATACTGAGTTCATCACTGAGTCTAAATCTGATTCACCACTCCCTTCACTGAAACAGCTTAAGGGAGCTGAACCCAATTCTGGACTTGCATCACTAGTCTATCAGCCTCACTCTCCCAAGGAGAAATCAAGGTTAGGAAAGACTATACTGAAAAGACCTAATCCTGCACCCACTGAACACAAAAAACCTTCAGTAAATACTGAAGTGAAGTCTGAAAGCACTGATTCAAAAGTTGATCAGCTTGCTGAACTTGTCAGGATGCTGAGTGAGAAAATTGAGTCTACTGAGAAAAACTCTGACTCTAAATCTACAAAGCCCTCAGTATCCTCAGGTTCTTCCAAACCAAAAACCACACCCAGACCCTCAGGGAGATGTGATCTATGCAATTATTCAAATCACAGCACTGATAAATGCTACAGAGTCCTGTTTTGTATGATATGCAAGCAAGAGAACCACAGAACTTGTGATCACATCCCCCACACTGCCTCTTTAAAGGCAAGGAGTCAAGACAAAATCCAAGGCTATCAGTATGCCACACCTTCCAAACAAAGACTAAAGGCTAAGCCTTTCTCACCATGTCCTCACTGTGGTTTCAATGATCATCTTCCTGATGATTGTATGATGAAAGAATGCTGTGACATCTGTGGAGATCCCTCCCATGAAACCAGGGGGCATGACAAAGTGATTCACTCCAGAAGGAGAAACCCCACCAACACTTCTCAGACACCTAAGGCATCAACCTCCACAAAATGCAAAACATGTGGAAGCTCAGGACACACTACTATAGGCCATGATTCATTAGTCCAGTTCAAAAGGTCCCTGAGGACCAAGCCCACTAGAAAGTGGGTTAACAAGAAAAACTAACCCAGTTTACTGTTTGTGCAGAAACACATCAAGGATCCTGCTTGGCATCTAGACAGTGGATGCTCTAGAAGTATGACTGGTGTGAAAAGTTATCTGCACAAATATGTGGAAGAACCAGGACCCAAGGTAGTATTTGGTGATAACTCATCAGCTCCCACTGAAGGTTATGGTTCAGTAAACTGCAATGGTATAGTTTTTACAAGAATAGCTTATGTCAATGGTCTCAAGTACAACCTGATAAGTGTTTCCCAACTATGTGATGCCAAATACATAGTTCAGTTTGATGACAGGAGAGGGACCATCTTTAATGCCAATAAGGAAGTTGTGTTGATTGCCCCCAGGAGGGATGATGTTTATGTCCTAGATATGACATCCCTGACTCAAAATGGGACTTGTCTATTCACAAAGGCAAGTGAGACAATCAACTGGCTATGGCATAAGAGACTCTCTCATCTCAATTTCAAGAGCATCAACAACCTGGCCAAACAGAACAAAGTTCTGGGTCTACCATCCCTGGTGTATACCAAAGACAAGCCCTGTTCTGCTTGTGAAAAAGGTAAACATCACAGGGCATCATTCAAAACAAAACAAACCTTTTCCATCAAAAGCTGCCTACATCTTCTTCATATGGACCTTTTTGGACCTGTTAGTCCTATGTCCATTCACCATGAGAAGTATACTCTGGTCATTGTGGATGAATACTCAAGATACACTTGGGTTTACTACCTGACCAAAAAGAGTCAGGCAGCTGAAACCATCATGTCATTCGTCAGGAACATTGAAAATCAAAATGATGTAAAAGTCAAACAAATCAGGACTGACAATGGCACTGAATTCAAAAACCATGACCTAGAATGTTTTTGTGATGAGAAAGGAATTTCTCAAAATTTCACTTCTCCCTATACTCCTGAACAAAATGGAGTAGCTGAAAGGAGAAATAGAACACTCATTGAGGCAGCAAGAACTATGTTAAATGGCTCAGTCCTCTCAAAACATTTTTGGACTGAGGCAGTCAAAACAGCCTGCTACACTCAAAACAGGTCAATCATTGTGAAAAGGCACAATAAGACTCCTTATGAGATATTCAAAGGAAGGATTCCTGACATCAGCTACTTTCATGTATTTGGGTGCCCTGTGTTTATACATAATCACAAGGATCACTTGGGAAAATTCGATGCCAAAGCTGATGATGGATACTTCCTGGGATATTCCCTGGTTTCTAAGGCCTTCAGGGTGTTCAACACAAGGAGACAACAAACTGAGGAAACATATCACATTACTGTTGATGAGAGCACTAAATCCATCAGGTTCTCAAACCCCTCAGTAGAAGAAATTGGTATTGATGACTCATCAAGGTATCCTCCTGATGAGTATCATCCTGAGAACAATCCCTCAACCCAATACCAAGCTGATGCTGACGTCTCCTATTACATCATCCCTCACAACCTAACCCAACCACCTGTCAGTGAGTTCATTGAAACTCAGCAAGTCTCAAATGAGATTGCAACCACTGAACCAATTGTTCAGGAACCACCAGTTCAAACTGTTCCTACTATTGTCACTGAAGTACATACTGATGAGTCACATCATGTTCTTGAGCCTGAATCTGATCAAGCTCCTTCAAGCTCAAATTCCTATCCCAAACCTCAGGATAGCTGGACTAGATCCAAAGTCATTGAACTTGTGAACATTATTGGTGAGCCCACTGAAGGCATGCTCACAAGAAGCATGGCTGCAAAACTCATGGCAGCCTCAGCAAATGTATATCTTTATTCTGACTATCTCTCTGAAATAGAGCCAAAAAATGTCAAAGAAGCCCTGACTTATGAAAGTTGGGTTCAGGCCATGAGAGATGAGCTGGAACAATTTGACAGAAATGATGTCATGACCCTTGTTGAATGCCCCCAGGGTGTTTTAATCATTGGAATGAAATGGGTCTTCAAAAACAAGACCGATGAGAATGGCACAGTCATCAAAAACAAAGCTAGACTGGTTGCCAAAGGATACAACCAACAGGAAGGTATAGACTATGAGGAAACTTTTGCACCTGTTGCTAGAATGGAGGCCATCAGGATCTTCCTTGCCTATGCAACCTACATGAACTTTAAAGTCTATCAAATGGATGTCAAAAGTGCATTCCTAAATGGTGACATCAAAGAAGATGTTTATGTGCAACAACCTCCTGGCTTTGAGAGTAGTGAATATCCCAACCATGTCTACAAACTTAACAAGGCCCTTTATGGACTAAAACAAGCACCCAGGGCATGGTATGAAACTCTCTCAGCCTTCCTGATCCAAAACAAGTTTGTAAGAGGAAAGATTGACAACACACTGTTCGTCTACAGAACAACAAGTGATGTCATTCTTGTCCAAGTATATGTTGACGACATCATTTTTGGCTCCACAAGCTACAAACTTTGTAAACAGTTTGAGAAACTGATGACCACAAAGTTTGAAATGAGCATGATGGGTGAACTCACATATTTTCTTGGACTCCAAGTTAAACAAACTGAGAAAGGAATTTCCATCAGCCAAGAAAAATACCTGGGGAACCTACTGAAGAAGTATGAGCTCACTGATTGCTCCTCAGTAAAGACTCCAATGGTTCCTCCAAACAACCTTGGTCCTGACCTCTCTGGAAAATCAGTGGACCAAACCCTTTTCAGGGGAATGATAGGTTCCCTGATGTACTTACTTGCATCAAGACCTGATATCCAATTCTCAGTCTGCCTGTGTGCAAGATATCAGGCTGATCCAAAAGAATCCCATCTCACTGCTGTCAAAAGAATCTTCAGGTACCTGAAGGGTACATCAAGCCTTGGCTTGTATTATCCGAAATGTTCAGGCTTTGACCTCAAAGGGTACACTGACTCTGACTATGCAGGATGTAATATGGATAGAAAAAGTACTTCAGGATCCTGTCAAATTCTTGGTGGTAAACTAGTGTGTTGGAGTACTAAGAAACAACAATCAGTGGCCATGTCCTCAGCCGAAGCTGAATATATGGCTGCTGCAGGATGTTGTGCAAATGTACTTTGGATGAAGAGCCAACTGAGTGACTATGGCATTCAGTATAAGATGGTACCCATCTTTTGTGATAACACCAGTGCCATAGCCATCTCAAACAATCCAGTACTTCATCAAAGGACCAAACACATAGATATCAGGTACCACTTCATCAGGGACCACATCATGAATGGAGAAATTGAACTACATTTCATCCCCACTGAGTATCAACTGGCTGATATCTTCACAAAACCCCTGGATGAACCCACTTTCACAAGATTGAAAGCTGAACTGGGCATGTTGGACATAGAATCAGGCCACTGATCAAAATGTTTCAACCTGATGTACATTCTCCAAGTCCCTGATCATACCCTTCCTGAACCAAAGCAAACATTTGAATGATAAACTTATTCATTCAGGGGGCTCAAAGTGTCTTTAAAACATTCAATACGCTAACTAAAGGCTCCAAGTATTTAGTTAGTAAATGTCCCAGGTTGGTAACTGATTTCTATTAAATATAGGAATATATGTCGCTTACACAACTGGCACCCACCTCTTGGGCCCCCACATCTTCCTCACCAAACCCCACTGAGCATTAATTGCTCTCTCACACCAAATGGGTGTGATTATGTCATTCTGCAAAAAGCACAAAAAACCGCAGAGCCGCATAACTGTTCACCCCATCATGTGTAAAAAAATAGGGTAGTGGGAAATCGTGACATTTAATGCGGATCTCAAATATCCGTTATTATCTCATTTTGATTTAATAACAAAAACGTTTGAAATCCGCAAATCCTACCCTATAAATACCCCCCCGCAAAAATAAACACACACGCTTTCAAATCTTTAGCAAAACTCTTGCAAAATTTTAAAAAAAATTACTGTGTGTGTTTCTTTTCTGCAAACCCAATTTTTCTAACAAAACCAGACCTCTTTTCAAAACAAATGGCTTCTTCAAATGTTTTCACATACGCACCAAATGTTGATTACCAAATGGAAAGCGTTGACCTCACCAAAAATAATGTGGTGGGGAACTTTGCCTACCCAGAAGGGTTCCCTGAATACAGGGATGTGGTGAAGTTCCTTCAAAATTGCTTTCTCACCACCGCATTTACAAAAACCCCCTCTGTCATCTACAATGACTATCTGAGGGAATTTTGGTGCTCAGCGGTGGTTACAAACCCTGATGCACCAAAGGAGGCCCAAATAAAGTTCTCAGTAAAGAAAGGAACCAAGTTCCTAACTCTTAACTACCAGACCTTCGTCAAAGCCACAGGCCTTGACTATGCTGAGACTTTTGTTGCCCCACCCACTGACGAAGAAGTCAAGGACTTGTTGCTAAGACTTGGCCCCTATGATAAACACCACCCTGAGGTGTCTCAATGGGCCCTCTTGGCAAGAGCCCCCATAGTGAAAACCTGGTTCCCTGCCCCCTGGAGAATATTAATGACCTTTGTCATTCAAGTCCTAGGGGGTAATAAGTCCTCAACTGAGCAACTGAACACTACTCAAGCAATGATAGTGTTCTGTCTCATGGAGGGTAGAAAAATTGACCTTGGAGAAATTATCTTCAGGGACCTCATAGCAAAGTTAGGGGGGAAGTCTAGGCAAAAATACATGTCATATCCTAGATTTATTTCCTGTGCCCTACAGGGTTTGCTTGGGTCTGAGTATGTTCAGCCTGCCATAGCAGGTTCTAAGCCTGATGTCCTACACAAGGCAAATTACTCACGTGACCCTCTTGAGGTTACACCCGTCACCCTGACGCCGTATATGCGTTCTGCTATCCAGGGTGACAATAAGGTTTCTCCTATTCCCTCTCCCACCAACAAGGTGAAGAGGAAGAAGGGACATGGGTCCAGGAAGGTGATTAAACCCAAATCACTCGACACTGAGTCCACTGTCCCTAAGCCTACCAAAAGGAGGCCACAACAACAGCCCCTGACTGCAGACTCCCTGAGTATCATTAGCCAATCTTTGGCCCCAAAACAGCCGCCAACGGAGGGCACTGAGACATCACACTCAGTGTCCTCGGGCAAACCCATTCCCTCAGGCCCTGCTGACATAAACAAGCCAGTGGGGTTGGAATCAACTCAACCCTCACATCCCGCTTACGGCTCTGGTAAATCACAACCAGAGTATCAGGGAGTATGGGGCTCTATATCCTCGGTGGAACATTACTACTCCACTGAGACGGGGGCCCACAACACTTCACATCCCGCTAAACGCTCAGGTACATCACAACCTGAGCATCAGGGAGTAACTGCTCCTAAATCTTCGACAGGCCAGGACAAGCCTGTTGGAAAGGGGGGCATAACCATTCATCTGCCTGATGAGGACATTCGCAGATCACAGCTTTTGTCTGAGGGCACACTTACTCATCCCCAAGACTCAGAGGGAAAAATACAACCCGCTGATAGGGACATAACATTCACGGCTCCTCATGATGACACTGACAAATACCCGTCAGTGTTTGAAGGGGTCACGGGGGACAAAGACTCAGAGGGATCAATACCACCCGCTGATATGGAACCCACAACCACTACTGGAGGTGCCCACCACTCGGGAACTGGCTCTAAGGACCAGGCAGATAAAACCCAATCTGCCGGATTAGAGGGGTCAGGACCTGGCCATAACGAAGGCGAATCTTCTTCGGAAGAGGAGCCGGATAACCAAGTTTTGCAGATGGACTCATTGGCCGAAGCTCAGGCTGCACTATTCTCTGATGACGATTTTCTCAGTGATGAAGAGATTTTTGAAGCTGGAGAGGATTTAGAGGTTGAGGAGCAAATCCCTGAACCAGCTCCTCAGTCTCCTCAACCTTCTGACAAAGAGGAAGCTCAGGTCAACTCTCCACCAGCCTCCTCAGAAGCAGGGCCTGCTCTTCTCACTAAAAAGTCCTTCCAAAGGTTCCTCAAGAAAATGGTCAACACTCTCTACAGGGGAGTCACTGAGGATGTTTTTGACATGCACGCTGAACAGGCTGTGCATTATGATCTCCTCAAAAGTGCAGTCGAAGAATACAAGGAGGATGTCAGGGAGCAAAATTCCAGTATCACCCACTCCCTGACAGACATGATCACTCGGCTCAATGAGTTCTTAGTATCCCTCAACAATCTGAATACAGCGATTCAGACTGTTCAAGCCACAGTCCAAGATGATCCTGAACAAACCGCAAAGCTGATTCAGGCATCTGAGACCTATCAACGAAACTCGGCTGCCCTCACTGAGTTACTAGGCTTACTGCAGGGATCAAATGTCCAGAATCTCAACACCACGATGGAGTCTCTGAAGTCTTCCTTTACAACACTGGAAGCATTTGTGACAAGTCAGGCTCACAAGTCCACTTCTCTGGCATGGACTATGGGCTCCAGACTGACAGCTCTTGAGCATTCTCAGGCCGAACTTGAATCCAAAGTATCTACCATTCACCAGGATACTGCGGACATCAAGTCCATGATGACCGAAATATTCCAGGCCTTCAAGGGTACGTCTTCTTCTTCTTCAGTCCCTCCAACACTTGCCCTCACTGGCATTCAGGCAAATGTTGAGGGGGAGAATGTCACAGAAGCAAATGAAACTGAAGAAGAAATTACTGAAGATCCCTCTCACACTGAGGGGGAGCTTGTCACACCAATCTCAGCTGTTCCACAACAAAAGGAACCAGTCCCCTCCACTCTCATTCAGGACAGAGGAAAAAGTATTGCCACCACCTCAGAACCTGAAATCATACTCCAGCCTGCCTCCACAATCGTCAGAATTGACCCTGATGAACCTATCAGGGTCCCGTACGAAATCAATGGAAAATACTATCAACTCACCCATGAGGAAATACAAGACTATATGGATAAAGTTGAGAAAATGGCAAAGGTAGCTGAAGAAGAGAGATTGAGCAAGCCTGAACTAATACAGGTTGTTCATGAGGAAGCTGAAAAGATTGGTCTGGATACTGAGGCACTGGATACTGAGCAAGCTGGTGCAGTCTTTAAAAAGGCTCAGGAAGAAGAGCTAAATGCTCGCAAAAGGGAAAGGGAAGAAAAGCTTAAGAGGAACGCTCAAATCCGTAGGAACAGGGTTGAAAGGTATCACTGGGTGATGAAGGAAAGGTTGAAACCGGAGCCCATCACTGAAGTCAAAATTCATGCAAGAACTAAACCAGCAAAGGTCACTGTCTTCAGAGGATTAGACAAACGGATTATAGATACTTATCAACCTTTCAGGTTTGCTGATTTTGGCATCAGTGAACTTGATGAGCTTCGTCCTCTCATCACTAAACAGAGCAACTCAGCAGTCCCTATGCTTCTCGAGTCACTGAACAACAGGTATGCCAACCTGAGAACAATGCATGAGGCTCTGAATATTCCCTCCCTCTTTCTTGCTCAAACCACAGAGACTGCTCCATCCAAAGCTTCCAGAAGGAAAAGGAAGCTTGTTGAAATGGAGCCTGAGATCAAAGTACCAGGGTTAGATTGTGACAGGTCACTTCCTGAGGGGATCACTTTTGTTAACAACATGGTCCTCGAAGTACCTGAAAGGGGTCTATGCTTCACTGATGAGTTTGGAAATCTTGCCTTCCAAAGGATGTCTGACATGGATAGAGCTGGTGTCAAAGCAATGCTAATGTACCTCATGCTGGCATCACCAATCAAATCATCAGCAAACCAGAGGTTCTGCCAGGACTTAAAGAAAATGATCAACGAGCATCCTGACAGACAACAACTCATCTCAAAGAAAGCAAAGCTCAAAAACCTTGGTCTTAATCTGGACATCTAATCTGCAACAACTATCTTTTTTTTGTAATTTTTGTAGGACTTGTAATAATTATGAATGAACTTTAAAGTTTTGTTTTTAAATTGTGTCCTACTTATAATTACATCAACATTCAGTAAGAGATAAAGACCCCTGCCAACTCATACTGGATCAAGAAGCACTGAGGCTATTTGTATGTTCAAATAGGGGGAGATTGTTGGGTCACTGAATTCCCCAATCGGCCTCTAATCAGGATTTGAACGTAAAATAGCCAAGTGCATTACAAGTCACTGAGGAACAGTTCCTCAGTGAGTTACCTTCAAGGAGCTAAGACCGAGCATAAGAAGAAATGTTCTCCATTCAGTGAGGCGGAACTCAGTGAATGACATCTAAGCCAAAGAAGAAGGTGATGGGTTCAGTGAGGATGACAATAACTCACTGAACCTCGAGACTCCTCAACTATCAAACAACGTACTGATGACTGATGACTTAAAGACTGAAGTTTTGGCGGGACTGGGCGGGAAAGTTTGAATGGATTTCTTAAAGTCAAACTTTCCATATATAGCCAAATTTTGTCTGTCATCAAAAGCATGGGATCAATCCCAAAGAAGTATCATTGTCAGATAATAAGATCTTTGAGAAGATTTTATTAAGGATCACTTGTAACACTTGTATATTATATTTGTTCATATTTGTGTATAAATAGAGAACATAAACGAGAAGTAAAGGTTGACAAGTTTGTGCAATTAATGCTAAGCATTCACAAACCACTTTACTTCTCCAAAGAACAACATAACTCTTGAGATTGCTCAAAGGGTCGTGAAGTTGTTACTCAACATAGATTTGAGTTTAGAGAGGAGTCTACACCACACTTGTCGATTCAACCCCAAGTGTTATTCCGCAAACACTTGGGTACAATTCTTTTGATTAACTTCAAATAAAGAATTAAACGTTGAAAATATTGTGTCTTATCTTTTCGTTGCTTTATTGTTAATCTTAAATACATCTGAATTAAAGTCATATATCTTGGTTACTTTAACTACCTAGTTATTGTTAACCAAGTAAAAGGGACCAACAAACGCAAAACTTCTAATTATTCTACTTCCCTTCAACTAATTGTTTCAACTAATTATAAAGCAAAAATTCTAATTCTACTTCTATCGTTTCAACTAATTATAATCCAAAAATTCTAATTCTATCCTACGTACAAATCAATCCGCAACATAATGTACTTAACTAATGCTTTCTAAACTATACCAAAACTAAACTACAACAAAGCATAAAAATGAAAAACATACTGTCTCGGTCTTCGCTCCCGGGCTGTCGTATCGGCTCTCGCTCTCGGCTCGCTACAGCATTAAAAAAAAAAAAAAAAAAAAAAGACAGAAAACAAAAAACAAAAAAATTACATAAATTAATAACAACACTTACATTACATAAATTAATAAAAAAAAATTAACAACTCACTGTCTCGTATGGAAGAAAAAAGTTGGGAAGAAGATGAAGAATTAAACAACAGAATGGTTGAGGAAAGAATTAAACATGGGAGGAGGAGGAGGAGGAGGTGCCCAGTGGTGCTCGTGTAGTAGAGCTGTGGTGGTGGTGGGGTTGTGGTGTTTGTGATAGATCGATTTGGATGAGTGGTGGTTGTGGTGTTAGTGTCGAAGGTGTAGTGGAGGAGTGGTGGTTGTGTTATTCGCCGGCGAACAGGAGTGATGATAGATCGATTTTTTTTTTTTTTTTTTTTTTTTTTTTCTAAGTTATGGACAATAATTGAGCAGATCCACTTTTAGATAATAACTTTAATTATCCCGGCGACATGTCCACGGGATAGTAAAAGTAATTTGTCGGGGTCTTTTTGGCGGTATAATTTAATTTTTCGTGAAATTTTTGGCGGTTTCATTCCCGTCGACATGTCCACGCCATTTGGAAAAATAAATAAGTTTTATAAAATTAAAAATTAAATACTTTAATTTAAAATTAATTACTTTTATTTAATTAAATACTTTTATAAAAATGAAAAACTATTAAAAAGATAGTTTTATAAAATTAAAAATTAAATACTTTAATTTAAAATTAATTACTTTTATTTAATTAAATACTTTTATTAAATTGAAAAACTATTAAAAAATAGTTTTATAAAATTAAAAATTAAATACTTTAAATTAAAATTAATTACTTTTATTTAATTAAATACTTTTATAAAATTGAAAAACTATTAAAAAAATAGTTTTATAAAATTAAATACTTTAAATTAAAATTAATTACTTTTATTTAATTAAATACTTTTATAAAATTAAAAATTAAATAATTTAATTTAAAATTAATTACTTTTATTTAATTAAATGAACGAGCCGAGATGATATGGTTGTACATGAGATGTTAAACGAACGAGGCGAGATGCTATGGTTGTACACGATATGTTAAACGAACGAGCCGAGATGCTATGGTTGTACACGATATGTTAAACGAACGAGCCGAGATGCTATGGTTGTACACGAGATGTAAATGAACGAGGCGAGATGCTATGTTTGTACACGAGATGTTAAACGAACGAGCCGAGATGCTATGGTTGTACACGAGATGTTAAACGGATGAGTCGAGATGCTATGGTTATACACGAGATGTTAAACGAACGAGCTGAGATGCTATGGTTGTACACGAGATGCTAAACAAACGAGCCGAGATGCTATGATTATACACGAGATGTTAAACGAACGAGCCGAGATGATATGGTTGTACATGAGATGTTAAACGAACGAGCCAAGATGATATCGTTATACATGAGATGTTAAACGGATGAGTCGAGATGCTATGGTTATACACGAGATGTTAAACGAACGAGCCAAGATGATATGGTTGTACATGAGATGTTAAACCAACGAGCCGAGATGCTATGGTTATACACGAGATGTTAAACGAACGAGCCGAGATGATATGGTTATACACGAGATGTTAAACGAATGAGTCGAGATGCTATGGTTATACACGAGATGTTAATCGGATGAGTCGAGATGCTATGGTTATACACGAGATGTTAAACGAATGAGTCGAGATGCTATGGTTATACACGAGATGTTAAACGAACGAGCCGAGATGATATCGTTATACATGAGATGTTAAACGGATGAGTCGAGATGCTACGGTTATACACGAGATGTTAAACGAACGAGCCGAGATGCTATGGTTATACACGAGAAGTTAAACGAATGAGCCGAGATGCTATGGTTATACATGAGATGTTAAACGAACGAGCCGAGATGCAATAGTTATACACGAGATGTTAAACGAACAAGCCGAGATGATATGGTTGTACACGAGATGTTAAACGAACGAGCCTATATGCTATGGTTATACACGAGATGTTAAACGAACGAGCCGAGATGCTACGGTTGTACACGAGATGCTAAACAAACGAGCCGAGATGCTATGGTTATACACGATATGTTAAACGAACGAGCCGAGATGATATGGTTGTACATGAGATGTTAAACGAACGAGCCAAGATGATATCGTTATACATGAGATGTTAAATGGATGAGTCGAGATGCTACGGTTATACACGAGATGTTAAACGAACGAGACGAGATGATATGGTTGTACATGAGATGTTAAACCAACGAGCTGAGATGCTATGGTTATACACAAGATGTTAAACGAACGAGCCGAGATGATATGGTTGTACACGAGATGTTAAACGAACGAGCCGGGATGATATGGTTATACATGAGATGTTAAACAGATGAGTCGAGATGCTATGGTTATACACGAGATGTTAAACGAACCAGTCGAGATGCTATGGTTATACACGAGATGTTAAACGAACGAGCCGAGATACTATGGTTGTACACGAGATGTTAAGTGAACGAGCCGAGATGCTATGGTTATACACGAGATGTTAAACGAACGAGCCGAGATGATATGGTTGTACACGAGATGTTAAACGAACGAGCCGAGATGATATCGTTATACATGAGATGTTAAACGGATGAGTCGAGATGCTACGGTTATACACGAGATGTTAAACAAACGAGCCGAGATGCTATGGTTTTACACGAGAAGTTAAACGAATGATCCGAGATGCTATGGTTATACATGATATGTTAAACGAACGAGCCGAGATGCTATGGTTATACACGAGATATTAAACGAATGAGCCGAGATGATATGGTTATACACGAGATGTTAAACGAACGAGCCAAGATGCTATGGTTATACATGAGATGTTAAACGAACGAGCCGAGATGATATGGTTATACGCGAGATGTTAAACGAACGAGCCGAGATGCTATGGTTATACATGATTTTGTGAGAATATATCAATAACAACAACAACAACAACAACATATCCAATCCCGCAAGAGCGGTTTGCGAGAATATATATATATATATATATATATATATATATATATATATATATATATATATATATATATATATATATATATATATATATATATATATATATATATATATATGGGTAGATAATCCCGTGGACATGTCGCCGGGAAAAATAGGCGGAAAAAAATCCCGCCATTCTATTAGCCAATATTTTATGATAATTAAGTAGCTACAATTATCCCGTCGACATGTCGACGGGAACGTGAAACCAAACACAGTAATTAACGTTAATCATACGTTAATTACTCTTTGATTCGTGATTTATATTATCCCGTCGACATGTCGACGGGAGCGTATTAGCGGGATAATTTCGCGCCCAAGTTTTGGCAATTATTGAGGTTGAATAGTTTGACCATTATATTCCCGTCGAGATGTCGACGGGATCGTATGAAACCAAAAAATTCAACGCAGCCTGGCTCGGTCAAGCGTGTTTTTTGTCGTTTTGTGCGTTATGCCGTCGACATTGTGTCGACGGGATCGTCTTCGTCGCCTGTTCTCCAATTTCTTGTAGTGGAGTGCACAAAGCAAAAACATGATGGGTGAATAGGAAGACGCCAAAAGAGAAAAATGAAACAATGTTCCTGCAAAAAAGGGATATAATTAATGTTCAAAATCACAGTTCATCTTGGCTATGATATTACACCATTTATAAACCTTCCTAACTTCCTTCATTAATTCATTGCGTAACTATCTCCAATCTCATATTACACCTAATCGAGCCTTGCTTTTAGGACCAGGCTTAGGCTTTGCGTGATTTCCTATCTCTATAAATAATGATGTCTCAACAATTTAAACTTCTTTAAGCAAATAATATTACAACAAGCAGAATCAGAATTTACCATTGATCAATACTAGTTATAATACACGCGCACGCGCGGGTTTTTTAATTTTTTTTAATGATATATTTTTATTTCTTAAAAAACAAATAATTTAATTTTTTTCTTCTTTAATTTATGATTTTTAATTATATTTGTTTATTATTAAAGATAATCATTTAAAAAATTTAATCCTGTTGTTATTAGTTACATCTTATCTATATTTTTTTTTATATATCTTCTACTTGTGTAGTATTACATCTTATCTATATTGTTTTTTATCTTCTACTTGTGTAGTATATCAACAAAACAAATTTTTAAAATTTTAAATTAAAAAATAATAGTTAAAATATTACCTAATAAAGAAATATTCTTTTTTCCGAAATACGAAAGTACTCACTAGGGTTTTGTTTTATTATATAAAAGATGATAGAAGTGGTCTAAGAGAGACCAATAGTTGCCCCAAAAAGAATGGAGGCGATAAAGATGCAGATACACCTAAGAAACCACCTCTCTGTATTTAGTCTTGATCCACCACACAAAGACAATAAAATTAATCCCAGCCCACCCCTTGAAGCTTAAACCAAACACGTACAATCGGCCCAAGCATGGCAAAGAAGACAGTGAACAGCAGCATCACGTACACCTGTTATTGACATCTTATGTTATTATATATATAGTTATAGAAAAAAAAACAGCAACAATACGGCAGCTATAAATTGATAAACCTAGTTATGAGAAAGTAACACAATATTTATCATGATAAACCTAGTCCAAAACACAGCACAAACACACATGGTTAGTCAAATACCAGCCTACTTATGAAACACCTAGTATGAAACTCGTATAAAGAATTGAGAGAAAAATTGTTACGAATCATATCTTAAACCAAATAACAAACATAAAACTATTACTAAATCATCACAAACTGAACCACTATGAAATCTTACACAAATAATCTATAACAGAAAAGAAAAGAAAAAAAAAAAAAAAAAAATCACGAGCATTGATCTAAGCATGGGTTAACAATTCAGTGGCGGAGCCAGGAAAAGTGATTAGAGGGGGCATCGATTATCAAGTGAATAAAAACATGTTAATGTATTTAAAGTCGGGTCGGGTTTTATTAGAAGGAAAAAAAAAAAAAAAAAAGCTTTACTTATTGTAATTAACACTAAATAGTAAGTGTAGATGTCAAATATAATTCGATTGAGACTTTTCTTTTTCCAACGTTTATTAATTCATCTTATACGGAGTAATTAACTAACTTTATTTATAAAAATAACATTAATTTTATTGCAATTCAAGAAACAAAGATGGAGATAGTTTCCGATATGGAGGTCAAATTTATGTGGGGCAATTCCAATTTTGATTATGTTTTCAGTGAGTCTTTAGGAAACTCAAGTGGTATTCTTTGTGTTTGGGAGAAGTCTTATTTTCGTAAGGATCATGTTACCATCTCTGATTACTTTGTGGCTATTTATGGATCGTGGATTCCGAATAAAACTAAAATTCTGTTTGTGGCGGTTTACGCTCCTCAGGATCCTAAGTTCAGAAGGTTGTTGTGGGAGTATATTTCATGCCTGGTGAATCGTTGGAATGGTGAGGTTATTTTGCTGGGAGACTTCAATGAAGTTCGTAGTAGTGAGGAAAGAAGTGGTACGCTTTTTAATCCTTACAATGCAAGGATATTTAACAATTTTATTTCCTCTTTGAGTCTTGTGGATGTCAAAATGGAGGGTTTCTCTTTTACTTGGTCTCATTCTTTGGCGAATAAAAGGAGTAAGTTGGATAGATTTCTTGTCTCCGATGGAGTTGTTGCTCTTTTCCCTTCCATTACAGCTTTGTGTCTTGATAGGCACTTGTCGGATCATCGTCCGATTCTCCTTCGCGAAGTTAAGTTGGACTTTGGTCCGGTGCCTTTCAGGATGTATCACTCCTGGTTCAATTTAGCTGGATTCGATGAGATGATTATTCAGTACTGGTCTTCCTTATCGTTTTCTGACCAGAATGCAATGATTCATTTTAGAAAGAAACTCCAGGAGATGAAAAAGTTTATTAGGGTGTGGGTTAAAGATAAAAACCTTCAAATGAACAGGTCTAAATGTGTGATTACAGAAGAGTTGCGAGATATCGATAAAGCTTTGGATTCTGGAAAGGTGACTGATTCGGTTCTCTTAAGGCGGAATCAACTTAAAGGTGATCTTCATGACATTAAGTCTATGGAGGCTTTGGACTCGATGCAAAAATGTAAAGTCAAATGGGCCGTTGAGGGGGACGAGAACTCTAAGTTCTTTCATGGGCTCATTAATAAAAAAACGTTCCCAACTGGCTATCAGAGGAGTTTTTAAAGATGGTGTTTGGTGTACCGACCCGGGTCTCGTTAAAAAAGTTTTTCAAGACCACTACGCTGCTCAATTTAGTAAACCCTCTTCTGCCAGATTCAAAATAAATTTCTCTTTTCCTAAAAAACTGAATCCTAGCCAAGTTATTGATTTGGAGCGAGGTGTTTCTCGAGATGAAATTCGCTCTGCTGTTTGGGATTGTGGTGTTAACAAGTCCCCGGGTCCGGATGGATTTTCTTTTGAGTTTTTTAGGAAATTTTGGAAGTACATTGGGCCGGATTTCTGTGACGCGGTGGAGCATTTTTTTACTAATGGATCTTTTTCTACAGGTTGTAATGCGTCCTTTGTAGCTTTAATTCCTAAAGTTGCGGATGCTAAATTTGTCAAAGATTATCGTCCTATCAGTCTCATTGGATGCGTTTATAAAGTGGTAACTAAGATTATGGCTAATCGTTTGCCTATGGTCATTAACGACATTGTTTCTGATACTCAATCGGCGTTTGTTGCTAAGAGACAAATTTTAGATGGCCCATTCATCTTAAATGAAATTCTTCAATGGTGTAAAAGGAAGAAGAAGAAAGCTATGTTTTTTAAGGTTGACTTTGCTAAGGCTTACGATTCGGTTAGATGGGATTACTTGATTGACGTCTTGGAAGCTTTTGGTTTCGGTCCTACTTGGTGTAAGTGGATTCGTGGTACTTTTTGTTATGCTAAGGGCTCGATTCTTATTAATGGAAGTCCGTCAAGTGAGTTTCAATTTCATCAGGGATTAAAGCAGGGTGATCCGCTTTCTCCCTTTCTTTTCATTCTTGTGATGGAATCCCTTCATATTTCCGTTAGTAGAGCAGTACAAAATCGGCAGTTTACTGGTATACAGCTTCATGACTCTCTTTGCTTATCTCATTTGTTTTTTGCTGATGACGCTTTGTTTATGGGGGAGTGGTCGGACACAAATTTACGTGGTATTCTCCAAATCTTGAAATGTTTTCGTTTAGCTTCAGGGCTGCATATTAATCTGAGTAAAAGCCAGTTAATGGGGGTGGGCATTCAGCGTGATGTTGTAATCGATATGGCAAATTCAATAGGATGTGCCGTTATGCAGAATTCATTCCGTTACCTTGGGGTCTCGGTGGGTGAGTCTATGTCTCGGCTGAAATCTTGGGACGTTGTTGTGTCTAAGTTGAAAGCTCGCTTGTCTAATTGGAAAGTTAAAACTTTATCTGTTGGAGGTAGACTCACTTTGTTGAAGTCAGTTTTGGGTGCTACTCCCATTTTCTATATGTCTATTTTCAAAACTCCTTTAGGAGTGATTAAAGTGATGGAGTCGTTACAGAACAAATTTTTTCAAGGGTCGAGTATGTTGGAGAAAAAAATCTCTTGGGTGGCTTGGAATAAAGTTTTAGCTTCTAAGAAAAAAGGTGGTCTAGGTGTGGCTAGTTTTTATGCCCTTAATCGAGCCTTACTCCTTAAATGGGTTTGGCGGTTTGTGACTCAAGACGACTCTCTTTGGTTTCATGTTATTCAAGCTATTCACGGGCCTCGTATGCAGTTTGATAATCAGTCTAATCAGCCTCCGTCTCTTTGGATTTCTATTCTAAAGGAGGTTTCCGAGCTTAAAAAGAGGGGTTTTGATTTTCTAGCTAATTGTTTTAAACGTGTCGGGGACGGTTCGAATACCAGATTCTGGTTAGATATTTGGAAAGGCGGCGTGTCTTTTCGTGATGCTTTTCCTCGGCTGTTTGCTTTGGAGTTGAATCCTCAGGTTTCTGTTCGTGATAAAATGGGTTTTTCTTTGGATTATTCTTTTCGAAGGCAGGTTAGAGGGGGTGTGGAATCAGAACAATTTAACAGTTTGGTCGATATTATGAACAGTGTGATCTTATCTCCTTCTCAGGATCGTTGGTTTTATTCGATCTCTCCTGACGGGGAGTTTTCTGTTAAAGTCACTCGTTCTCTCATTGACGAGTTGTTTTTGCCTTCTCATAATGTTCCTACTAGGTGGGTGAAGAGTGTGCCGGGTAAGGTTAATGTGTTCACTTGGAAAGCTCGGCGTGATGTTCTTCCTACTCGAGATAATCTGATCAAGCGAGGTATTTCTTTGGAGTCAGATTGTTGCCCTATTTGTGAATCAAATGTTGAAGATGTTTCTCATATTTTATTCCAGTGCTCTTTGGCCCAATCGATTTCTAAGAGGATTTGTAGATGGTGGGAGATAGAATGGAGTCAATGGTCTTCTTTTTCGGAGTGGTTTGATTGGTTCTCTAATATCCGGTTAAATTCTAAAGTGAAAAGCCTCCTGGAGGGAGTATTTATGGTAGCTTGGTGGGCTCTTTGGGGTTTCCGGAATCGTTTGGTTTTTGAGAGTTCGTCTCCTAAAAGATGGATGCTTTTCGATGAAGTAGTCTCTACGTCTTTTTTATGGAGCCATAGCAGATGTAATAGGTCGTTTAATTGGGATTCTTGGCATAAAGCGCATTTTCTTATTTCTTTGTAATTTTTTGTTCTAGCTCCTTGCTAGTTTAATAAATTTTGCCGTTCAAAAAAAAATTAACTAACTTGAATCGTACATCATATCCTGAATCCAGATGCCGAATAAAACCCGCCTTTAAATACATTAACATCTATAATGTACTTAAAAGAAATGTGATCCTTATAAATAAGGCTAATTACTAAAAAAATGTAGCTCAATCACCACATTTTATAGTTTTAAACCATCTATTTTGTTTCTAGATCTATTTAGCGTACTTTTATCATTTTTTATTTATTTATTTATTTATTTATTTATTTATTTATTTTTTGTGTATCGTGTGACCAGTTTTATATATTATTAGACTTATTTACACATTTTTTTTGTTGTATCGTGTGACCAGTTGTGTGTATTATTTGACTGATTTACACAACTGGTCACATTATATATCAAAAGACCGAAATAAAAAAAGTATGCAATATAGTTCAAAAGAAAAATTAATAGATATACAAAACTATAAAAGTAGCAAGTAAGGTGTATATTTTTGTTCAATTAAGCCTTACAAATAACATAATTTGAACATACAAATTATAATTTTAAAAAACATGTGACGTTAACAAAAGTTTATACCAAAATCTTAAAATCCTAAAAATACTACCCTATTAAAACCTTAACTCCAATAGTTGTATTAAAATCATACAAAATGGTATATAAAAGTAATGCCATTTTAAATTTTAATAGACATTGAACTGATCGAAGAAATATATGTGTAGACTAAAAAAAGT
Organism: Artemisia argyi; assembly: GCA_030686995.1. Classification (NCBI taxonomy): domain Eukaryota; kingdom Viridiplantae; phylum Streptophyta; class Magnoliopsida; order Asterales; family Asteraceae; genus Artemisia; species Artemisia argyi. The sequence goes on along the minus strand of CM060685.1, from coordinate 131,747,296 downwards.
TGAAATATTTAAATATTGTTAAAATCACATGGGACTGTTGACTTTTTTTACCCACTCCCCATTCCCAATGACCAATCCACTTTCCCTCTTTGGCTCTTCCTCTTCACCAATTTTTCTTTCAGGTTTCCGAACAAACAAGACCACTAAAAAACATGGTTTAACTTAGTTGGCACTTTATTTGTTAATTGTCATTAAATGACGAGGGCACTCTGGTTATGAAGATGAGGGCACCGGACTTTTTTTCTACCAATTTGGTATTTTTACTACACGATTGTGTGTGTCTACAAGAGGTTTGTTGGGGGCAACTCCCCCCGGTACCCTTAAGGTGGCTCCGCCCCTGGTTAACATCGCTGCAGACAAAGTATCTGCTACAGGGGGAAATTAACCTTCAAATTTTCCAATATTACGATCAAACCTCTCAAGTTCCATTTATTGTCCCTGCTTATGCCTTTGCTGCAGATAATATTCACAAACAATTGAGCCCTACTTCATACCCGTAATAAAGTAAAATAAAGTAATATTGTTAGATACCTACTAAGGTTTATTGTCCCTGCTTATGGTAAATTTTGTTGGAAGTCTTTATGAGCTTGGTAAGTTTTACTATTCGAGAAGCAAAATGTACAAACGGGTGATGCAGCACCTGCTAGTACATGAACATAAGCATGTGGTATATAAGCTGATGATGTAGCAACTACCTAAGGGAGTTAATGTATGTGTGATTGACCTGGTAAAAAGAACATGGGATTGATTAGGAAGGCAACCAATAGTTTGCAACCATCATCCCCATGATCTCCTATTTTATGGCAAATACTATATCATGCTTGATGACCTTGATGTTATTTTGTGGCTATAAATAAGGATCGAGGTCTCCTGGTTTATAAGGAGATACACACAAAATCACACAAGTGCTCCAAAATATATATATATATATATATATATATATATATATATATATATATATATATATATATATATATATATATATATATATATATAATGAAATGAGAAGAGTGAGAAAAAATTATAGCCACATATTTCAAATAAGGAAAGATAAATAATAGGAGATGTATCTATTTTTTATGGATGCATATAATATTTGTGGTTGTAGTTTCTTCTCATTCTTCTCATCTTAATTATATTTCTCATTTGATCCTAAGTCTATATATATATATATATACCAGTTATGCTTCTCTTATAATTACCAAAAGAGTTTTCTGTTTCGCCATTTACATTGTGTTGTGATCGTTTCGCTGACGACATACAACATGGGTCTGCATCGAATCCTGGGGTGTTTACGTATGGAGGCTCACAGCGAATAGAGCACGTAAAAACCTTTAAGGACAGAGAGCTATATTCTCGTGCAGTGTCCCTTTAACGGTTTTCTATTCAAGGATACAGGTTCTATTCTTTGTTGCTGTGTTTGTGGTTCATTGCAGCCATTGTTGATTGAAATAGGTACTACTTGAGTTCATCTTGTGTTAGTTTCATATCAGCTGGTATCATACTACTAGATTCTTTGCTCTTTGATCTTGTTGTACAAGTTGGTGCAACAGTATGAAGTGAACATATTCAACAATAATCTTAAAGGTTTTTAGATACGCGTTAAGTGTTTCATGTGGGAGCCGTAACCTGGTCTCTAAGGGTTTAATAAATGTGTTATAATTTATATTCAAGTCATGTTGTCTAGATGATTATTAAATTGTATACTGATAAAAGTGTGTTTTGAACATTGATATGGGATACTAGTTGGATCATTAGTGTGATAAATGAACTAAATGTTGTAGTCTTAAATTATCTGTACGTTGGATTTGTAAAAGAGGATTACATGCATGTTAGAGATATCTCTAGTAGATGTTGTAAAATCCAAACGCCAATAATAAGTTTAATGGCTAAGTGGCGCCATTGGTTTCTGACCATTATTGTGACAAATGGGTTTGTTCGGATCATGAAAATTGGTACTCGTGTTGCTTGTTACATCCAAATCAGGATCAACTGCAACTAGTGGAGGAGTTTTCAATATGTTTTGGTTATGCACGTAAATGAATGTCTTACTGATTTCATTGCACTATTTATTGTGTTAGTTTTAGAGTGATCGATAAGACAACTATTTGTATGTCTTTAACAAGATAATTTGAGATATTATATTTGCCTGAGATAAAGTTTATAAACATTTACTACTACAAAGAGACTTGTTGTGTCTCGTTCTTGTGATATAGTGGTAATATTCCGGTAGATATTATGTTAGCGAAGAACATAGTATAATGCTTGTTAGAGCAGAGCCGGAAATGTCATAACTAATATGAGGACATTAACTAGCAGACATGGCGATTCATAATCACCTTGTAGATAGTTTCTAGCGATCTGCTTTAACCAAAGATAAATTCAGTATGTTTTATGTCATGGTGTAATCATTTGATTAGTAAATTGTTTCTTTAGAATTTAATATGGCTTTCTGGATTGATCATGGTGCTTGTAGCACTAGAAATTTATAAAATTTGACACTGAAACAAAACAGGCACTTGGATTTTGATAAATACAAGGTTAACGGTTTTTGTGATAGAATGACGACATAAAACAGAATGCATATGCTAGAATGATATACTCAGAATGCATTGAATGCTACCGCGAGTAGGAATGAGATAATTCATACAGCATTTTAAGTTGGGTTTTTGTTTGAGCAAACTTCCGTAAGTGCTCTTCAGCCCTAATCCTTAGGAGGTCCTGCAGCTGCTCCTGTGGAGGCCTCGTAGTTGCTCTTGCGGAAGTCTTGCAGTGGCTCCTTCGTCTCTAGGCTGAAATAAGAAAGAACACCATTAGCTCGCCTCGGGTTTTTAATCCGAGACCAAGCTCCGGTGTGAGAATAAGTATATGCTTGGCATAAGTTTTAGTGAGAGAAACTAGAGAGAGATAGTAAGAGAGGTGAGTGAGAAGTAGAGTGTGTCCTTTCATATGTGTGAACATCTCCTTTTATACTACCTGGGCTTAGCCCCACGACAAAAGGATTGCAGGGACTAAGTTGTCTTCTAGGGGCAGCACACATATCGCTGAAGAGTGTCAGGCGTGGTCCTCGGGGTCTAAGTTGTTGTTATGCTACAAGTATTGGTTGTGGACCAAAGCCTCTGTGCTCATTTGTACATCATTGTACTTGTATGTCAGTGGCTATTGTACCAGCACCGATGCAGGCACTGCTGCGGCAGGCACTGCTGCGGCAGGCACTGCTGCGGCAGGCACTGCTGCGGCATACACTGCTCCGTCACTATGCATCATGTCCAGGCACTGCTCCATCATAGACTGGATTTGTCTTAGAAATATTAAGGACTAATTGTGATTATCTCCTCCAAAGTATCCGGAGGAGACCATACCTCATCAGTTTTGTTGTACCTGATCGATCTTAAGAACATATTAACTAAGCAAGTAGGCTTGTTGTGAAGTCTGATCGAGTATTGACTCAACCGAAACATACCATATGGTGGGGGTGGATGATGTGTACATCTGAGTTTTTTGCCTTCACCTGTCATCCATGATTGACGTATTGCCTTTGTTCTGAGCAGAATAAGGCATTGAACTGGTATGGAGTTAAGAGACTGAGATTAATGACATACACTTGTCATTCGAATTCAAAAGTTGCTGAATTGATGCACTTCACAATGAGTTGCTTCTAACGTGGAAGAAGCAAATGTGTAATTTCACTTCACGAAGGAAGTAGAACTTATTGCCTATTTATGGCAATTGAAGAGGTTAACTGTATTCGAGATCCAATACCTACAAATTCAATTCCATATGGTGATGGAATGTCTATAGACAAATTTAGAGAATGGCCATTAGTGATTATTTGTGATGTGACCGACATATGATGTAGACTTGTTGGTTATCTCCTTTAAGCCTCTGATGAGAGACTTATTGAGAGAGGCTTGAGGCATGGGTCTGAAACCATTGAGAATCGGTTAGTGATGGAAACCCAACTTGATTGTAGTGCTCCTACATTACGAGTTTAATGGGTAATAACGAAGTCACTAATTGGTAGAAGGTGCTATCGACCAATTGGCCCATGTATTGCTTAGATAGCATGGTGTTGCCGAGAAAGGATGAGATTCTTCTCTTAACAAAGCTTTTGAGGCGTCATAGCAACAAGGACGTTAGAGTAGCTTTGCCTATATGACCTAGAGGTGGTGCCACCTTGAATGGAGAGTTATGGTTTCTCTCTTAGAGGGTTATGAATCAGGATTTAAGCGCATGGCCATATTAGCGCTCGGTGAGAATGAAATGGTTACAGTGAGAAGTGTGTAAAAGTGTGCCGGTGAGATCATTAAGGTTCGTGGTTTAATCTTCGGACACCATCGAACTGATATCACTTTGCATACTTTGAGTAAACGGGGTTTAATCTTAATGACACCTTCGTGACACAACTCATTAGAGTAGCATAAAACTTTCCAATCTGGTGGGGATTGTTGGAAGTATTTATGAGCTTGGTAAGTTTTACTATTCGAGAAGCAAAATGTACAAACGGTTGATGCAGCACCTGCTAGTACATGAACATAAGCGTATGGTATATAAGCTGATGATGTAGCAACTACCTAAGGGAGTTAATGTATGTGTGATTCACCTGGTAAAAAGAACATGGGATTGATTAGGAAGGCAACCAATAGTTTGCAACCATCATCCCCATGATCTCCTATTTTATGGCAAATACTATATCATGCTTGATCACCATGATGTTATTTTGTGGCTATAAATAAGGATCGAGGTCTCCTGGTTTATAAGGAGATACACACAAAATCACACAAGTGCTCCAAAATATATATATATATACCAGTTATGCTTCTCTTATAATTACCAAAAGAGTTTTCTGTTTCGCCATTTACATTGTGTTGTGATCGTTTCGCTGACGACATACAACACGGGTCTGCATCGAATCCTGGGGTGTTTACGTATGGAGGCTCGCAGCGAATAGAGCACGTAAAAACCTTTAAGGACAGAGAGCTATATTCTCATGCAGTGTCCCTTTAACGGTTTTCTATTCAAGGATACAGGTTCTATTCTTTGTTGCTGTGTTTGTGGTTCATTGCAGCCATTGTTGATTGAAATAGGTACTACTTGAGTTCATTGATTCCTCCCGGACCATCCTGCTTTTATTCATAAGCCACCCACTTGTTTATAAAATGGATAACCTAATAATAAAAGTAAACGGGCGACAGCCCGGGAGAGGAATACAAGTTTACCAAGGGTGAAAACATCCTTGGATCGTTTATGTCCTGGCGAGGCGTGATATTCTATATACAATGACTTGTGAATTGTTGAAAATAATATTAGTATAGGAAAATAGGACTCTGATTGACTAACACTGAATGTGAATAGTAAATAGCTCTTGTCACAGCTATTTCAGTAAAAACGTGCAATCAGAAACCCTAAAATGTAAAAGGATTTACAAACGTATGTTTAGGTTCAAATAAACGTAAACGTACAAAACGAAACAACAAATATAATTACAGTATGTATTTGCATGCCTTAGGGGCTTAAATGCAAATTAAATAACTTAAAATATTTACTTTATATTTACAAACTTTAATTAAAAGATAAGAAAACCTAGAAACCTAAAACGCGTATATAAACGTTTAAATAAACGTCTACGTAAAAAAATAAAAAGTGAATACCGTCCAATATAAGTCCCACAAATGTGAAAATTACATTTTTGGAATCCTAAAAGAATAAGAAAATTATTAGAATATTAAAACTTATTTTTATACTATGTACTTAATTATTATTTATTTACTATTTAATAATTACCTAAAAATAAGAAAATCTAAATATTACTTAGAAAAATAAAATTAAAACTTAGAAAAGTTAAAAATACTATAAAAAAAATTTTGAAACTAAAAATATATTTATTATACAACTATACTATTTATTACTAATTATTTACTTATTATTATTTAATTATTGTATATACTAAATAAGCAAACTAAAATCTACAACTTTTTACATAATTCTAAAATACTTATAAAAAGCTAAGAAAAATATAAAAACTATATTTAATATACAAAAATAAGAAAACTTAATTTAAAACTATTATTACTTAATTAAACTAATTAATACTAACTTAATTATTATACATACTAAACTTATTTATAAAATTATAAAACTTTTTATACAACTATATTAAAGTAATACAAACTTTATAAAAATATAAAATTTCCTAAAAACTGATTAATAAGTTAATTTAATAATTAAATACTAATTATTATTAATTACCTAATTTAACTACTTTTAATTTTAATAAATACTAAACTATATTATAAAAATCTGAAAATTTTTGTACAACTAATAAATAGTGGCAGAAATGTAGGAAAAATAAAAGATTGAACAAAAGCTTATTTTTAAGCTGTGAAATAAGCTTATCGTGTGTAAATAAGCTATAAGGGCCAAACCTATATAAGAGTATATAGCAAACCCCTTCCAACGGAACTGGTGCCCCAGAGCAGTTGGAAGGGGTGTGGGATGTTATGCATGTTACTAAGCCAAGGTCCTGAGTTCGAATCCCACCCACACCCATTTTTTATTTTATTTTATTTTTTTATTTTTTCTTTTACAAAAACGTTTATACAACAAAAATAACAAACTTTAATAAAACAACTTTATTTTACAAAAGCCAAATAAGCAGATTTGGAGCTTATGTTAGCAACAGTTAAGCTCATAAGAGCTTAACTTGGAATTTTGTTTTAGCAAAGCAACCAAATAAGCTCTAGACTGAACAACAAAGTAAAAATAAGCTGAAAGCAAATAATACAAATATAAAACTAAACAAAGAAAAGAGAAAAGGAAAGGGAATAAGCTGTTTCAGAGCTTATGACCTCTTCAGTTAAGCTTTTGGCTTACAGTTGGGTCATAAGCTTAAAATAAGCTTGTAAAAGCTATACAGTGTGAACCAAAATAAAAAGTATGTGTGTATATGTATTAGAAACAGATATGGACAAGCTTGTGCACTGAATATGACCCACAAGCTTGTAATAAGCTTATAAGCATTTCCAGTCACACTTAGAACCAAACACTACTTGCAGTCACATAGTTGGTCAATTTAAGCCCATAGAATAAGCTGAAAAAGCCAATTTGAGAATTAGAGTAGCAAGTGTGGCTGGAGGGCTTTCCAAAAAGCTCAAGCTAATCCTGTGGGGTCCACAGAATAGCTTTTGAGGAGCTTGTGAAAAAATGACCAATTCACTGAGTATGCTAATTTCCCAGCATACTCAGAATCATGGGACAAACAAGAAGCCCTCACCAAGCTTATCAAATAAGCTTGGAAGTGGAAATAAAGAGTTGCCCTTAGGAGTTTGGTGGATTAGCTTCTCAAAAAGCCAATTCACTTAATATGGGGCCCACTGAGTAGCTTAATGCAAGCTTATGAAGTTGGGTGAGTTGACTGGGTATGCAGCAACTCAGTAACATGTGGACAAGTTAAAGCTCCTTGCAGCCCTAGCAGATGGGCTGCAAGATGAAGTTGGGGTACAGGATCAAGGAGTTGGGTATTTAAGCTTCTCAAGAAGCTAAACTACACAAGCTTCTGATCAATAAATAGCTTAATAGGAGCTTTTGAAATTAGGCTAAGTGGACTGTGATCAAAATCCACTCAGAAAACTAGGCAAACAATAAGCTCCTATAGACTTGTCAATTAAGTCTCAAAAGGCTACACAAGCATCTAACCATTGAGTTTGGTGGATTGGCTTCACAGGAAACAATCCACACAAGCTCAAGCTTAGATGAGGGCCTTTTGAGTTCTTATGTAAACACTCCACCCACACAGTTTGCTACTGTGTGGGGAGTTGATGGAACAAAAAGAGTGAGTGATTAAGTAGTCTAATTAAGCTAAACATTAGGAAAACAAACACAAACATTAAACAAAGGCCATAAGGGCAATATGAAAAAGTCAAAACCACAAGTTTAGGCCAAGTCCATAAGCTTATGCAAGCTTATGGACTTGACTGCAAACCCATGATACAGGGCAAAAACATCTAGAAATAAGCACTCCAATAAGCACTTAAACATGGAACATAAAAATAAACAAAAATACAATAAGCAAGATGAGCAACAAAACTATAAAATCCTAAAAGCATGTAAACTGAAACTTAATAACAAATCCTAGGGAAAATTATCTAGTTAATTCAAAAATTACAAAAATGAAAATTTGACTTTTAAGCAAGAACTAAAAGTTTGACTAAACTGAATCTTAATCTATCCTAGTTAACTAAAAATGACATATTAAGTTAAAATGAAACTTAATTAAGCTACTTATACTACTTATGATCACAAAATGACACTTAATGACTCTAAAATTCTCACAGTTAAACTGTGAGAATGAATAAGAGTGGATTTTGACTTTAGCTACTTAAGACCAAAGAAAAATTATTAAAGTTACTTATTTAAACCTAACCTAACATATTTCAACAATAAACAATAACAAAAACAGCCATGAACATGGCATACACAAATAATCCAAACACCCCTATAATCAACTGATTTTAAGATTTTCAAAGTTTAGGACTGAATTAACTTATCTTATCAATTCAAAAGATTATAACTTGTCAAATTAAACCTTTTTGAGCTTTAACATGCAGTCAATGACAGCTTTAACCAAGATGATCAAAAAATGAGCATGGCACACTGAAATTTGTGATTCAAAGCAATTTTGAAAACTAACAAACAAGGCACTGATTTTAAGCAAGTTCTTAACTTAAAAACAACACATAAACATGAAAATATAAAAATCTAAGCATATAAAGAGCATAAACAGTAAAATGATAAAATGGACAAAAAGCTTACAAAGTGAAACTAAGCTGAGGACTAAGAACCATGAGCCAATGACCAACCTAACAACTTTCCACAAAGCTACTAAACCAGGATCAATCCAAAGTTCCTTATGCTCCAAGCTCCTTCTTCTTGTAACTTGATTTTTATTTTTCTTTTCTATTTTCTTGTTTCTTTTTGGATTTTTGATTATAATGATAAAGCTGGTATTAATGAATTTAAAAGCTTGCATAAGCTTTCAAGAGCTTATGTAGTGTTATATAGAATCCAATAAACAACTAATTATCATTTTGACATGAAAATTTAAATGACAAATAAGCATAAATGAAAGATAAAAGAAGGGTACTGTAAATAGCATGTAATTAACTTTGTCAAGGTAAATTACAATACTGAAAGTATTTAAATGACATGATAAGTAAAATAAAGCAGTAAATTACATTAATTTAAAGAAAAGCAATAAGTTAATTAAGCTACGACTAAGGCTAGCCCAAAGTACTCTTCAATCTTGCCCCATTTCTTGTATTTATAGACCCATTGAAGTCCCTGAGTCATCAGGATCAAATCCCACAGGTCCAATTAAGTTCCACCTGTCCAATTGATCAACACCTGTTTAAAACCAAAATTGGCGCCAAAACTGCTTTTAGCAATTGGGAGCTGTGAATGGTGTAATTGGTGGGTTTGGAGGTTGCAGGGTACAATTGGGTGAGAATGTAAGGCATGGGAGGTGGTATTGATGTGTTGCAGGGTGTTTATAGGGTAGGGGTGTGGTAACAACTTGTGGGTGTAATAGGTGTCACCTCCTAGGGTAAACTTTAGGAGTGGGTTTGGTTGTGGGAATGACAGAGAGGGGGTGAGGTGGTGAGTTGAGGGTGAAAGTATGGAAGGTGGAGGGTGAGTGGGGAGAAGCAGGTGATGCAGGTGGTGAAGGTAGGGGATGAAGGGGTCAACGGGTCAAAGCTTTTATTCCCAGGTTTATAAAAGGTGTGTTGGGCCTTGTAGTTTTGGGCCTGGTGAAAAAGATTGGACCAGGTTTGGTATTTTGGGTTGTGATTATTTTTTGGATTTGGATTAATAAAATTAATTTAGCCCAAGGACCTAATATGTAAAATCTGATTTTCCAGGGACTAAACCTGTAATTATTCCAAAATATGCAAAAGGTACCATTTTTGATATTTTGAAATAATATAAGTATTTATTTAATATTTTCCAAAATTAAAAATAACCGGGGACCATTTTTGCCAATTTTCAAAGTTTGAGGGGTAAAAATGTAATTTTCCAGAAGTTAATAAAAAATGACTTGATTTGTTAATTATGAATAGTACAAGGGTATATTTTGATAAATTTCCATTTTTAAATACCCAGGGACTATTTTTGCCATTTTTGAAACTTCAGGGACCATTTATGTAATTTTCTCAAACTTTTCATCCAAGGGTTAATTATGATACTTTTTGAATTCCCAAGGACTAAAATTGACTTTTCTTTCATTTTTAACTTCCAGGGACTAAAACTGTCAGGTTTTGAAACTTGGGGGACCTGTTTTGCCATTTGTGCAAATTTTGAACTTTCAAGGGTAAAATTTGTTATTTCATGATTCCTGGGGGACTTTTGTTGACATTTCTTCAAAATAACTTTCCCAGGGACCATTTCTGACATTTCTTGAAAGTTCAGGGACTGATTTTGCCATTTGTGCAAACTTTGCACGTTTTTCATCTGTTTTCAATCCTTTTGCACCTGAAACATATAAAAATACCTTTCAAAGATATTTGTAGTATTATGTGGTATTTCTGTGTGTTTTTAACTGTTTTTCATATTTAAAATGGAACAGAAATGATGAGTTTTTAGGAACTCATCAATACCCCACACTAAAACATTGCTAGTCCCTAGCAATCTATAATCTAATAACAACCCGTTTTCAAAATTTAATGGTTTTAATGTCTCTTTACCAAAAGCCATTACTTCTGGAGTAGCCAGGTGTGAGAACTGTGGTACACCTGATAACCGTGTGATTTTGAGCAAACCACCAGCTGTCAACGGATTTGATTTGTCTTTACCAAAAGCCGTTTGCTTCTGGACTAGCCAACTCTTGATGGACTAAGTCAACATCTTGGTGAGCTGATTACCAATTATGGTTTTTCACTGCCTTTACCACAAGCCATAATCTTGCGGGCTAGCCAACTCATTCGCTTTATGGGATATGGGGAGTTGAGGAACCATACAATTTTGGGCAAATTGCAAGCCATAACGGATTTGAGATATCTTTACCAAGAGCCGTTTGCTCCTGGATTAGCCAGTCCCTTTGTCATTTAGACTTTGGCGGACTGATTACCATATGTTGTGTTAATGCCAAATGAAAAAAAATTTTAAAATTTGGCCTATTTTGGGGAAAAAGGGCATACAAAGGTATATAATTGATCAAATTCGCCAGAATTTCCCCCCCACACTTAGAAATGAATATTGTCCTCAATATTCAAAGTTTCGGCTATTATGCCGAATCCTTGAACGTAAAAAGATAATATTTAAAGCTAAGTAGAGTAACACAACAATTATTTATTTTTGTGTATTTACAAATTTTTTATTACATTTTCACAATATATACAAGATGTGGGTATTCTACCCTACACTAATTTTTGATTACCGAGTCGCTAGTTTGACTCGACCCCGAATTAATTGGTTCATGGGGAAGTGGAGTGGGATTGCCACTCAAAGATTTGGTGAGAAATTGGAGTGGGATTGCCACTCACAGAATTATAAATATTAGGGTAAGGAGATTATTTTTGATTTTTGTATTTTATAATGTTTTTGTATTTTTAGATTTATATATATATATGTACAAAGAAAGAAAATTCCTAACAACCGCCCCTCGAAAGGGAATCTGGGTCTGACAGAGCTCAGTAACTGTAAACAGCCAACAACTAAATGTTGTAATTGAGGGACTAATCAAACTGCGCAAGTTGTGTGCATAGGAAAAATGTTTTTGTATTTTATATTGTTTATTGAAAAGAAATATGATACAGTATAAGTAATCACTACCTCCCAGGCTTGTGTCAGGTTTACCACGCTAGCTAATCACTTGTGAATGATTAACTGTAATAAATATGCCCTGACAGCTAGGGAGTTGAATGATAAAGTATATATAATATACATACAAGGATAGATATTTCAACAAAATACAAGTTCGTTATACGCAGCACAGCCTCCCCGGCAACGGCGCCAAAATTTGATTCCTCCCGGACCATCCTGCTTTTATTCATAAGCCACCCACTTGTTTATAAAATGGATAACCTAATAATAAAAGTAAACGGGCGACAGCCCGGGAGAGGAATACAAGTTTACCAAGGGTGAAAACATCCTTGGATCGTTTATGTCCTGGCGAGGCGTGATATTCTATATACAATGACTTGTGAATTGTTGAAAATAATATTAGTATAGGAAAATAGGACTCTGATTGACTAACACTGAATGTGAATAGTAAATAGCTCTTGTCACAGCTATTTCAGTAAAAACGTGCAATCAGAAACCCTAAAATGTAAAAGGATTTACAAACGTATGTTTAGGTTCAAATAAACGTAAACGTACAAAACGAAACAACAAATATAATTACAGTATGTATTTGCATGCCTTAGGGGCTTAAATGCAAATTAAATAACTTAAAATATTTACTTTATATTTACAAACTTTAATTAAAAGATAAGAAAACCTAGAAACCTAAAACGCGTATATAAACGTTTAAATAAACGTCTACGTAAAAAAATAAAAAGTGAATACCGTCCAATATAAGTCCCACAAATGTGAAAATTACATTTTTGGAATCCTAAAAGAATAAGAAAATTATTAGAATATTAAAACTTATTTTTATACTATGTACTTAATTATTATTTATTTACTATTTAATAATTACCTAAAAATAAGAAAATCTAAATATTACTTAGAAAAATAAAATTAAAACTTAGAAAAGTTAAAAATACTATAAAAAAAATTTTGAAACTAAAAATATATTTATTATACAACTATACTATTTATTACTAATTATTTACTTATTATTATTTAATTATTGTATATACTAAATAAGCAAACTAAAATCTACAACTTTTTACATAATTCTAAAATACTTATAAAAAGCTAAGAAAAATATAAAAACTATATTTAATATACAAAAATAAGAAAACTTAATTTAAAACTATTATTACTTAATTAAACTAATTAATACTAACTTAATTATTATACATACTAAACTTATTTATAAAATTATAAAACTTTTTATACAACTATATTAAAGTAATACAAACTTTATAAAAATATAAAATTTCCTAAAAACTGATTAATAAGTTAATTTAATAATTAAATACTAATTATTATTAATTACCTAATTTAACTACTTTTAATTTTAATAAATACTAAACTATATTATAAAAATCTGAAAATTTTTGTACAACTAATAAATAGTGGCAGAAATGTAGGAAAAATAAAAGATTGAACAAAAGCTTATTTTTAAGCTGTGAAATAAGCTTATCGTGTGTAAATAAGCTATAAGGGCCAAACCTATATAAGAGTATATAGCAAACCCCTTCCAACGGAACTGGTGCCCCAGAGCAGTTGGAAGGGGTGTGGGATGTTATGCATGTTACTAAGCCAAGGTCCTGAGTTCGAATCCCACCCACACCCATTTTTTATTTTATTTTATTTTTTTATTTTTTCTTTTACAAAAACGTTTATACAACAAAAATAACAAACTTTAATAAAACAACTTTATTTTACAAAAGCCAAATAAGCAGATTTGGAGCTTATGTTAGCAACAGTTAAGCTCATAAGAGCTTAACTTGGAATTTTGTTTTAGCAAAGCAACCAAATAAGCTCTAGACTGAACAACAAAGTAAAAATAAGCTGAAAGCAAATAATACAAATATAAAACTAAACAAAGAAAAGAGAAAAGGAAAGGGAATAAGCTGTTTCAGAGCTTATGACCTCTTCAGTTAAGCTTTTGGCTTACAGTTGGGTCATAAGCTTAAAATAAGCTTGTAAAAGCTATACAGTGTGAACCAAAATAAAAAGTATGTGTGTATATGTATTAGAAACAGATATGGACAAGCTTGTGCACTGAATATGACCCACAAGCTTGTAATAAGCTTATAAGCATTTCCAGTCACACTTAGAACCAAACACTACTTGCAGTCACATAGTTGGTCAATTTAAGCCCATAGAATAAGCTGAAAAAGCCAATTTGAGAATTAGAGTAGCAAGTGTGGCTGGAGGGCTTTCCAAAAAGCTCAAGCTAATCCTGTGGGGTCCACAGAATAGCTTTTGAGGAGCTTGTGAAAAAATGACCAATTCACTGAGTATGCTAATTTCCCAGCATACTCAGAATCATGGGACAAACAAGAAGCCCTCACCAAGCTTATCAAATAAGCTTGGAAGTGGAAATAAAGAGTTGCCCTTAGGAGTTTGGTGGATTAGCTTCTCAAAAAGCCAATTCACTTAATATGGGGCCCACTGAGTAGCTTAATGCAAGCTTATGAAGTTGGGTGAGTTGACTGGGTATGCAGCAACTCAGTAACATGTGGACAAGTTAAAGCTCCTTGCAGCCCTAGCAGATGGGCTGCAAGATGAAGTTGGGGTACAGGATCAAGGAGTTGGGTATTTAAGCTTCTCAAGAAGCTAAACTACACAAGCTTCTGATCAATAAATAGCTTAATAGGAGCTTTTGAAATTAGGCTAAGTGGACTGTGATCAAAATCCACTCAGAAAACTAGGCAAACAATAAGCTCCTATAGACTTGTCAATTAAGTCTCAAAAGGCTACACAAGCATCTAACCATTGAGTTTGGTGGATTGGCTTCACAGGAAACAATCCACACAAGCTCAAGCTTAGATGAGGGCCTTTTGAGTTCTTATGTAAACACTCCACCCACACAGTTTGCTACTGTGTGGGGAGTTGATGGAACAAAAAGAGTGAGTGATTAAGTGGTCTAATTAAGCTAAACATTAGGAAAACAAACACAAACATTAAACAAAGGCCATAAGGGCAATATGAAAAAGTCAAAACCACAAGTTTAGGCCAAGTCCATAAGCTTGTATGCAAGCTTATGGACTTGACTGCAAACCCATGATACAGGGCAAAAACATCTAGAAATAAGCACTCCAATAAGCACTTAAACATGGAACATAAAAATAAACAAAAATACAATAAGCAAGATGAGCAACAAAACTATAAAATCCTAAAAGCATGTAAACTGAAACTTAATAACAAATCCTAGGGAAAATTATCTAGTTAATTCAAAAATTACAAAAATGAAAATTTGACTTTTAAGCAAGAACTAAAAGTTTGACTAAACTGAATCTTAATCTATCCTAGTTAACTAAAAATGACATATTAAGTTAAAATGAAACTTAATTAAGCTACTTATACTACTTATGATCACAAAATGACACTTAATGACTCTAAAATTCTCACAGTTAAACTGTGAGAATGAATAAGAGTGGATTTTGACTTTAGCTACTTAAGACCAAAGAAAAATTATTAAAGTTACTTATTTAAACCTAACCTAACATATTTCAACAATAAACAATAACAAAAACAGCCATGAACATGGCATACACAAATAATCCAAACACCCCTATAATCAACTGATTTTAAGATTTTCAAAGTTTAGGAATGAATTAACTTATCTTATCAATTCAAAAGATTATAACTTGTCAAATTAAACCTTTTTGAGCTTTAACATGCAGTCAATGACAGCTTTAACCAAGATGATCAAAAAATGAGCATGGCACACTGAAATTTGTGATTCAAAGCAATTTTAAAAACTAACAAACAAGGCACTGATTTTAAGCAAGTTCTTAACTTAAAAACAACACATAAACATGAAAATATAAAAATCTAAGCATATAAAGAGCATAAACAGTAAAATGATAAAATGGACAAAAAGCTTACAAAGTGAAACTAAGCTGAGGACTAAGAACCATGAGCCAATGACCAACCTAACAACTTTCCACAAAGCTACTAAACCAGGATCAATCCAAAGTTCCTTATGCTCCAAGCTCCTTCTTCTTGTAACTTGATTTTTATTTTTCTTTTCTATTTTCTTGTTTCTTTTTGGATTTTTGATTATAATGATAAAGCTGGTATTAATGAATTTAAAAGCTTGCATAAGCTTTCAAGAGCTTATGTAGTGTTATATAGAATCCAATAAACAACTAATTATCATTTTGACATGAAAATTTAAATGACAAATAAGCATAAATGAAAGATAAAAGAAGGGTACTGTAAATAGCATGTAATTAACTTTGTCAAGGTAAATTACAATACTGAAAGTATTTAAATGACATGATAAGTAAAATAAAGCAGTAAATTACATTAATTTAAAGAAAAGCAATAAGTTAATTAAGCTACGACTAAGGCTAGCCCAAAGTACTCTTCAATCTTGCCCCATTTCTTGTATTTATAGACCCATTGAAGTCCCTGAGTCATCAGGATCAAATCCCACAGGTCCAATTAAGTTCCACCTGTCCAATTGATCAACACCTGTTTAAAACCAAAATTGGCGCCAAAACTGCTTTTAGCAATTGGGAGCTGTGAATGGTGTAATTGGTGGGTTTGGAGGTTGCAGGGTACAATTGGGTGAGAATGTAAGGCATGGGAGGTGGTATTGATGTGTTGCAGGGTGTTTATAGGGTAGGGGTGTGGTAACAACTTGTGGGTGTAATAGGTGTCACCTCCTAGGGTAAACTTTAGGAGTGGGTTTGGTTGTGGGAATGACAGAGAGGGGGTGAGGTGGTGAGTTGAGGGTGAAAGTATGGAAGGTGGAGGGTGAGTGGGGAGAAGCAGGTGATGCAGGTGGTGAAGGTAGGGGATGAAGGGGTCAACGGGTCAAAGCTTTTATTCCCAGGTTTATAAAAGGTGTGTTGGGCCTTGTAGTTTTGGGCCTGGTGAAAAAGATTGGACCAGGTTTGGTATTTTGGGTTGTGATTATTTTTTGGATTTGGATTAATAAAATTAATTTAGCCCAAGGACCTAATATGTAAAATCTGATTTTCCAGGGACTAAACCTGTAATTATTCCAAAATATGCAAAAGGTACCATTTTTGATATTTTGAAATAATATAAGTATTTATTTAATATTTTCCAAAATTAAAAATAACCGGGGACCATTTTTGCCAATTTTCAAAGTTTGAGGGGTAAAAATGTAATTTTCCAGAAGTTAATAAAAAAATGACTTGATTTGTTAATTATGAATAGTACAAGGGTATATTTTGATAAATTTCCATTTTTAAATACCCAGGGACTATTTTTGCCATTTTTGAAACTTCAGGGACCATTTATGTAATTTTCTCAAACTTTTCATCCAAGGGTTAATTATGATACTTTTTGAATTCCCAAGGACTAAAATTGACTTTTCTTTCATTTTTAACTTCCAGGGACTAAAACTGTCAGGTTTTGAAACTTGGGGGACCTGTTTTGCCATTTGTGCAAATTTTGAACTTTCAAGGGTAAAATTTGTTATTTCATGATTCCTGGGGGACTTTTGTTGACATTTCTTCAAAATAACTTTCCCAGGGACCATTTCTGACATTTCTTGAAAGTTCAGGGACTGATTTTGCCATTTGTGCAAACTTTGCACGTTTTTCATCTGTTTTCAATCCTTTTGCACCTGAAACATATAAAAACACCTTTCAAAGATATTTGTAGTATTATGTGGTATTTCTGTGTGTTTTTAACTGTTTTTCATATTTAAAATGGAACAGAAATGATGAGTTTTTAGGAACTCATCATTCATCTTGTGTTAGTTTCATATCAGGTACTACTAGATTCTTTGCTCTTTGATCTTGTTGTACAAGTTGGTGCAACAAAGGTTTTTAGATACGTGTTAAGTGTTTCATGTGGGAGCCAACCTGGTCTCTAAGTGCTATTGTTGATTTGTCGATGGTGACTATGAGGAAACATAAGAAGCCTAAGGATGTTAATCCTAGTTTTAATCAGCCTATACTTGCATCGTCTGGTCCTATTATTACTGAGTGGAGTGTTGATGATGGAGATATTGAATTATCTACGACTGTGGACAAGGATAATCAAGTGAAGTCGGTTTCACTTGATCCTTTAGTTAATGATCCGAATGGTCCACATGGGGCTTCTAACAAGTCTCATAGTTCTGATAAGGTTGATGCGAATGCACATGGGGCTGTTGGTATTGAGAAGGTTGGTGGGGATGATTTGAAACAACCTTCTACATCGTATGCTGGTTTTACTTCTAATGAACCTAAGAAATACATGTCTAACTTTCGTAGGCTGGAGTGTAGCAAGAAATCTAACGATGTGGATCTTTCTGTACCTATGAAAGTGGTTGAAGAGGTGAACACTAGGTTGTATGGGTACTTCCTTGGCCAACGACTTGCTTTTTCTGTTGTTGATTACTATGTACGCAATGCGTGGGCAAAGTTTGGTATACAGAAGGTAATGATAAATGCAAAGAGGTTCTTTTTCTTTAAGTTTAACTCGAAGAAAGGTGTTGATGATGTTCTTGAAAACGGTCCTAGGTTAATTAGAAATGTACCTATTATTCTTAAACCATGGACATTGAACACCAACTTGCTTAAAGAGGATTTGACCAACATCCCAGTGTGGGTTAAATTCCATGATGTCCCTCTAGCTATGTTTTCTGATGATGGCCTTAGTCTGCTTGCCACATTGATTGGTACACCCAAAAGGTTAGATGCTTATACTAGCCAAATGTGCAAGGACTCATGGGGCCGTAGTAGTTTTGCTAGATGCATGATTGAAGTGAAGTCGGATGAGGTTCTTCGAGATAGCCTCACTGTTGAGATACATTTACTTGATGGTACGGAGTCGACTATTGAGAAGATTCTGGTTGAATATGAGTGGAAACCACTGCATTGTGATAAGTGTAAGATATTTGGTCATACTCTTATTGATTGTCCTAAAGTTGTTGTGCCCTCTGCTCAGCCTACTATGCATGTTAATGATGGTTTCAAGACTGTTAACAACAAAAAGAAAGGAAAGCAAGGTGGTCCTACAATCCCGGGTCAAGGAGGGTTTACTAAACCAGTTGTGGGTAAGCAGTTTCAGTATCGACCCAAAAAGACTACTCCTGAACCTAAGAAAGTGGATGGCAATAAGAAGAATGCTTCTGATGTGGCTAGTTCGAGTGGTACGAAGATTTCTACATCTAATCAATTTGATGCTCTTAATATGGATGATACAGATGCTTTTGGTATTCCTACTAATGACACTATTAAGGATGTGGATTCTGGTACAATGGAAGTTAATGAGGATGAGGCTACTAAGACAGGTATTGCATCACAAGAACCTCTTGTGAGTGATTTGAAAGAGGAGTCGGTTGTGGCTCCTAAAACTGGTGATTCTTGTACTCCGCCCGCCTCTTCTACTAAGAGAGTTAACCCTTTTTCTTAGGTGGGAGAGATCGTGATTTCTGATTCTGATGATGAGGTGGTTGCTAACCCATTTGATGAGTCTGCTAATCTATTCGGTGGTGGCCAAGAGTTTGAGGATGATTGTGATGAATATGACTACGATGACTATGCGAACCAGGTGTATGATCTTCCAGGGAATTTGGATGCTTTTAATTCCATGTATGGTACCAAGCTTTAAGGTCTTAGGAAGTAATTTTATTTCGTTATGTCCTATGTTATCCTTTGAGTAATGGTTGGTTTTCTTGTTTAGAAAATGGGAAGTATCTTGTTATGTAAGCTTCTTGCCTATGTAACGGGCTGAGATATGTGATTTCACCCATATCCACTGTACTTAAACGTTTTTGGTTAATTTATTTACCAGGGTGCAGGATTACTCCCCTTTACCCAAAAAATAGGTACTACTTGAGTTCATCTTGTGTTAGTTTCATATCAGGTATCATACTACTAGATTCTTTGCTCTTTGATCTTGCTGTACAAGTTGGTGCAACAGTATGAAGTGAACATATTCAACAAATTTGACGTTAAAAAGATTCACAAATTTAACCATTCATTCAAAACTTTATCAATTTGTTTCCAGTGCCCTACTTAGGTTTATTGTCCCTGCTTATGCCTTTGCTGCAGTTTTTAGTTTTTCAAATCAGCTCAAGCCTAGTAATGTCTTGGAATAGAGTTGTGATCAAATAATCTAGTAATTTACAAGTAATATTATCATCCATTAAACTTGAATACGAAATTCTAGTTAATTAAAAACTGAACTAAAAACAAAATCCATTGTACAGTGTGAACATGATCAAAATCCAGTAACTACGCAGGATATATATCAGCATGATAAAGTATAATGACAGTAGCTAGCCAACTGAAAGTCTAGTTAAAAACTGAACTAAAAACAAGTATTTATTAGTTGATCACCTTAAAGACGAAAGTCCATTGTACAATGTGAACGCGAACATCAACAACAGTCGGAGCATCCATAGAAATGCAGGTTGAGTTAATTGTTTTGCTGCTTGTTTGTGTATACTTAGAATGAGATACAGAACACTTATGTGTAAATGTGTGTATTGTTTTGCTGCTTGTGTAGGTGTTTTGGTGCTAGAATTTTTTTTGAGCAAAGTTTTGGTGCTAGAATGAGAGATAGCATTTTAACATTTTTGCTTGAAAAAGAATAAATTGCAAAAATGATCCTTATGGTTTGGCCAAACTGCATGTCTAGTCTTTATAGTTTGGAACTTGCTGGGCGTATCCCCTGTGAGGAAATTTAAGGTTCGTTTTCATCCCTAACCAACACGAAATGACTAATATGCCCTCATCTTCTCCCTCCATAAAGTTTCTTTTGAATTTATAGATTTTTATAAATAACAATTTAAGAACATAAATTATTTTTCATGTAGTGTATAAATGAAGAACAAGTAAAAAACATAACCGTAAACCCCTATTTCTAAAACTATAAAATCTCTTTTATTTATTCATCTTTAAATCTTGAAGCCAGTAACACAAACAACACACTTACGATCTGGACATGAAACCCAAATTAGGGTTTAAAAAATAGGGGATTTCAATTTGCAGCTAAAACAAGAAGATGACGATGATGAATGTCGGTGGTTTAGTGAATGGTGTTACTAAATATAATTTCTTCTTCATGGTTTTGTTAAGTGTATTCTTGAATTTGTTTCCATCTTCCTAAATTGTTATTTTAAAAATTAATAAATTCAAACGAGAATTTACGTATGAAAGAGATGAGGTTATATTAGTCATTTCGTGTTGGTTGTGATGAAAGTGAACTCAGAGTGATGAAAATGAACTCAAAGTTACAATTTCCAAACTTTAAAGAGTAAATATGTAGTTTGAACTAAGCATAGGAGTTGAAAGAAAACATATTCATTTGGAAAAGACTTTGAAGTAGTTTGTCACTTTTTTGTGTGTGTTTGATTTTGATAGAAAGTTTGTCACTTTTTAATACTACTTTTTGTTTGATAGCAAGATACCAAAGGAGTCATTTTTCTAGTTTCGCACTTTCTTTCGCTGCTCTCCTCATCCAGGTCATATGCATTGCACGTGAGCTATACATAAAATATTTTTCCATAAAATATTTCGCTGCTCTCCTCATCCACGTCATGCGTTTAGTTGAGGGAAAACACCCTTGTTTTCTATAAAATATTTTGTGGAAAACAAGGAAAACAGAAATTGCGTTCAAATTAGTGTTTTCCAATAAAATTCTCTACAAAACACAAAATTCCTATTTCTAACTTTAATACATAAAACTACAAAACACTTTTTTTTTTTTAGTTTTCCCCTATTTTCCATTAAAATACCCAAAATCCGTTTTCGTCAGTTGTTTTACGTTTTCAACTGATTTTTGACGTTTTCGTCCATTTTTTAACGTTTTCATCAGGTTTTTTATGTTTTCGTCCGATTTTTTACGTTTTCGTCCGTTTTCTTATGTTTTCGTCCGTTTTTACGTTTTCATCAGGTTTTTTACGTTTTCGTCTGATTTTTTACGTTTTCATCCATTTTTTTACGTTTTCGTTAGATTTTTTAAGTTTTCGTCCGATTTTTAACGTTTTCGTCTGTTTTTTTACGTTTTCGCCCGATTTTTTACGTTTTCGTCCGTTTTTTATACGTTTTGGTCAGATTTTTTACGTTTTCGTCAGATTTTTTACATTTTCATCTGATTCTTTACGTTTTCGCCCGATTTTTTACGTTTTCGTCCGTTTTTTATACGTTTTGGTCAGATTTTTTACGTTTTCGTCAGATTTTTTACATTTTCATCTGATTCTTTACGTTTTCGTCTGATTTTTTACGTTTTTGTCTATTTTTTTATGTTTTCGTCATATTTTTTACGTTTTCGTCATTTTTTTTTACGTTTTCGGCATATTTTTTACATTTTCGTTTTTTATTATTATTATTTTTATTTATTTATTTTTTTTTTTTTTACGTTTTTGTTAGATTTTTTACTTTTTCGTCAGACTTTTTACGTTATCGTCCGTCTTTTGTCAGATGAAAACATAAAAAATCAAACAAAAACGTAAAAAATCTGACGAAAACGTAAAAAAAATGGACGAAAATGTAAAAAAAACGGACGAAAACGTAAAGAAACTGACGAAAACGTAAAGAAACGGACGAAAACATAAAAAAATTAGACGAAAACCTAAAAAGACTGAAGAAAACGTAAAAAAAAATTGACGAAACTGTAAAAAATCGGACGAAAACCTAAAAATTCGGACGAAAACGTAAAAATCTGACGAAAATGTAAAAAAACGGATGAATACATAAAAAAAATCTGACGAAAACGTAAAAAATTAGACGAAAACGTAAAAAAAAAGAAGACAAAAACGTAAAAAATCAGACGAAAACGTAAAAAAACAGACAAAAACTTTATTTGATGTTATATTTTACTTTTTTAATTCTTTATTTTCTCGTATTAGATTTTTTTAGTTATTTTATAATTTAGTTGGTTAGTTTATAATATATGTTTTTGAGTTTTGAAGATGTTTTTATAATATTACTAAGATGAATAGTGAATTGAGATATAAAACAACAACACTTAAAAATGTTTTCTAGTTTTGCAAAATGGAAAACACAAACACATGTTTCTCAGACTAAACGCGTTTTTTAAATTTTCCATTGTTTTGTGGAAATCAAACTCACATCCCTTTTCCTACAAAATAAGAAATAGGAAATGAAAGAAAATGTTTTCCAACTAAACGCCACCTATTAATTTATTATTATGATTTAAGGCTTTATATGGTTATGCAGTCTCTGAGTTCTTCGTAACGAGCCATTACATGTCTAACACAAAGCAGTGAGAATGAGATATCGAGTCTCGAAGAAAAGTAGTTGGAATGGAGGGAAAAATGGTTAAAAGTGAGTTATGACTTTTCTTTGAAATCTTAGGGGGGCGTTTGGTATGGGGTTTTGTGTGAAGGGATTGGGCTCAAAGTTAAAATTAATGTTTGTGTTGCATAAGTGGGTTTTCATATTTGGACTCAGCCCCCTTTGCAAGGGGTTGCAGAAAGCCCATGTCAAGAGCCAATATTTAGCTTATTCCATTTTTTCTCAACAATATTTTTTGTCTTCATCTAATTAGAGGTGCAAACCCAAAACCGGGTTTTTTTTTAACCGGTGGTTAAACCGGACCTGGTTTTTTACAAAACCGGTTATAAAAAAACCGATCCGGTTTTTTTTAACCGAACCAGTTGGACCGGTTATGGGTTTTTAGGCCCAATCGGTTTTTTACCGGTTCTATAACCGGTTTTACCCGGTTTTTAAATAAAACCGGTTTTAACCGGTTTTATTTATTTATTTATTTATTTATTATATATATATATATATATATATATATATATATATATATAAACATACACGTGGCCCGTTTGAAAAAAAAAAAGTTACCGCTTTAATATTTAACCGGTTTTAACCGGTTTTTTTTTAAATTTATACCCGTTTTTTGAAAAAAAAAAAAATAGCCGTTAACCGGATTTACCCGGTTTTTTTCGGTTTTTTTATTTTTATTTTTTATTTATTTACCGAGGCTAATGGCTAGTTAGCCAAAGAGCCGTTTTTTTGTGTTTTTTGAATGTTTTTGAGTGTTTTAAGCAACTATAAATAGAGGTAATGAGTTGGGGTTGAAAACACATAAAAAAACAATCTCATTTCTTTCTTTAATCTCTCAAAAACACTCTAATATCGCTAATTCGCTATAATGGAAAACGCACAATTACAAGCTTCCACTACTCCCTCCTCCGTTGCTACTAGCCGAAAACAACATTACACAAATGATGATGTTGAGAAAATTAGACCAACTACCCGAAAAGGTGATGTGTGGTCTAATTTCGAGTTGTGTATTATGAAAGATCGTAGTGAAAGGGCGCGTTGCAAGAAATGTGGAATTTTTATAGCGCCGGGTCTAACACTACACTTAGGAATCATATGGGTAGTTGTAAGGCGGTTCGAAATGATATGTCGCAAGGTACTATTGGTGCGGATGGTCAAGTTTTTATATATGATGCGGATGCGCTTCGACTTGATTTTACGAAGTTTGTCATTCAACAAGGGCTTCCATTCAACCACTTCGACAACGTCAAGCTTACGGAGATCGGCTCCAACAAGCGAATTGGGACAATTTTATCCGCTACAAACTTTTTAAGAACTTTAAGTCCCGATGAGTTTGCAAACTTTGACATTTTGGCTTGGTGGAAAGAAAGGGAAATCCAATTTCCAATTTTATCCGCTATGGCTCGTGACTTATTAGCGATCCAAGCTTCAACGGTAGCTTCCGAATCGGCCTTTTCTACTAGTGGTCGGCTTATATCGGATAGAAGGACAAGACTAACCCCCGAAGCCGTGGAAGTATGTGTATGTTTGAAAGATTATTTGGACGGAGTAGATAGGATACAACATGAATCATCGTTGGAAGGTCCAATATTAGATAAAGAAGTTGAAGAAGGTATATTAAGAGAAGAAGATGAAATGGATATATCACCTTAGAATACCGAAGGCGAATTAGATGAAGGTGATCTTGAAGAATTTGATGTTGAAGATGTAGATGTACAAGATTTTTTGGAAGAAAATGATCTTGACGATAGTAGTTGAGTATAACGGGTGATGGCAATGCCGAAGCTCGATATACTTGATTACACTAATATGTTTTCGGGTGATGGCCATGCCGAAGCTCGAAATGTATTAGTATTTATATGTTTTTATGATTGTATTGTTTAAATAAAAGTTATGATTGTATTGTATAAATAAAAGTTATGATTGTATTTTTTTGTTGTATAATTGTATTGTTTAAATAAAAGTTATGATTGTATAATTGTATTGTTTAAATAAAAGTTATGAGAATATTGTTTAATTATATGTTTGATAATTAACAATTTTATTAAATAAATGTTCGAAGTTTTTAGTCAAATTCCGGAAAAAAACGAACCGAAAAAAAACGAACCGGTAAATAACCGATAAAAAATCCGAATCCGAACATTTTTAACCGAAAAAAGCGAACCGGTAAAAAACCGAAAAAACCCGATTCCGAAAATTTATAACCGAAAAAAACTGATTCCGAACATTTATAACCGAAGAAAACCGATTCTGAAAAACCGAAACCGAACCGAAACTGGTTATTAGAAAAACTGGTTTTTTTATAACTGGTTATTAAAAAACCGATAACCGAAAAAAACCGATTTTTTTGCACCTCTACATCTAATAAATCAACTCTTTTATTTTGTCATTATAGGAACTATTTCTTAAATATAACTAATTAAATATCACATTTTTATAAAATACTAATTAATTTAATTTATAAAATATTTTCTTTCTCTTACATTAAATCCAAATCCAAATCCAAATCAACCAAAATTCAAATCCTAATCCTAAACCCATCTACAAACCAAACAGACCCTTATGTGGATGTTATGATTGTTTCAATGATTTATAAGAGCAAACTGATGAGCTATTAACCCATTGGATTGCTACAATTATACCATATGTTACATAAAAGTGCATAAATTGATGGCAATTTCAACCATTCTATAAGACACCAATAATTCACGACTTATATTTTTTTCTCTAACAAACTCATAACAATCCTAGAAAATTTTGGGCAAGTTGTCAATTCCGGAAGTACATTGCTTTTGCTCTTGTACTCTGGGAAACAACTGTTGTTGAAATAGTACACGTGAAATGTTTTAAGGTAATCATGTTCAACACGAGACTCGATCTTATTTGGTTATTGTTCCCGTATAAAACATATGTTCAATTTCTTCACACATTTACTTTGATTGCTATTGTAGTTTCGAATTCTATATAAACGGTCTCCTTTTACTACATCTTTTATTTCCAAAAACAAAAACAACAAAATACCCAACGTGAGTTCACATATGTAAAAGTGTTGGAAATTATGAATGGTGGGCAACTTTTAAAGTGATGAAGCATAATGTACAATTAGCATATGCGTAAGCTACGTGCACAGTTTTGTATAAGGTTTGGTATAATGTGATTAAGAAGTAACCACTAAGATGAACGTGTATGTATGAGGGCTGATAAAGTCGATGAGAAAAATGGGGGTGTGGGAGATTTGTACCTCTGAGTTTCAAGCCTATGATCATGATTCATTTTATCATGTTGTGGGATGATTTAAAGATATATAAAATGGTGTGTATGAAAACACTTTTTTTTAGATGAAAAACATACTAGAACACTTGCAAAAGGTTGCTCAAATTGCTTCATCACTACTGCGTTTTATCTTACATGTCAAGTCGGTTTTTCTGCTTCGCCATTGTCATTACGTTGCAATCGTTCGCTTACGAGAAGCAATGTTGTTATGGGGTCCGTTACGCATGAGGCTTGTAGCGAATTGAGAGCGTAAACACCTTTAAGGACAAGGAGTTTTGATCCCGTGCGGATCCTTTTAACGGTTTTTCTCATGTTCTACATATCGTCTCTAAGTAGATCGTGGGTATTCGTCAGGTTCACCTTATCACTCCCTTATTCAATGATATCGCTCGTGACCTTGTGTTAGACGATTAACTTGTTATCTCGATCAGTTCTTTATTTCGATTATATAAAGTACTAGATGGTGTTTTTACGGAAGTCTTAAACAACACGCTACATAAGAGCATACAACAGCGAGAAGAGAAGCATGATTAAAATAAGAATCACTTCATCATACTTGTCACCTTTTTCGGTTATAATCAGTGTACTAAATTTTGTGCACTTAAATGTCTAACCTTTTGAATTGCGTCTGTTTTGGGTATTAATTTACCTCCTTAGCAGGGTTACCATGCCTAGTCACGTTTTTTTTTCCATGTCATTTTTTTTAACAAACAAAAACAATATAATGAGCCTAGTTTGATACATTATCAGGTTTCATAAATCCAACTAAAACAAAAAGAAACCTTCCTGTTCTATTACAATAAGTTTTAAATTCATGGGGTGCCAACCATCATTTGTTGGTCCAAGAAATAACACTACAATACAAGTCTTTGAACAATACAAATACTAAAGTTAAAACATTGTTCAGCCACTCTTGGCATTACATCAATCTACCAACCATTATACAAGAGTGTGTTAAGAAGGTAATACAACTTGTGGGGCTGTAACTGAGACACTTCGTGCCCAGCGTCTCGGACAGTACGATATCTCAAACCTTTGTAGACCACCTCATATCAAGCAACCTGTTATTAAAAAAAAAGATTATAAATCACTGCAAATCATCATTAATATAAATTTTCAGAGTAAGATAGATACCGAGCACAAACCACTTTTTCCATGGCTTTAACAGGAAGCAAGTGCATACCGGGTGCTGGTGGCTGGAACAGTTGAGTCAAGATACACTATATGCTTAATCACCACAGATTGCCCTCTGCTTGTGAAGCTGGGGCGACTGAGCAAGGCAGGCTGGTTGTTTTTTGTATTCATGTCTAAAAACAGCAGCACCACCATCATTTGTTCCAGCAATTAACTTTGGAGTGCAGATCTCGCGAAAACCAAACTTCCACAAAAACTTCCTAAACTTCCAAAAGATATTAAATTTTAGAAGTTAAACAAATTATAAAACCATTTCTTATTAGT
The DNA here is from genome assembly GCA_030686995.1 of Artemisia argyi. Lineage (NCBI taxonomy): Eukaryota > Viridiplantae > Streptophyta > Magnoliopsida > Asterales > Asteraceae > Artemisia > Artemisia argyi. The sequence continues at coordinate 131,719,496 of CM060685.1, read as the reverse complement.
TATTACTCTTGTATGGACGGTACCTGGCAACTGGATATTTTAACCATACAATGATCTCGTTCTTTTTAGAAAGCTTAGCTGTATTTGAACCACCATCTTCACGAAACACCTCATTTTTTAGACGGCGAAGGAAATAAGGCTGGATACATTTTCTTAAATCCTGTTTACAATTGAATATAAGAGTTAATTAGTATGATATAACAGAACACAAAATGGTAAGCCACAACCAAACACTTCCACATATTGAAACTGCAATAATTAGCAAAATGAAGGGAGGTATTCAAGTAAAAATTGAGCAAAATGGTTCTAAGCATTGAAGTTGCAGAGTCACAAAAACATAGCAACTACAGCACAATTACATCTAAAACCTTGCTAAAGGCTTTGGCATCTTAATTCATTAACACTATCCAATATACAAGTAAAACCTTGAATATAAAAGAATAGCAACTGTCAAATAGCTAAAAACCTGATCAGTATACAGTCAAATGTGTCATGGCTATAGTATCAATCATATCAAGAGATTATATTAAGGGTGTACAGAGCATAATCTACAGGAGACTAACCTGTGCAACAGCTGAACCAATGCGCTTATCTCTATCAGATGCATTTTTGTCATTTCCACAAAGGATTAACGCCTCATATTTGTCCTTAAAACTGAGAAAATAACAAACATGGCACAATAACGGTAAGAAAACAAAAGGAATAATAAGCACATTGCCGTTAGATATAAGAAAAACTATAAACAAAACTTGTTACAAGCATGTGAGATCAGAATAAAATCCTACCATTTCTTGTCACCAGACAGGCGAAAATAAACAAAGCCCACAGTTCCTGTATTGCATAACAAAAGGATCAATAAAGTGGTTTTAGATACAAACTATTGAGTAAATTGAATATGGCAAGTATATATGTGCTGACATAAATATATATGGTGTAATTACAGAACTACATACCTTCAGATTATTTTGTATTGGGGTGCCACTAATTATTATACGATGAGCACATGGTATCGCAAGCAAACTTTTAGCCCTTTGTCTACTTGGATTCTTTATGAGATGTCCCTGTGTTTAGTTGTTCAAGATAACAAATGATTCATATGTTCAAAAACAGTTAAAGAAAACGATTAACTGAAGCACAAAATGCTAATGCACGCAAAATTGACTTGGAGGCATGTTAACAAACAAACTCAAACTGCAAGCACAAGATATACCTCATCAAGAATCATGTAATCCCAGGTCACGGCATCATCCTCGTCCTCATCATAGTCTCCAGATAAAGCTTTCACATTATTGCGAACAATATCATATGTTGTCAGAAGAACACCCTTATCCTACAAACCAAATCAATATAGACCATCATTAAAACATATGTATGCATCAACTGAATACTAGTAAAAGCTTTACTTGTGCATACACCTATAATAAATAAAGAATGATACTGATGGTAATTGACTAATGAACAACTATAAGCAGCTGATGTTAAAAAAATGTAGTTAAACAATAAATAACTCACTCTCTTGTTTATCCTGCAAGACCAACCACCCCTAGTTCTTTTATCCAATGGGGCACAAGTGTCTTTGGAGCAACGACCAATACCCTCTTTGTCAAATTTGAGTGGAACAGCCCCGCCAAAAAACCACAAATCTGTATAGTCTAAAGAAAACAGGACACAACACATACCTGTATAGTCTAAAGAAAACATGTCATGTCGTAGAATACCACCCTTTCCAGACCAAAGCCACTTCAAACCTTCACGCTGATGAGGGCATATCATGGTTGCAATCTTACTAGGTAATGCAAAGTTGAAATCATCAGACTGTAACTTTCTGGGCCGACTCTCCACTTTTTGGACAAACTTCATATCCCTCAATCCCTCATCAGTCTCATATTTATGAGGACGAACAACACTTGCAGTAGGTACAGGTTTTCTTGCTTCATTGTTTATATTCTCTTTTCTAGTGGTCGTTGCTTTTAGTGTTCAGAGACTACATGTTCAGACTTTACTGGCTTCTGTACATTGGACTTTGCTTGTACAACCGTATTGGATCAAGTTGAAAGGTTTTTGACTTTTTGGTGGGGCGTTTTCCCTTTTCAATTGATAGAAATTCAAACCTTGAGCCCAAATTGCTTAAAATATCTCTAATTTCATCACCACCGTCTTGTTTGTTTTCGGTAACCTTTACAGGACTCGGTGAGTCAAATTCCTGAACCTTGGCAGCTGAAAAATCCATTTGAACGTCATGGAATTTGTCATCTTCCTCTTCATCATCTTTAACCACGACTTTGCTGAGCCTCCTTCGTCCTTGTATTTTAACTTTCTGCTGTTTTTCCTCTTCTGTGATCACAAATGCATAAACTTAAAAACCCGAAAACAAAATACTCATACAATACAAGAGTTAGGTGAAAAATGATTACCATGCTGAGAATCAAGGTCGTCCACAACAGAACTAGCAGGTTCACCAAAAGAGTCATCACTTTCACATTTCTCATCAGCCGGGAGTTCATCTTCATACGTAACCTTTGAATGAACGTTCTCTGCTCAATTTCAAACAGCAACAAGATCATGCATCAACAAATACAGAAAATACATTTCCTCAAGCACAACTAAGTCTATGCTTTACATCAACAATTCAAAATAAAGCACTAGTAAAACAAAGTACCAGTAGAAGAGGATTTGTAGCCGATATCATCAGATTCATCATGGTAGACACCATCTTCACCATCATCGCCTTTCTCAGACGAAAATTTATCATCATTCATAACACTTTTTGGTGCTGCTGCATTTCAAGTTTAGATAACTGTCAGAGTTTTCAAGTAACCATATAGAATCATTTACAGACACAATATATTGAATATTTTTAAATACTTAAAACAGACTTACGAGAAGGAAAACAGACTTACGAGAAGGAGAATCAAAATCACCAACACTGAAAGAAGGAACATCATCGTCCACCTGCTGTTTGTGATTCTTCATCTCTGCATTAAAACAAAACGCGAACAGAATTACAGCATTAAGATTAATCACTTATAACCTAAGTTTAATGCACGCAGCGGCAGATAGTTTATGTGGCTTTGGCAACAATTGGCCCTTGTGTTCATAGTTTGAGGCTCAATTTTCATCATTCCGTTAACCACTAACTTTGAACTTTGAACTTCAAACACTCCTAAGTCTTATCGACTAAAAATAACAATCTACATTACAAATGACCAACTAAATCCTTTTATAAATATATACTAAGTTCCAACACAGATGTGTTTCATACCATTTGCTAAAACTATCTAGTACACTTCTATCCTACGTTACAACTTAACGAGCATATTTCAACAGGCATACATTTTTAAAAAAGAGCAAGGTTGGATCAAGTGGTTAACACTCTTGCCTCTCGAGACAAAGGTCAAGGGTTCGATCCTCACCCCTTGCAAGGCCGGAGGTCCTTTTCTACCTATGGTAGAACCGGAAGCAACCACTCTACCTTAGGTAGGGGTATGGTTGTCTACGTCTCAACCTCCCCCATACACCGCGGAAGACGGTATTGGGACCCATAACCCGTGGAAGACGGTATTGGGAGTTACTTTTACTTTTACTTTTTTATACATTTTAAAACATACAAGCCTATTCATTAGCATTTGTGTGTCCTCGATCAAAATAATCGCATTAAATTGCACAAACAACAACATGGATAACCAGAGCCACACGACACACAAATTACAGAGTTCAATATACACTAAAACAAATAACTACCAGTATTAGAGAAACCGAAACCGCTCTCATCGACTCCACCCTCAGCCGAAACTTTTTCCTCATTCATGTGCCCCGTCATAGTCTTCGGCGCTACATTCAAATCCAACTCAAAAATTAGGGCTCACAACAACATAAAATCACTAACATACCACAAATTAATAAACAAATGAATAAAACTTACGAGACGGAGAATCGTGGAAATCGCTTAAATTAAAAGACGTCACGTCATTCTCCACCAGCCGTTCACCATCATTTTTATAATTTCTCCATGTTGGGTTTACGTTTCCGATCACGTCCAGCTTGCTGCGTAGTTTAGTGGAGGGATTGATGAAGATGATAGCGTAAGTATGCATGCAGCGAATGGTAGTTGATTTTCTCAGGTTTTGGGCTCAAATTAGGTTCATCTCAAGAATTTTGTTTTCGGTGTTGTTGTCCATGGTTAATTAATTAGGGTCAAATGTAAAAGATGATAGGATTTTTGTTTTGTAATCTTTCTAGGTGAGTGGGATGATGTTTATATAATGAAGTAGGTTTCTAACGGCTAGTTTTCGTAAATATTTTTAGAAAATTTTACGCGTAACACGTTTTTGTTAGAGCATGGGGTACGCATGCGTGGTGGCTGGCGCCATTACCACCAGCCAAGCAAAACCGACGGCGCACCGTACCGGTGGTGGCGCCGTCGGTGCTCGCGCCGCAGCCACGGCTCAGCGCCGTCGCCAATTTTTTTTTTTTTTTTTTTTTTTTTTTTTTTTTTTTTTCTTGGATTTTTGGCTTGAATTTTTGAGCTTTTGTAAAAATGAGAGCATGGTTAAATAACTTGTAAAGTTAATATAGTTCTTTTATAAGATTTCAAAATAAGTAAATAAACTAAAAACTTAATAAAACATTAATTTCATTAATAAAAACGTAAACATTACATAAACACCATACAAAGTTAACATGGTTACAAACGATACAGGAAACAGTTAATCACGATACGAAAAACAGAAAGAAACGAAGCGGAATACTTAACATAAAAGATCATTACTCATCGTATCTGTCCCATGCCCTTGTGTTTCTCAGAGTGAACCACACTTGTGGGTAATGTAGCTCTCTCCCATAGCGTTCATAATAAATTCGGTTTGCATTGGTGAGACGAGTGCGGATCAACAAATGAATACCTTTTGGGATAAAGTTCTCAACGTATACAACAAGGAAGCCAACAAGCGCAATTACCGTATTCGTAACAAAAACATGTTGAGGGGAAAGTGGCCTTCCCTTGCCCGAAAAGTACGTGACAGGGCAAATAATCCAAATCAAAACTAGTTAAATTTATGTAACTTTTTTCTTATTGTATGTTTAAGTATCTTAATTAGTTTGTATTTTTTTTTATTGCAATGTGTGTGTTTTTTTATTTGTAATGTTTGTTTTTATTATTAATGAAGTTTAATTAATTTATAGTTTATATATTTTAATTTAAGTAAAAAAAAAAAAAAAAAAAAATTGGCCAACGGCACCAGAAATTAACGGAAACCCCATGAATGTGGTGCCGTCGCATTTTTGGTGCCATGGAGCTTTTTTGCTGACGTGACAATACTTTTTGCCCACGGCTCCACATCCACGGCACCACTGTACCCAATGCTCTTAATGAGTGTTACAAAAACATATGGTAAAAAATATTAAAAAATATAGTTCAATCCCTCAGACCACCTAAGTTTGGAAATAATAAGTAAGCCAATGTTAAAACCAAGCCTCCAAACCAATATGCTTATCAGCCTCAGAAGAATGATGTGAAAAATCTGCACTCAGTAAAAGTTTCAAAAAACATTTACGAAAACTAGTTGTTAGAAACCTACTTCGTTTTATAAACATCATCCCTCCCACCCAGTTAGATTACAACAAAATTTGTATCATCTTTTACATTTGACATCTTCATCAACCCTAATTAATTAACAAAAGACAACAACAACGAAAACAAAAAACCTAATTGGAGCCCAAAACCTGACAAAATCCACTACCATATGCCGCACGCACACTTAAGCTATCATCTTCATCGATCCCTCTACCACAGCAAGCTGGACGTGATCGGAAATGAAAACCGACAAGAAACGAAATTATTCTTCATTTCTACATCCAAAAACAAATTTAGAAACACTAATTAAACTCATATCAACTAAAATTATAAAAATGAAAAAATTAGGGTTTATACTTAATAAAATGAAATTGATGATAAAATTAATAACGTCTAACATCTATTGAACTAATTTTATAAAATAAAAAATTACCAGATAATAAAGTGTAGGGAGTGGATTTAGTAGTTTCGGAAGCGGTGATGAATCGATTGTGAAGCTGATTTAAACTCATCGCTCTTTTCGATGATTCTTCCATTTTCACACTCACTGTGTGTGTTTTTGAATGTCTTTGTGTGTGTTTTTTTAATGGAGAGTGGGATGATGTTTATATAAACTCATCGCTCTTTAACAATTTGTTATAGAGTTTTTAAGGAAAGAAAAGTAATGTTATAGAGTTTTTTAGGAAAGAAAAGTAAAATAACAAGTAAACACTTTCAAAACTTTTTTTTTTTTTTTTTTTTTTTTTTTTTTTAATATGAAATGCTTTACTTTTAAAATTAACTAAATTACACTAATTTTTACTCTTTTTTCTTTTCTTTTCCTCATTAAGTGAAGCTTATGAATATAACTTTTCTATTTCTTTTCATTTTCTTTTTTAATCGAGACTCGAGAACACAATGTAAATAAAGTTCTTCCCGCTTGCTTTGAAACTTTTACTGTTTAGTTTTTACTGTAATATTTTGGTCGTTCAATTCCTAATAACATAGCATAGAAATGGTTTTGATCTTTTATTAATAAGACTGGACGATGCATAAAATATTAAATAATCAAAATGTAATTAAATTTTTTTAACATATCATAATTTAGTTGAAAATGAAACATGTCAACAATTAGTTGAAACATTTATTTTCTTCCAAGAAAAGATTTCTACCTTTTTCTAAAAATGATGTGTTATATATAGAGTTGAAATAATAAAGATATAATATGTATTAAATGTGATTGATAAACTTTTTAATGATAGTTATAATGCAACATATTCAAAAAAAAAAAAAAAAAAAAAGTCAAACTGTTTTTTGTAAGAAAGTAATAATAAAAAAGTATTTTAGGTATAACACATTGATTATTTTTAAGTTTTAAAGAAAATTATACACTTTTTATATGTAGTAGAAATTGATCAATATTAAAAACTTGTCATTGAAAAAATTGACATTTTAAGAGTGCTTGAGATTGGTATTGATAGAACAACCGTTTGACTTAAACTTGTTTTGAATGGAAAGTAAAATAATAAAATTTGTCATTTAAGCATTTTAGTTTAAAGGGTATTATAGGCAAGCAATAATACTTAAATTTTAAGCATTTTAAATTTAAGAATGGATGTGCATGCATTATAATTAGTAGTATAAAAATATCTAGAGTAAACAACAAAAATGTCCCTAAACTTTGCGATTTTTGCGAGTAATGTCCTAATTTTTGAAAAATTACGAGATTTTTGCGAGTTATGCCCTTGAACTGTTATTGTAGTTGCAAAAACCCGATTTTTGCCAATGCTCGTTACTAAAACCCGTCAATCCAAGTCAAAAATCTTATGCGAAATGACTAATTTACCCTTATCTTTTTCCCCACTTGTATTTTCTTTTGAATTTACACCACCACCCTCCTTTACTATACCACCACACAACCGACACCACCGCCACCACCCTCTACCACCACCACCACACAACCACCCTTTACATTTCATCTTCATCTTCTCCGGTGACCAAACCCAGATTTCGGTAATTTTTTTCCCTATCTTTGTAAATATGACGATTTATTAAGTGGAAAGTTATTAGATGGTTGATATAAGAAATAAAATCTTCCGGAACAAGTTTTTTGTAAGATGCAAAGCTCGTTATGAATCAACTTATAATTGGTTTTTAATGAGGTGACACTCGGTGGGGCCCAAATAAAAAGCTTCGGCTCTTCAACATACCTTATGCTCTTACATCATATGTTATATAAAGGTGTATAAATTGATGACAATCTTAACAATTGCATAAGACACCAACAATTCACGGCTAATGTTTTTCTCTCTAGCAAACTCATAACAATCTCATAAAATTTCGGGCAAGTTGTCAATTCCGGCAGTACACAGCTTTGGCCGTTATACTTTAGAAAATATTGGTTGTTGAAATGGTGCACGCGAACTGTTTAAAAGGGAATCGTGGTCAACACGAGACTCGATCTTATTTGGTTATTGTTCCCGTATAAAACATATGTTAAGTTTCTTCTCACGTTTACTTTTATTGCTATTGTAGTTTCGAATTCTATATAAACGGTCTCCTTTTACTACATCTTTGTTTAAAAAAAAATAAAAAATAAAAAAAATACCCAACATGAATTCACATATGTAAAAGTGTTGGAAATTATGAATGGTGGACAACTTTTAAAGTGATGTAGCATAATGTACAAGTAGCATATGCCTAAGTTGAGTGTACAGTTTGTACAACATTTGGTTTAATGTGATTAAGAAGTAACCACTAAGATGAACAAGGTGCAAATCCAAAACTGGTTTTTTTAACCTGTATACAAAATCAGAACCGGTTTTTAAAAAAACCGGTTTTTTTAACCGAACCGGTTAGACCGGTTTTGGGTTTTAAGCGCCGATCGGTTTTAACCGGTTTTTTCTTTAAAAAAAATTATAGCGTGGGTGGTACAAGTGAAATCGGGGTGGCCCGATCTATCTATTGGAGTAATAAAAAAAATTTGGCCGGAAAATTTTCCGGTGATCGGAATTTGGTCGGATGGTGGTGGCCGGATTTGAGGTTTCCGGCGGTGAAGGGGGGGAGAGAGAGAGAGAGAGAGAGAATTTGAGTGTGTTTTTATTTGTTATAAATGAAAGAAATGAAGAAAAAAGGGTGTTTATATGAAGGGAGGGGTTAAAGTTGGTCCAAAGGAAGTGTAGGGTTAAAAATAAAAGTTTAAGGGAGGGATTAAAAGGGACAAATTGCAATACTTTCCGTCAAAACGGTTCGGGGCTCATTCGACGTACCAAACTAACTTGAAAAATTACGAAACTTGCGCCATTGTTCACGAAATAATTTTCCAACAAAAACGAGTATAAACTTGCATAACATTTGATAGTTAACAAGTTTATTAAATAAATGTTCGAAGTTTTTAGTAAAATTCCGAAAGAAAACGAACCGGTAAATAACCGATAAAAAATCCGAATCCGAACATTTATAACCGGAAAAAAGAACCGGTAAAAGCGATAAAAAAACCGATTCCGAAAATTTATAACCGAAAAAAACCGATTCCAAACATTTATAACCGAAAAAACCGATGCCGAAAAACCGAACCGAACCAAAACCGGTTATTAGAAAAACCAGTTTTTTTAAAACTGGTTTTTCTAAAACCGAAAACCGGTTTTAACCGGTAAATTTGCACCATACTATGTATGAGGGATTGAGGGCTGATAAAGTCATTGAGAAAAATGGGAGGCTTGGACCTCTTAGTTTCAAGCCCATGATCATGATTCACTTTGGCTATGTTTGGCGACACTTAGCAGTAGCAGTAAGCAGCTAGCAGTAAACAGTAGTTGTTTATTTAAAAAACGTGTTTAGTAACGTAGCTGTAGCAGTAATTATAAAATGTAAAATTACGAAAAATGTCATATACACATTAAAATAAAATAAATGATTAAACAAATAGGGTATATATGTAATTTCAGTATCCAAACGCTTGGAGCAATTCTGGAAAGCTTAATCAAAAATCATTTAGATTGGAGCGGTAACATAATATTTAAATGCTTGTTAAGATGTTGCCAAACAAGCTTTTTATCTAAAATGCTTACCGCTTGTCGCTTCTAAACGCTTCCAAATGCATGTTGCCAAACATGACCTTTACCATGTTGTGGGATGATTTCAAGCTATAAAATGGTGTGTATGAAAACACTTTTGATAGATGAAAAACACGCTAAAACACTTGCAAAAGGTTGCTCAAATTGCTTCATCACTACTGCGTTTTATCTTGTCAAGCAGGTTTTTCTGATCGCCATTGTCATTACGTTGCAATTGTTCGCTTACAAGAAGCAATGTTGTTCTGCATTAAATCATGGGGTCCGTAACGCATGAGGATTGCAGCGAATTGAGCGCGTAATGTAAAACCCTAAAATTTGAAAACCTAAAATTATGTATAATTTTAAATTTTTACCTAAACTTTGTGATATTACAAATTAAACCCTACACTTATTTTATGTGATAATTAAAAACAAACTAAACTAACCTAAAGTATAAACTAAATAAATAAAAATGTACAAGAAATAAAAGTTCCTAAAACCTAGCCATATCACACGACATGTTTTCTTGTCATCCTAAGCTACATAACATGACACACTTTTAATTCGTTATATACCCTACACGTTTGCTTGAAAGTGATAAAACTGAAAATTTTGTAGCCTTCACACGTTAGTTGAAGTCTTGATAAGTCCAAATATCACTTCTAAAATAGAAGATTGCATGTGTTCCCTCATTGCCTAATCACACACGACATGCCATAATTTACACACGTTTCCCTTTTTATTTTCCAAATACACGGTATTCCTTTTGCAAGCACCAACCCATATATAAATCCCTTTTACTTTTCTCTTTTCTTTCCATATGACCTAAGCAAATAAGCCAACCCGAAACTCACAGTTTTCTCCCAAAGATCAAGGAGTCGAAGTATAGCAGCCCTATTGGTGATCGTTTGAGGTGGTGTGTAGCAGCCAAGTCCATGTCGTTTGTCCTTGTTATTTCTTGCCTCGTTATTCAGCCCCATAGGTACTCAAGCAACCCTTCCTTGTCGAATATTTGATCACTATAAATCATTGTGTATATAAGAAAGTTAAGCCACGTTAACTGGGTAATCACAATCATGTTATGACAATGCCAAACCTGGTTTTGAAGCCTCATTGAACCATTTTATGGACCTTGTAAATCTGGAACCCAAGCGTGTATATTTAACAAAGCCTAGGGCTGTTTTATGATTTTATGTGGAGTGCGTGTGTGCCGTTATTTTTGTGTTTGTGAATGTGAGTTATATCTCGACTTGTAGGGTGGAACATGCATGTCTTGTGAGTTGTGACTAATAAAACCTATAAATGTGTATGTGGTAATCGGAATAAAAAAAAGGATAGAATTTAGAGTCGTTTTGGTATCGTTAAACACATGTGTGGCTCATTGATTTTGTATCTCGTGTGAATCAGTGGCGGACCCAGGATTTTTCAAGACGGGGGGCAAAAAAATTTTTTTTTGATAAAATCGTAATGCACTTTAATAAAAAGGTCATAATTTTATTTTTTTTACACTAAAACCAAAGGTTTTTACATTTTTGGCTTCAAGGTGGGGGGCAATTTGATTTTTTGGAGGGGTGCACTTTAATAAAAAGGTCCAAAAAAAATTTTTTTTACACTAAAATATGAACTTTTTCGACAAGTCGTGGAGGGCACCGCCCCCCCAAACTTTGTACATGGGTCCGCCCCTGGTGTGAATGATTGCAGCTATGATCTGGTGTGTGTTTTATGAGGTCTCAAAACATGTACAATCTGAATAAAATGGTTAGGAAGTCGTGGTCTTGGTTTGGTCAGATTGTGGCTCGTTACTTTTGTACCAAGAGTGAGTTAACTATAGTATAGGTTGTGATTAAATGTGAGGGTTATATATACATGCTGTCTTGTGGTTCTGTTAAGGGATTTGCTGGTATCATTCGCATGCTAAATCGAAAAGGCTGTGTGTGTGAGTAAAGATTGAATGAGTTAACTACATGGTGTCTAAAATGCTTAACTACATACGAGATTTATAAACCGAAAATGGGTCTGTAATATATATGTGTGTGTCGATGTATAAGCTTAAGAAATTTAAAGGAGTTAATGTATGTGTCTTGATTTCTGAAACTTGCATGCGTCTATAGAAGGTAGATTTGAGTGGGAGATTTACGTGGGTTGCATGCAAGGGATTGAGCATAAAATGGGATTGTGACTTGTTTTCTTTTTGTCTTGTTAACTTAGTAGTGTTATTGGTCTTAATCCAGTATTAGAATATTTATGTGTGCGTATAGTGTTGCTAAGGTTTTGCGAGTGTTTTATTGGTTAACGAAGAATGTGTTTGTGTGTGTGATCCGAGAGTGTGTTTGGTTTCGAGATAGGCTCGTCAACTTGTTCAAGATTTGCCGTGTGTTTAATCCGGATTTCCTTTATGCTCTTTATTGTTTTACTATTTTTATTACCGTAACCTACTTTCCAATTCGGTATAACCCTAAACTTCTAACTCGGATAGACTTAATTTGATAAAACATTTAACTTAAATAAACCCTAAATATGATGACGTAATTAATAAGAAGCATTAGAAATCTGTTATGATATTAATGATTGTATAAGTAATATAATTATATAATTCGTGTAGATTCGGTGAAGAAGGAGTGATCCACATTTCCTTGTGTTCTTTTCCATTTGCTTTCAATTTCATAAGGTACAGATATTCTAACATTTCAGTAAGGTTTCCTATGACTCATGATCCGCTCCATTGCCACTATTATGATTTCTGATCTTTATACGCCTGATATCCTTGGTTCATTTGATAGTATGATTTCGTATGAAGACCATTTTAAAAATATAACCTAATGACTTTTGAGAAAAACTATTTTTGAAATGATTTATGTGATTACGATATGATGCCAGTTTTATATGAAGGTTTTAACGACTTTTATGAAATGTGTTTTTAAAGGATTACTTTTACGGTAAAAAGGTTTTAAATAATTTTTAAAAGTCCTTAATCTGTTTTATTCTCTAAGATTCCTCATGACTTTCTTTAACATCTTTCGATTATTTAACTTCAAATTTTGAACCTTTGCTATGAACCCTTTTGCTATTATGAACCTTTGATTTGAACCTCATGATATAAATCTTTGATTTGGACCTTTGACTTGAACCATTGCTATGATCCCTTAAATGATCCATATTTGATTGATCCATTTCTATTATGATTTGCTTGATTTTTGTTGCATGCTATAGTTCTTATTCTTATAGCATTCCTATGCCCTATTTGTTGCCCATTATTTGATTAATTTGTAGCCAGTCATGGGGAGTCCATGGCCTTGCCACTGATGCACCAGTGGTATTGACACTATCTGTGGAGGTGGGTTTTAGTCCACAACGTTCCCTTTAAGCTAGCTATTCAGGCCTATATTTATTATTGTATATGTTTACTTAGCCTAGAGCTTTGTGCATATATATTTGTTTTTGCAGGGAGCGTATGGATGCATCCTAGGTACTTTGTTTCGTTTTGAATTTGGTGAATGGGTATGTGTGTGTAATACACTCCATTTCACATTTGGTACATCAAGCTAGCTACTCTATGTACAATTTGATATATGATTGTTGGGCATTTTTTTTACTTCTATTATATATGTGATCCTTGTTGTTCTACCTTCCTTATTGTTATTGACTTATGCTTTCCTTACCTCATTTGCTTACACTTATGATTCGTTTCATTTCCTTTAATTCATTTGATATTCCTTATACGTATTCCCTTTGATCATATTCCGTTGATTCTATCATATGTTTCATATTCTTTGATATTCGTCTCAACAGGTTTGCTTGGATTCATTTCGGACTTACTTTCGTTTCCCTTTTGTTATTAGTTTTTGTTTGTTTATATCTGTTCACTGGGCTTTTTAAGCTCAGCCGCATTTCTTTTCCTGCGGCAGGTTATTTAGAAGGAAGCTGGGTTTGAGGGAGGAGTGCTTAGGAGCTTCTAGTGGACTACACGGTTGGTAGCTCCCCATGGATTAGAGATGGACTTAGAGATTCCTCTTTTGGTTCTTAGTTTGTAATTAGCCTGGAAGCTGTTATGCTTAGATCTCGCACCTTATCATTTATTAGATTTGCTTTGTAACCCTTATATTATTTAATGTATTCCGTTTGCTTATGTTCTGATTTGACCCTGTTAGCATTAAAAATATGTATTATGAAGTGATGGTCATTCTCATATTGTAACTTTGTGTCATTTGTTAAGATTAGTAATAGTTTAGTCATTGGGCCTTGGACTTGGTAAGCTAATATGTTGTATGCTATGTTTCATAAGCCTAGTTATCCAATCATGTAACCAAGTCCAAGCCCAAGCCCAAGCCCAAGCCAATAGAAAGCCTATGTATGGAACTATAAAAGGCACCTTACCTCTCATTTGTAAGGTGTGCTTGTGTGTGTATTTGTGTGTGTTTTCTTTGAATAAAAGCTCTCATTTCCATCTCTCTCTCTAATATACACGAATTACTTATATACATATCAAGTCACCATCTTTCCATCTTTCCTTCTTATTGTGCTTATATTGTGTGTGATAAAGTTGTGTTATTTATGGTCCTACAAGTGGTATCAATCGCCTAACAATGATTTAGGAGGGTTGAGCGGTTGTTTGTTTCGGGTTTTTTAAGCTTTCTTCACGTTTTTCTTTTCAAAAAATCATTACTTTTCTTGTTTGTTTTGTGTTTTTAACACTTCTTTGATTACAAACTAGTGTTATAAACCTTTCCCAACAAGAAAGTTTCAATCTTTTGAAACATCTAAGCTTAAAAATTCGTACTTGGTTTTTGTACTAGTTTTCGAGAACATAAAAAAGTTTTATAAAAATCATCAAGTTTGGAACTTTCTTCTAGTTTTGGTGTTTTTTAGCCTAGAAGTACAAGAATCTTGGATTGCATAAGTCATTTGGGTGTGCTTTAAGCTTATTCAAAAAACTGTCCAAATTTCGAAATCACTACCTATTTTCGAAATCCCTTTTTGACTAGTTTTCGAAATCACAAGAAAAGGCTCCGTTCGTGCTCACCGTTGGATACTTGGTATTTTCTCTCTTGTATAAGAAAGAAATTACTTCGACTTTTGGGCTAAATTTCGAAATTGTATAATTTTGAAATTTCGTTGTGAGATTGGGTTTTCGAAAAATTGCAAAATTTTCGAAATCACTGTTTCTTCGAAAAAATCCATAATTTTCGAGAACACTGATTTTTCGAAAAAAGTCAAAACTTTCGAGAACTTATATTTTCGAGAACTCCAAGTTTCGCAATCCTCAGTTTCGAAATCAAAAACCTTAAAGTTTCGCGAAATTTGACAAAAGTGAGGTTTTTGACGACCAAACTTCAAAAGGCCATAACTTTTGAACCGTAACTCCGTTTTCGACGAATCAGCTGTCAAAACGACCGTGAGACAGAGGAGAACGACACGCTAAATGGATATATCGATTTAGGCGAAGTTT
Organism: Artemisia argyi; assembly: GCA_030686995.1. Classification (NCBI taxonomy): domain Eukaryota; kingdom Viridiplantae; phylum Streptophyta; class Magnoliopsida; order Asterales; family Asteraceae; genus Artemisia; species Artemisia argyi. The sequence continues at coordinate 131,704,444 of CM060685.1, read as the reverse complement.
CGAGGGCTAAAAACGCTCCGAGAAGAAGTTATTGAGGTTTTAAGTCAAAATTTTCACCATAAATACTTGCATCAACTCACTCTAAACTCTACTCCTATTTCGTTGGAACGATCCAAGAATCAACTTTATCCATCTACACTTCATCAATGGCAACTCAGCAAGCCATTCATGCAGCCGGTGCGGAAAACCGACCTCCAATGCTTGAAAAAGGTGGATATCTCCCATGGACAAGCCGCATGCTTCGTTACATCAAAACAAAGGATAACGGTCAACTTATGATCAAATCCATTGAAAACGGTCCATTTCAGCCAAGACAAGTTCAAATTCAAGGTAATCCAAATACAACACCTCCTACTGAACCAATAGTGCGTATACAAACAAAAGCAGATTACACTGATGAAGACAAGACGCAGATCAAAGCTGATGATATGGCAATGCATTTAATCCAACTTGGATGACCACGGGAGATCTTTGTTGCGGTCGACGACTGTGAAAGTGCTTATGCTATGTGGGAACGTGTTAGAAGAATATGTCATGGAACAGAAATTGGACAACAAGATGTTGAGAACAAACTTCTTACTGAATGGGAGAACTTTACATCCACTAAAGGTGAACAGATTGAATCTTACTACACAAGGTTTTGCACTTTAATGAATGAGTTAATTAGAAACAAATTGACACCACGAGCAATTGCAACAAACATCAAATTCCTCAATAACCTTCCAGAAGAATGGGGTCGTTATGTTACAATTGTTAATCAGACAAAGGACTTACATCAGGTGAATTATGATCAACTCTATGACTTTCTGAAGCAAAACCAATCTGAGGCTAATGAAGTTAGGAAAGAAAGATTGGCAAAGAATCATGATCCTCTCGCACTAATTGCTAATACACCAACACCATTACCAGTGAACACTCAACAACCATCATCATCATCCATTTACAACTACATTCAACAACCAACACCGGTCTACCAACAACAGTTCTACCCACAACAACAACAAGTTATTCCATAACAGCAATACCCACACTTCCAAGAACCATAATTCACTGACAATGATGAAGCTGCTGCAGGATTGACACAAGCGTTTGCTTTTCTATCAAAGGCATTCCAAGGACGCTATTCTACACCAACAAACAACAACCAAATGATTTCATCGAATACTCGCAACAGGCAGATCGCTCAGCCGAGTTTCAATATTGGCAACGGAGGCCAAATGGTTGGAGTTTATGGGAATCAGCAAGGATATGCTACTGGATTTAATATGGGGAATCAGTATGGTCAGAATGCAGGGAATCAGTTGGGTCACTTTGTTGGAAATCAGAGGGGTCAGAATGTTGGTAATCAGGCAACGGGTAATCAGAATAGAAATGTTGCAGCTCCAGTAGTTGGGAATTTGGGAAATGTGAATCAGGGTAATCCGGTAAAGTGTTTCAATTGTCAGGGTGTAGGTCATATGGCACGGAACTGTCCTACTAAGCCAAACAAGAAAGATCTAGCGTACTTGCAGAAAGCAGTGATGTTGGCACAAAAGGCAGAGGCAGGATTTCAGTTGAACGCAGAGGAGAATGACTTTATGGCTCTTATGGATGACATGGAAGATAGAGAAGATATCGATGCGAACTGCATATTCATGGCGAATCTTCAGGAAGCTAAGTATGACACGGATTCTGACACACTTCCTGTTTATGACACCAATGCACCATCTGAGGTATCTAACTTCAACACATGTCACAATAATGATATATTTGATATGTCTCCTCATGAGGAACAACATTCTGAGAAGCTAGCACCCACTTATGATACATACCTGGACACGCCAAGTAGTAGCAATACTCCTTCAGTGACTCCAGATGTGAATCATAATGGAGGCTTCGTTTCACAGCATGCTGAGAATGATGAGGAAACACGTGCTTTGTTTGAATCATTATTGAATAATTGTCGTATTGAAATTGAGAATGTGCAAATGGTCAATCGCGATGTTAAGGCCGCGAATGATAAATTGACCGCTGAGCTTGAGAGTTACAAATCAACCGTTAAAGCTTTTGAATTTCATAACAAAAGATTGTCTGAATTAGAAACTGGTTATCAAAATTCCGTTTCAAGATAACAGCAATTGCAACTCAAGTTTGAGTTAATTCTTCAAAAAGATAAAATCTTTAAACACGGAAATTTCTGATTTACAAAACCAACTTTCTAAACAAAAAACAGCTTATACCAATCTTGAAAAAGAAAGGGATGAGTTAAAAAAGGACTTTGCAAAGAAAGAAGACAAACTTTTGGAAGAAATCGTAGAGTCAGAACACATGATTGCACATTTAGAAGAATTACTGGTTAAGTTTGGTCAGTCGAGTCAAACAATGAAAATGATTTCAAATCAAACTAATCCGATTTACCATACGAAACATAAAATGGCTCTTGGTAACAACACCCCTTGTAATCTCAAGAAAGCTCAGCAAGAACAGAATGTTTTGTACAATGGTAATGTGATTTATACCAAACATGATCCTCCCGTCGTTCGGGATTCTGTGCTAACGATTGAACATGTCGAAGAGAGCATAAATAAAATGAAACAAAAGGATTTGAAACCCATTGATTACAACAAATTGAACAAACTTTCGGGAATCACTTTTGTTCCGCAAAGAGAACCATTTGCGTTTTCCATAAAACGACCAATTGCGAAATTCTTGTCTAAAAAGAAAGTTGTTTCCAAATCTCTTTCAAAACTGGAACAAATGTCCTCTAACAACACTTTTAATACAAGTGAGGCTAGAGAAATTCTTGATGACGTTAAAAAGAGAATTCAAGAACTTCAAAATATTGTTGCATCGAAAACTACCATCAATATTAACAACTGGTATTCTAGTTTTCATATCGAATAGAAAAAAGGTGTTTCAAAATGAAATTACTATCCCACTAAATAACATCAGTGCAAGGGTAATCCATTTTGAACAAGCTTTCTTAAAAGAAACGACCGACTTTGTCAAGGACCACAAATCCCTGGTAAACGAAGCTAATGACACTCGTGAAAACATGAATGTTTTGGAAAACCTAAATGATTCTCTCTTCGAAGCTGTTATGACCACTGACATTATGTCCATCATTTTACAAACATATTCTGTTCAAGATGATGAACGACTAAGAGCTGAGACCTCCGCAATTGTTTCAAAATATGAAAATGCTCTTATAAAGCTTGAAAAAGAAAATGTGTCATATTTTAAACAACTTGATCGGAAAAAGGAAGAATGCAAGTATGACAAATTGTCGTATGAGCGTGACTTAAAAAACATGAAAGAGCAAAATGATCTTTTGAGGGCTCAGCTTGAAAGTCAAAAAGGAAAGGGTGAGGAAACTAAGTTTGCAAAACCATTGACTTCGGAGAAACTAAATATTTCTAACAAGGTTCAAAAACCAAAAATGTCAATTTCACGGTTTGCTCCAAAAGTCGATGAGAAAAAGGCTTTGACAAAACCAGTCACTCCAACACCCTTGCCCAAGAAAAGTGAAAATGTAAAGATTGTTGATAAAGGAAAAGCGGTTGTCGAAACACCTAAAGTGTTAGCACCTGGCCTTTTTAGGATTAGTCCCACTAGTGCGTCTGCCTCAACAACTAAGACAAATGACAAGTGCATAAAGGCTAATTCTAAAGAATCTAGGGATGCTAAAAAGGACAACAATATAAATCCTAATGTGTGTGCCTTACCTTCTACAGGATTAGAAAGCACCTCTAGGAGCAGCAGACTAAAGCCTAAGAGAAATACAGGAACAATAGAGTCTCGCCTGTTTCTAAGAGTAGTAGCAAGAATAAAGTTGAAGATGTAGAAGAACACCCTAGGAATTTATCGCTTTGTAATAAGAGACATGTTTCATCTAAATGTAATGTCGAACGTACTGTTTCTAATGCATGTAATGACTCTGTTTGTTTAATATGCAAGAAATGTTTAATTAATGATGTTCACGATGAATGTGTTTCTAAGAATGTGAATGTTACGCCTGAATAGAAGAATGTTCCAAAAAGACCTAGTGCTAGATCCAGATCTATAGAAAGATTAGTTGCACGATTTAGGACTACCACTATTAGTCGAATGCCTAGGAACTATCTTAAGTTTTGTATGTGGATTCCGACGGGTAGAGAGTTCACTCTTAAGGACGGCAAATTAGAAATAACTCAAGCTAAACAAGTAGCAACTGTCTATGAGTGTGATTCTGCTTTTACTCCTAACCCCATGGAACCAAATTCAAAATGGTTTCCAAATACAAACTCTTCTGTTCTTGGCAGGTTATCGAAATATGTCTTTGGATCATCGACTCGGGTTGCTCCAAGCACATGACCGGGAATTTAAAGCTGCTGATCAATTTCGTCTGGAAATTCATGGGAACTGTATGATTTGGAAATGATCATGTAGCAGCTATTCAGGGTTATGGAGATCTTCAATTTGGGAATTTTTTAATCACTCGAGTTTACTATGTCGAAGGGTTGGGACACAACTTGTTTTCAGTCGGGCAGTTTTGTGATGCAGATTTAGAAGTGGCATTCAGAAGAAACACGGTTTTTATAAGAAATTTGGTTGGTGATGATCTCTTAAATGGTAATCTTGGTACAAATTTGTATGCTATCGACATCAACCAAATGGCTTCTACATCACCAATTTGTCTTATGACAAGGGCAACCGAAACTAAGTCCTGGCTGTGGCATAGACATTTATCCCATCTCAATTTCGACACCACTAACAAGTTAGCCAAAGACAACATCGTCACCGGACTTCCTAAGTTCAAATATACCAAGGAACACCTATGTCCATCATGCGAACAAGGAAAAAGTAAAAGAGCATCATATAAACCCAAAACCGTACCTAGTTCGGAAGCAAGGTTACATATGTTGCACATTGACTTATGTGGCCCAATGAGAGTTGAAAGCATTAATGGGAAGAAGTATATTCTTGTTATTGTTGATGATTATTCGAGATACACTTGGGTAAAGTTTTTGAGATCAAAAGACGAAGCACCAGGCATCATCATCACCTTTCTGAAGCGTATTCAAGTTCTACTTCAAGCTCCAGTAAGGATTATAAGAACAGACAATGGCACAGAATTTACAAACCAGGAGTTAAGAACTTACCTTGAAGATGTTGGAATCACACACCAAACATCAGTTGTTAGAACTCCACAGCAGAATGGGGTAGTTGAAAGAAGAAATAGAACTCTTGTGGAAGCTGCTCGCACAATGCTAATTTTTTCTAGTGCACCACTATTCTTATGGGCTGATGCTGTAGCCACTGCTTGTTTTACTAAAAACCGATCCCTAGTCCATCCGAGATTCAATAAAACCCCATATGAGCTAGTAAACAACCGTAAACCTGACATCTCTTACCTTCACGTATTTGGCGCTTTGTGCTATCCGACGAATGACAGAGAAGATCTAGGGAAGTTAAAAGCTAAGGGTGATATTGGAATCTTCATTGGATATTCAGAAAACTCGAGGGCATTCAGGGTGTATAATAGACGAACGAAAAGGATAATGGAGACGATGAATGTGAAGTTTGATGAGATTTCACAAATGGCTTCTGAGAGACTCGCTCTAGAACCCGTGCTTAATCCGATGGCTTCTAATCAAACGGATTAGGACCCGCACTAAACATGCAAACTTCTGGACACATCAGTTCAGGACTCGTGCCTCAAGGAGCTCAGTCAACAAACATGGATAAACCTTCAGAACAAGAACTGGAAAATTTCTTTGAGTTAATGGTTGATGAATATTATGGTGGAACTTCGACAAATGCATCTCCACAATATTCCGCTGCACCCGCTCAAAACCATCAGCCACCACCACCACAAGATGCATCTACCACAATCGAAGCTGAAGCACCAACTACATCAACATCATCTACATCTACTCAAGTAACTCCAGTACTTGAAACTGTTCTACCAAGCGTTGATGAGCAAAACCAAAACACAAATTTTCAAGAAGAACCAACAAATAATTCAAACGATGTTACGTTAGAAGAAGAAGAAGAAGTATTTGAAAACCCGTTTGCAACAGACTCTGCTGAATCTTCTTCAAGGTTACAAGAACCATCTAACACACATTTGTTACACCCAAGGTACCCTTCTACGTTTCAATGGACAAAAGACCATCCAATAGAACATATTATTGGTGAACCTTCAAAGCCAGTTCAGACAAGGAGACAACTTGCCACCGATCTTGAATTGTGCATTTACATTTGCTCAATCAGCCTCAAAGAACCAAAGAACATTCGAGAAGCAATGGCAGAAAACCCTTGGATTGAAGCGATGCAGGAGGAATTTCTTCAATACCTGTTACATGATAGTTGGGAACTTGTTGAACGACCACTTGATAAACGAGTTCTTGATCTCAAGTGGTTGTGGAAGAACAAACTGGATGAGGAAATGACTGTAATTCTTAACAAAGCTCGTCTCGTGGCTAAAGGTTATCCACAAGAAGAAGGGATAGATTTCGAAGAATCATTCGCGCCTGTAGCTAGACTTGAAGCAGTCCGGATTTTCTTAGCCTATGCCGCTCACAAAAACATCACAGTCTATCAGATGGATATTAAGACTGCTTTCTTAAATGGAACTCTGAAAGAAGACGTGTATGTGAGTCAGCCAGAGGGATTCATCGACAAAGATCATCCAGACTACGTCTACAAGCTTAAGAAAGCAATTTATGGTTTAAAACAAGCTCCAAGAGCATGGTATGACGAACTATCATCTTTCTTGCTTAAAAACAATTTCACAAAAGGAACGGTTGATGACACCTTGTTTATCAAAAAGTTCAAAGATGACATTTTGATCGTTCAAATTTACGTTGACGACATTATTTTTGGATCAACCAATCCTAACCATTCAAAACATTTTGAAAATCTCATGAAAAGCAAATTTGAAATGTCCATGATGGGGGAACTAAAATTCTTTCTTGGTTTACAAATCCATCAATCCCCTCGTGGTATTTTTATCAATCAAGCTAAATATACAATAGAGATTTTGAAAAAACATGGAATGGAAAATTGTGATTCTGTTGGTACACCAATGGTCACTTCACCAAAAATAGGTGCTGATTTGTTTGGAAAACCCATCGATCCGAAGAAATATCGGAGCATGATCGGTTCTCTCATGTACCTAACCGCTAGTCGCCCCGATATTCAATTTGCTGTTTGTTTGTTAGCACGCTTTCAGGCAAAGCCTACCGAACTTCACCTCAAAGAGGTCAAACGGATCTTTCGGTACCTACGAAGCACCATTAACATGGGACTTTGGTATCCGAAGGATTCGGGGTTTCATCTAACAACATTTTCAGATGCAGACCATGTTGGTGATCAAGTTACAGCAAAGAGTACATCAGGTGGAGCACAATTTTTGGGTGAAAAGCTAGTAAGCTGGTCGTCAAAGAAACAGGATTGTACTGCGCTATCAACCGCCGAAGCCGAGTATGTGTCTCTATCTGCGTGTTGTGCCCAAGTTCTTTGGATGCGGACACATATCACAGATTATGGCTTTACTTTTGATAGAATACCTATGTATTGTGACTCAAAAAGTGCCATAGCCATCTCGTACAATCCCATACATCACTCTAAGACGAAGCATATCAAAGTCCGCTACCATTTCATCAAAGAACACATGGAAGAGGGTACTGTTGAATTATTTTTCGTTAAGACTGATTATCAACTCGCCGATCTATTTACTAAAGCCCTTCCAAAAGAAAGGTTTGACTATTTAGTTTGACGAATTGGCATGCGAAGTCTAACTCCTGAGGAGCTAGAACGTCTTCTCGAATCTTCTTGAAAAATGTTTCCAAAATCGCTTCGCTGTAAATATTTTTGAAAAAACAAAATACAAAATTTGAAAAACCAACAAAAACAAAATACACAAATATAAAAGTTTCAAAAAATACAAAAACAATATAAAATCAAAAAACCCAAAAATATTCTTCTCACGACATGTCTCTCGTATAAATCAATATTCTGTACGTTTCTAGAAATGCCATTCAACAATGATACGGACATGTACAGATGCTTGAGCGGGAGTTCTTTTTAATGTTTTTCTAAAACATGTCGTTTCTCAAAATTTTCTTCACAATGGCTTTCGTATACATCAGTACGAAACCCGGACCCTAACAATGACTTCTGATTATTTTCAAATCAAGGACTCGTACGTTCAATGACGAACTCTTTTTCAAAATGTTCGAGTCTAAACAAACGAAAAAGATTTCAAGCATAAAACTCGTTTTCAAATAAAATTCTTGAGCACTTTTTCAAGATTGTTCAAAAGATTTCTCAAAATCTCTCAAAATGAGTGCTCAAGAAAACTCCCTCAAAACCCTTAAGTAATTTTAAATATGCTATCATTAAGGGGGAGTATAAACAACTAAAATGTTCCAAATTCATGCAAAATCTGTCTTTCTCTCCAAAAGCTTTTTCTTAATCAGTTGATATCAAAAATATCACGTTATGCTATTTTTGAGGGGGAGAAGACATGATTAAAATGTGATCAAAGATGTTTAAAGTTTGTGACTGAATCTCAAAAGAGCTCGACTCAGTAAGTACCAATGAATTGACGAAGCTTAAAATGTCAGTAATCGAAAAGACTTGTCCTGGACGGGTAATAATTTCAAGCTAGTCTAATTAGTGATGTAAGCGTGTCTTGAATAGGACTTGTCTGAGTAGAATGTACCGTATCGAGAGACTTTCTTTGGACTTGACCAGGACGGGTAATAACTTCAAGCTAGTCTAACTAGTGATGTAAGCGTGTCTCGAATCGGTCATGTTCACTGAAAGTGGATCAATTCTAAAAGTGCAAACTCCTACCGCATGTGCAAATTTCTTAAAAATCTCATGAGCACATGTGAAGGGGGAGTCCTTCAAAAATGAAAAACTCTCGAAGTGTCAACAATGTGTTTTATTATCATAAACACTTTGAGAGATTTTTCATAAATGGTTTCATGGCAATGATAGGATAGTCATGGAGTTATAAGGTGACTAAGGTTAGGAAAAAACCGTCCTATGATCCGCCAGAGCCGGAGGGATCTACCCATGGACAATTCCAATAGATTAGAATTAGAAGTCCTTAGGTATGATTGAAAAAAGGAGAAAATGAGAAAGGAGAAAGAAGGGGTTGAAGAATTAAAAAGAAAAGTTATGAAAAAGGGTGAAAAGAAATAGCCCTCCATATGTTCAACCTTAGGGCAGACACCGGGTACAATTCATATGCTACTGGTTGTTACTATGGTGACACCGGTATTGAAGACAAAGACATCATGGACCCAGTGACGCACTGCACTAAACCTTCTTAACCACTCAAGTTCTCTTAAAAGAGCTTGTTTCATTCTCACGGGGAACCGGTGTAATCTATCGACTTGTCTCTTAGAGATGGTTGATATTGAAGCAGGAGACCTCTCCCTAATCTCCGCATAGGAAACCAAATGTGCACTTATCGAGTCTAGAGCCCCGAGATTCATCAAAAGATCTCATAGGAACACATGATATTTCTACACTGGTTGTTCATCATTAAGGACGCCAGATGTAAAATTTAGAGTCCTACGCAGATCTTAGCAATCTGCCAGAACATTTATGAGAGGATTCACATTTGTGACTCTCAATGATTGAATGGAAATTCCTGTCAGGGTCAACATCAAGCAGCCCCGACAGCAGGTCACTTCGGTAATTCTTTATGGGTTACGCTTAGTGTTCGCGGTGGTTTCAAACGGTCTACAGTCGTGGAGTGATCCCCAGCGACTCACCCAGTCATTGAGCTACTAAGTAGATCTTGTAAGCTCTCTTGAGAGTATCTGACATGGGAACGGCCATGGTAAGGGTTAGAAGGAGTCTTCACACTATGCTGTTGACGATCTCTAATTCTTATCTGTAAGTACCGGATGTTTTATTGCTAACTGTTTATATGCAGGGACACTTCATCTCCATGGCGACAGATTCCACATGCTCATACATACATCTGGAAGTTAAAGAAAGCTCCCTCAAAGATCTATACAACACAAAGTTCAAAGAAAGATTCTACGCCAAAAAGAAGAATCTACAAAGTATGAAGACTAAAGATCAAAGTGAAAGAAAGGGAACTACGTGCTTATGAATATCAAAGTCCAAAGATGTATGAGCATGTTGGAATAGCAAACAACCACCACAAACACAGAAGTGACGAAAGGCAGATAACTCCACATCACAAAGGAACAAAGAACGATGAAAAATTAGTTATCAAAAGATCACAAAGCATGAAGGAACAAAGACTAAAGACTATTCTACAACGACACACAAAGTTAAAGACAAAGAACACGCACTCACGTGGAGCATCATTCGAATGACCACCCCTTAGGGGGAGATTGTTAGCATTAAAAATATGTATTATGAAGTGATGGTCATTCTCATATTGTAACTTTGTGTCATTTGTTAAGATTAGTAATAGTTTAGTCATTGGGCCTTGGACTTGGCAAGCTAATATGTTATATGCTATGTTTCATAAGCCTAGTTATCCAATCATGTAACCAAGTCCAAGCCCAAGCCCATAGAAAGCCTATGTATGGAACTATAAAAGGCACCTTACCTCTCATTTGTAAGGTGTGCTTGTGTGTGTATTTGTGTGTGTTTTCTTTGAATAAAAGCTCTCATTTCCATCTCTCTCTCTCTAATATACACGAATTACTTATATACATATCAAGTCACCATCTTTCCATCTTTCCTTCTTATTGTGCTTATATTGTGTGTGATAAAGTTGTGTTATTTAAGGTCCTACAGACCCCATAATGTTACACTTTAACCATTTTGGGTTGGGGTGTTACAATTATGGTATCAGAGACAAGTTTGATCGGCGGATTCAAAACACGTAGAGCTTAGGCTATGACCTGTGAGTATTAGGCCCTCTAAGTTTTGTACCATAAGAGTTAGGGAACAACCTTTGAGAATTTCGCTTTAGGATTTCCCACCCCGAAGAAACTTATGTTATGACCGGTGAGGATTGGGTAGACTATAAGACATTTGTTTAAGTATCCTTGTTTCCGCATCACTCTGATTCGTGCTTTACTTTTAGTTAAGCCCTTCAAGATTTCTCCTCTCGGAGATTTGAAACTTAAGATTATGCACAACATGAGATTAGTGACCAAGTAAATTTAGAATGCATTGAGAACTCTGCGGTAATGTTTGCCATTATATAAACTTTATTTTCTTTTGATTTCAACCTCTGATTCAATTGTTAACCATTTAGATGCCTCTTCAATCATTCTAAGAATTCGTATGACCATGATATGTTTGACACATTCTGTGATTCCTCTTGCTTTTGCTAAGCATATTTAAGTTTTCCTACACTATTAAATTTTGCCCTATCCATTCTTATTCCTATGAGAAATCTTGTGGTACTTAACCACGAGTATAGGAATGTTTCCCTCACTTTTGAATAATGTGATTCACTATGCTGATCTGTCTTCCTTTGGAATGTTAAATTCGATGTTATCCTGGTATGGATTGGTTGGCTGAGCATCAAGATGCTAACTACTGTCATACCACGTCTCACCTGTGGTATTTTGAACACTCCTGAATCCCTTTTTACCATGATTTTCTGATTGTTAAACCATTGTTATCATTACTACACTGGAAATTCGTACATTATTTTCACAGTTGTGAAGATTTCCTAGCATATATCCTGGTACACCGTAGGATGAATCTCACCTTAAGAGTCATTTTGCGATCTGAGATTTTATGATATAATCCCTGAATGACCACCAAGATTTACACCATATTGTGAATCTGCTTTGACCTAGCACTGAGAGATTGTTTAGTCACGACTCGAGGTTGAATATGATTTCCATAAAGGCAGGTTTATATGATGCAAGTATTATGACGCTTGGCCAACATGATAATAATTACATCATATAACTTGAACTTATGGGGTCATGGGATATCTTTGAGAAGTGCCTGAGAACAGTAAAAGTTTGAGACAGAACCCTATCCGTATAAGAACGACGTTTTACCTGATTTTAAAACTCCCTATCGATCAGTACCAGTTAAATTGAGAGAACTGGTGGAACAGCAACCAAAAACTATGGAGTGGTTTTTTTGTCTTAGTGTATCTCTTGAGAGTGCCTTAGTTTTATTCGCGATGAAGAAGGATTACAGTAGGAGAATTGTACTGACATCTGGAAGCTGAACCGTATCATTGTTAGAAATCATCATCCCCTACCTCGAAGCGACGATGCATCTGATTAGCCTTAGTACGCGGAGTTTTCTTTAGATGGAGTTATGACTTGAAGTTATTTTTGGAATTGCCTTTTGTATTTGTAATAACCGTTATAACTCTTAGTGATGCGTATTAACTAATGCTCTAACTATTCCATGGACTTGATGAATCGTGCCTTTCGTGAGTACTTAGATAAAGTTGTCATAGTATGACATTTTAGTACATTCAGAGACGAGGGAGAGCATGAGAATCATTTTCGTATTATGTTGGAAATATGAAGATCATTCGTATATTCTGGAAGCATGACATTGGTTGGAAGATGTTCACAAATTGCATTACCATTGATGAATAAGGAAGAGAAGCTTAGTTTGGATGGAAATGGAGTTTTGGAAAAGTTGAAATAGAAATCATCTTCCATGCCTTCAGATGAGTATCAATTTTGAGACATTTCGCGAAGAGACTTGGTTATGCCCTTATTTAGCACGAGTAAATTATTGCTTATGCATCAAGACAACTAGAACCGTTTGAGGAAAAATATTCAAATGCATGACTTGGAGTTGGCGGCAGTGGCGGTTGCTCACAAGATTTGAAGACATATCCTTCATGAAGATGGAATCCAATTGCAGATATTATGAAGCTCAGGAGCAAGATAACAAATTATGATCTGTGAAAACTGGAAGGAAGTTGTTATGATGGAGACACAGTTCTACTTTTGCTATCCCTCTTGGTTGTACTAAGGCGTATAAGGGATCTAAGCATGATTAAAATTTTTAGGAACCTTGTAAAGAAATCTCCATGCACACTTAAGGAGAATGACATAATTTGAGTTGTAATGAATCGTTTGATCAAGTCAACTCACTTTTTCCTCTTAAAATGTGTATGCAATTAGCAAGTTGGCATAAATCCGTCGATGGAAGATTATTCAATTACTTAGCATACCTACAGTGATCGTGTCAGAGATTCACATTTTACCTCTCAATCCCGAGAAGAACTACTGAATGCTTGAGGGACTAGACTCAAGTTTAGTAATGCTTTTCACCTACAGATTGACATATAAGAAGAACAACTATTCGAACTTGGAAGAAGAGTTGAACAGGAGAGTTGACAAGTGTTTAGTCCGATTGTGTTTGCTCATTAGATTAAAGGCATACAAGTGACAAGGGTTGTCCTTTCAGATTTCGTATGAACGGTGACGTAGAGCACCTTCGGTTGAATTAATTCGAGAAGCCGCTCATTGAATGTTTGAAGTTGATTACAAGGACTGATGGATTTGTTGTCATTGTGGAAGAGGAAGTTTGAAAGTTTAGACAGGAATTTGTGTGTCCCGTATGATGTTTCCGTACAGAAAAATTGAATTAGACGTGTTGGAATTAAGGAAGCTTTGGTTACATTAGTCCTTAGATTCATTCTATCCGTGCGGTTATCCTACCTATTCCATTATACATTTTGATTTGATTCGATACTCCGATTTATGCTTAGTTAATCGTTAATACGATTAGGTTACCAACCTCTTTAGGGGACTTTTGGTATGACTGATAATTTGATATATGCTCCTCTGATTTTAGCAAGAACCTTAGTTTGTACAGAACCTGATTCGATTTGTGCAGTTTTCTAGCATCTAGTTTCACTTCCGTATTCTTTCCAGATTCATCTGATGTTCATATATCTTTTTGTGAGATTTCGGCTATCATCTGTTTCATGTTCATCTCTTATTCGTTGGATCAGAATTGTTTTATTTGAAAAGCCCGGGGCTATCCTATTTATTTCAGATCGAGTCATGAGAAACTATTTAGTTCGAAGACCCTCCCCGAGTGAGGTTAAACGGGTCATTCTTTTGTGATTTGCTACATTTTCGTCGAACCTTTGCGACTTCAATTTTCGAGGTCGAAAATTTTCTTTTTAGAGGGGAAGAGTTGTAAAACCCTAAAATTTGAAAACCTTAAATTATGTATAATTTTGAATTTTTACCTAAACTTTGTGATATTACAAATTAAACCCTACACTTATTTTATGTGATAATTAAAAACAAACTAAACTAACCTAAAGTATAAACTAAATAAATAAAAATGTACAAGAAATAAAAGTTCCTAAAACCTAGCCATATCACACGACATGTTTTCTTGGCATCCTAAGCTACATAACATGACACACTTTTAATTCCTTATATACCCTACACGTTTGCATGAAAGTGATAAAACTGAAAATTTTGTAGCCTTCACACATTAGTTGAAGTCTTGATAAGTCCAAATATCACTTCTAAAATAGAAGATTGCATGTGTTCCCTCATTGCCTAATCACACACGACATGCCATAATTTACACACGTTTCCCCTTTTTATTTTCCAAATACACGGTATTCCTTTTGCAAGCACCAACCCATGTATCAATCCCTTCTGCTTTTCTCTTTTCCTTCCATATGACCTAAGCAAATAAGCCAACCCGAAACTCACAGTTTTCTCCCAAAGATCAAGGAGTCGAAGTATAGCAGCCCTATTGGTGATCGTTTGAGGTGGTGTGTAGCAACCAAGTCCATGTCGTTTGTCCTTGTTATTTCTTGCCTCGTTATTCAGCCTCATAGGTACTCAAGCAACCCTTCCTTGTCGAATATTTGATCACTATAAATCGTTGTGTATATAAGAAAGTTAAGACACGTTAACTGGGTAATCACAATCATGTTATGACAATGTCAAACCTGGTTTTGAAGCCTCATTGAACCATTTTATGGACCTTGTAAATCTGGAACCCAAGCGTGTATATTTAACAAAGCCTAGGGCTGTTTTATGATTTTATGTGGAGTGCGTGTGTGCCGTTATTTTTGTGTTTGTGAATGTGAGTTATATCTCGACTTTTAGGGTGGAACATGCATGTCTTGTGAGTTGTGACTAATAAAACCTGTAAATGTGTATGTGGTAATCGGAATATAAAAAAAGGATAGAATTTAGAGTCGTTTTGGTATCGTTAAACACATGTGTGGCTCATTGATTTTGTATCTCGTGTGAATGATTGCAGCTATGATCTGGTGTGTGTTTTATGAGGTCTCAAAACATGTACAGTCTGAATAAAATGGTTAGGAAGTCGTGGTCTTGGTTTGATCAGATTGTGGCTCGTTACTTTTGTACCAAGAGTGAGTTAACTATAGTATAGGTTGTGATTAAATGTGAGGGTTATATATACATGCTGTCTTGTGGTTCTGTTAAGGGATTTGCTGGTATCATTCGCATGCTAAATCGAAAAGGCTGTGTGTGTGAGTAAAGATTGAATGAGTTAACTACATGGTGTCTAAAATGCTTAACTACATACGAGATTTATAAACAGAAAATGGGTCTGTAATATATATGTGTGCGTCGATGTATAAGCTTAAGAAATTTAAAAGAGTTAATGTATGTGTCTTGATTTCTGAAACTTGCATGCGTCTATAGAAGGTAGATTTGAGTGGGAGATTTACGTGGGTTGCATGCAAGGGATTGAGCATAAAATGGGATTGTGAGTTGTTTCCTTTTTGTCTTGTTAACTTAGTAGTGTTATTGGTCTTAATCCAGTATTAGAATATTTATGTGTGCGTATAGTGTTGCTAAGGTTTTGCGAGTGTTTTATTGGTTAACGAAGAATGTGTTTGTGTGTGTGATCCGAGAGTGTGTTTGGTTTCGAGATAGGCTCGTCAACTTGTTCGAGATTTGCCGTGTGTTTAATCCGGATTTCCTTTATGCTCTTTATTGTTTTACTATTTTTATTACCGTAACCTACTTTCCAATTCGGTATAACCCTAAACTTCTAATTCGGATAAACTTAATTTGATAAAACATTTAACTTAAATAAACCCTAAATATGATGACGTAATTAATAACAAGTATTAGAAATCTGTTATGATATTAATGAGTGTATAAGTAATATAATTATATAATTCGTGTAGATTCGGTGAAGAAGGAGTGATCCACATTTCCTTGTGTTCTTTTCCATTTGCTTTCAATTTCATAAGGTACAGATATTCTAACCTTTCAGTAAGGTTTCCTATGACTCATGATCCGCTCCATTGCCACTATTATGATTTCTGATCTTTATACGCCTGATATCCTTGGTTCATTTGATAGTATGATTTCGTATGAAGACCATTTTAAAAATATAACTTGATGACTTTTGAGAAAAACTATTTTTGAAATGATTTCTGTGATTACGATATGATGCCAGTTTTATATGAAGGTTTTAACGACTTTTATGAAATGTGTTTTTAAAGGATTACTTTTACGGTAAAAAAGTTTTAAATAATTTTTAAAAGTCCTTAATCTGTTTTATTCTCTAAGATTTCTCATGACTTTCTTTAACATCTTTCGATTATTTAACTTCAAATTTTGAACCTTTGCTATGAACCCTTTTGCTATTATGAACCTTTGATTTGAACCTCATGATATAAATCTTTGATTTGGACCTTTGACTTGAACCATTGCTATGATCCCTTAAATGATCCATATTTGATCGATCCATTTCTATTATGATTTGCTTGATTTTTGTTGCATGCTATAGTTCTTATTCTTATAGCATTCCTATGCCCTATTTGTTGCCCATTATTTGATTAATTTGTAGCAGTCATGGGGAGTCCATGGCCTTGCCACTGATGCACCAGTGGTATTGACACTATCTGTGGAGGTGTGTTGTAGTCCACAACGTTCCCTTTAAGCTACCTATTCAGGCCTATATTTATTATTGTATATGTTACTTAGCCTAGAGCTTTGTGCATATAAATTTATTTCTGCAGGGAGCGTATGGATGCATCCTAGGTACTTTGTTTCGTTTTGAATTTGGTGAATGGGTATGTGTGTGCAATACACTCCATTTCACATTTGGTACATCGAGCTAGCTACTCTATGTACAATTTGATATATGATTGTTGGGCATTTCTGTTACTTCTATTATATATGTGATCCTTGTTGTTCTACCTTCCTTATTGTTATTGACTTATGCTTTCCTTACCTCATTTGCTTACACTTATGATTCATTTCATTTCCTTTAATCCATTTGATATTCCTTATACGTATTCCCTTTGATCATATTCCGTTGATTCTATCATATGTTTCATATTCTTTGATATTCGTCTCAACAGGTTTGCTTGGATTCATTTCGGACTCACTTTCGTTTCCCTTTTGTTATTAGTTTTTGTTTGTTTATATCTGTTCACTGGGCTTTTTAAGCTCAGCCGCATTTCTTTTCCTGCGACAGGTTATTTAGAAGGAAGTTGGGTTTGAGGGAGGAGTGCTTAGGAGCTTCTAGTGGACTACACGGTTGGTAGCTCCCCATGGATTAGAGATGGACTTAGAGATTCCTCTTTTGGTTCTTAGTTTGTAATTAGCCTGGAAGCTGTTATGCTTAGATCTCGCACCTTATCATTTATTAGATTTGCTTTGTAACCCTTATATTATTTAATGTATTCTGTTTGCTTATGTTATGATTTGACCCCATAATGTTACACTTTAACCCTTTTGGGTTGGGGTGTTACACGTAAACACCTTTTAATGGTTTTTCCCATGTTCTACATATCGTCTCTAAGTAGATCGCGGGTATTGGTCAGGTTCACCTTATCACTCCCTTATTCAATGATATCGCTTGTGTTAGACGATTAGCTTGTTATCTCGATCAGTTGTTTATTTCGTTTATATAAACTACTAGATGGTGTTTTAATGAAAGTATTAAACAACATGCTACAGAATCCAGTGCGAGAACCAAATGGGAGGGAAGATGCTTTCCAGAATCCATTGTCTCTTACTCGTCTTCACTTCCATAGCTGATTGATGCACACCTCGTCACCATCAACAACATCCTTTTTATTTACCGATTCGTGCTTCATTTCTTTTCACTTTTTCTGAAAGGAAACACTCTGGTTGTAAGATACCAATTGGGTCACACGATTGTTGTATGTGAGTATGTGACTCCGATTAAATTCATCTGGAAGAAAAAAGAGAATCACATTGATTGGCTCCCAATTGTGGTTGAGTTTATAAGAAAAAAAAGATGGACAATCTCACAAGAAGTAGATAAAGAAACGAGATGATATGGGCAAGACTCCAAGAAATAAAGAAAAAAAGACTTTGAAACAATTTTTTACTTCTCTTCTTATTTTATCTACTGATGCATGCGATTACAATTTAGAGTGCAAAGAAGAATGCAAAACTACTAATTAGTAACCACCCTATATTATGGTGCAGAGTGCTTAAAAAGTTGGGCTATGCCGTAATATGAAACATTGAAACATGTCATCGAACTGATATTGTGTCTTTATGTGGGTTTTATTTAGTTGCCAAGTTTGGGATATTAACGGATTCATATAATTTGCAAATGAAAGTTTTGGGTTCTAGTTATTTTGATTCAGAGTGGTTCTAGTTATGTGGGTCAATAATCTATTGCATATGGCTCTTATTTACTGTGAAATTACATCACTAGTCACTTTATTGAAGAATAAGGTCTGAAAACTTAGGTTCTGCTACCTTGCATTGTAACAATCCAGCAACACACATTGATGCAAATCCAGTGCGAGAACCAAATATATCGAGGTAGATTATCATTATGTTACGGAGCAAATCATAGATGGGGTTCTTAAAACAGGATAGGTCAATACCAAAGATCAATTGGCGGATGTGCGTAACATAAATACTACTGTAGTGTAGATCAACAATCTCATCTTCTATCAAGGTTGGGAGTGTCCACTTATCAAATCTTTCAACTTGAGCAGGAGTGTATTAGGTATATGGAGCAAAATGTTAATACTAAAAACTGGGAGTGCAGGGCTATATACAACATATTAAATAATGGTGTAAAAGTAAATGGACCCCATATTTGTATTTAAACTCAATTTCACTGCTTATTCTGTCACTGAAAACATACAAGACACTAATTATACTTAACTTTTACATCTTCTAGTTCGTATATAGTGTTCAGCAAAAAACTGCAGGTTGAAACCTCGAATAGTCCTAGCCTTGAAGTCTACTAGTTACAAAGACAAAAAAGCATACCACAAACCAGGAAACAACGATCACGCCACATGCGAGTCTGACCAAATAATCTTTAAGTACTGTGACGGCAGCAATGGACACATCTTGTATTTCTTTTACGTAGGTGGAACTTGCCTGCCAAATTTGCATGATAATGGCAATGCATCCAAACCATACAAGTCCAAAAATAATACAAGCTGCAAAAAGAATCACATGATTAATAAGGTTGCATATTAGTAAAAACATACTAGTTCTACTTTTACCCAACTAGAAACTAGACTATCTATACAGTTGAGCTTAAATATACCACTGAGATCTTATACTGTAATTTATATATTATACACACACATACAAGCATAAATAAACTAGGAGACATAATATAATGTAATATACTAGGTTTTAACAGAGTCAGGCCAAAAAAAGAAAAACAGGGGAGACTAGGATTTATCCAGGCCAGGCCAAAACTTTTTGCGAGTCAAGGCAACTTTCAACTGGTATTTGAACTAAAAGTTTTCCTCAAGTAACACCAGACATGCCTAAACAAGCCTTGCTTTTAGGACTAGGTTAGGCTTTGCCTGATTTCTTATCTCTATAAATAATGATGTCTCAGTAGTTTAAACTTCTTTAAGCAAATAATATTACAACAATGAGCAGAATCAGAATTACCATTGATCAATATAATAGAAGTGGTCTTAGGAGAGACCCAATAGTTGCCCCAAAAAGAATGGAGGCGATAAAGATGCAGATACACCTAAGAAAATCTCTCTATATTTATTGTCTTGATCCACCACACAAAGACAATAAAATTAATCCCATTGCCCACCCCTTGAAGCTCAAACCAAACACGTACAATCGGCCCAAGCATGGCAAAGAAGACAGTGAATAGAAGCATCACGTACACCTGTTATTGACATCTTATGTTAATAACATAAGATTGATAAATATTGATAAATAATTATGGACTTATGATTTTTGTTTTTCAAGCATGTTAAACTTTTTAGTTTTTTGTGGTTATTGACTTATTTTGTTAGGATATTGCTAATATTTTTTTTTTAAAATTCATTCCTTTATAATTTATGGTCCTCGCCGAGAAACCGATATATCGCCACCAAGACCCATATATCGCTTGAAGGTGGTCGACAGCCACGGTACCATCGATCGATTTTTACAACCTTGCCCGCCATTATTACTATCCTTTTCCATTATATAAATTCACTATCTGTATTCATTTAGTAATTAGTTCAGTTGTAAACATTTCTTCTTCTTGTAAACCTTCATCTTATCAATAACAAATCACGTTCCTCTTAATTCGAGATTCCATTCATATTGTTGTGAATTTCCTATTATTTGGAAAATACTTCTTCATTTCCTTAGTGATTTTTAGAAGTATATATCAATTCGTATTAGAGCAGTGATCTTGGCAACAAGTTTCTGTTATTTTACCGGTTAAATCTATCCTACATCATCATTTCACCATCATTTATTCATATCTTCACTTTCGTGTCCAATCCAAAATACGAAATAATATATTTTTCTTTCCATTTTCCAATCGAAAAAACGTGTTTGAGTCAAGTCTTGAGTCTTTTCTGTTGGTTCTTGATCAGTTAGTTAGTGTTCTTGGTCAGAAGTGGTCGAAAGTTGTTATAGTTGAGTCATACATTGTTCTTGATTGAAAAACTTGATCAAGATGCCTAGTCAAACAAGGTCTAGTACGAATGCTGATGAAGATGGGTTGAGAAAAACAATAGCTAGGCTGATGAGGGAAGAAATGGAGAAAATGAGACTGGAAATGAGAAATGCAACCAATACTGGGAATGATGGTATGGTGGTCAGAAATCAGGGTGATAATCAAAGGCAAAACATGCAATTCAATAGGGTTACCAAGATTGAATTTCCAAGATTTGGGGGAGAAGATGTAAGGGGTTCGTTGTATAAGTGTGAGCAATTCTCTAGAGTGGACAATGTCTCTAATGATCAAAAGGCATCACTGATTTCCATTCATTTATTTGATATTGCATTAATGTGGCATAGGCAGTTTTTGAGGATAATGGGTGATAATGTGGCTTGGTTGATTTACAAAGAGGCTATTTTGAGAAGATTTGGTAGTTCTTTTGATGACCCAATAGCAGAATTAAAAAATGTTAGTAAGTATGAGATCACTATGGAAAACTACCAAAATGAATATGATAAGTTGTTAAGTAGGGTGGAAATACCAGAAGATCAAGCAATTAGCTTCTTCTTGGCTGGTTTACCTAGTGAGTTTGAACTAGCAGTTAGAATGTTTATGCCACAAACATTAGCTAATGCATACTCTTTAGCCAAACTGCAGGAAGCAACTAATAATGCAGTTAGGAAGAAGTTGAGACCACCAGTGTTGACTACACCTAAGTCTCGGGGTTATTCAAACAGTGAGGTCATTAAAAGTTCAAAACCAATGGCTTTGAGAAATAGACCACCAAGAAAACAGTTGACTCGAAAGGAACTTGAAGAAATGAAGGATAAGAATTTGTGCTTTTATTGTGATCAAAAGTACTCCCCGGGTCACAAATGTCCTAGTCAAATGTTTTCATTAGAAGTTGTGGTTGATAAGGATGATTCAGAAGAGGAGGAAGAAATTGTGTTTGGTTGTGAGGAGGAGGGCAATACTAGTGGTGAGTTGGAATCTGAAATAGTGCCCCAAATTTCTTTACATGCTCTAAATGGTGTTCAAAGTTACCAAACAATGAGGGTAGTTGGAAGGGTAGGAAAACATGAACTGCATATACTAATAGATATAGGCAGTACCCATAATTTTTTGAATGTCAGTATAGCTAAACAATTGGGGTGTAACATCAGAGCTACTTGCCCATTACAAGTAATTGTAGCTGATGGTAAGACACTGCTGACTGCTGAGTGATACCATGACTGTACTTGGAAGTTGCAGGGTGGGGTCTTTAATTGCAAGTGTTATGTTGTTGCCATTGGGAGGGTGTCATATGGTGTTAGGAATTCAGTGGCTATCCACACTAAGAGACATAAGTTGCAACTTTCAGGAGTTAAAAATGAGTTTTGCTTATAATGGTAGAATGGTGAACCTGAGAGGTAGTACTAAACCACCTGTGCAGTGGATGAGTGGGAAGATAATGCCAAAAGAGATAGGGAAAACTGTTGGCATGGCAACGTGTGTTAATCCTAATGTTATGCTCAATATGATCACTGCTTCCACATCTGCTCAATCATCACAAGACCACCTTAATCAGGAAATCCAAACACCCGCTAAGCTAATACCCTTTAAGCTGCTGTTGTTGGAAGAATTTGCTGATGTGTTTGAGGTCCCAAAAGGTTTGCCACTACAAAGATCTCATGATCACACGATACCTTTGAAGGAAGGAACACCCCCAATCAATATGACACCCACCACAGACACCCACCAACTCAGAAGGATGTAATAGAAACTATGGTCAAAGAGCTGCTAGAAACTAAAGTAATCAAGCACAGTCGCAGTTCTTTTTCATCACCAGTGGTCATGGTTAAAAAGAAGGATGGTAGCTGGAGGATGTGCATTGATTTTAGGCATCTGAATAAACACACAATCAAAGATAAGTTTCCTATTCCCCTTATTGAAGAACTCATAGATGAATTGCATGGGTCTGTCATTTTTTTCCCCCTAAACTGAAAGTCAGGCTATCATCAAATCAGAATGTTTGAGGATGACCTAGGGAGCACTTACCAAAGTAAAAAATATGAAATTACACCGAAAACTGAGTTGGAGAAATTGAAACATCAGAAAAGAAATAGAGAAGTACCAGAGAAACGTAGCACTTTTCGTGTGTGCTTCGACAGAGAGCCTTTGGCAGCATGTTTTGTCTCTCTATTCCTGTTATGCTTAATTCGGTTTTCTCTCACAACACGAAACCGTCTCTCACAACACAACACCTTCTCTTTTTTTCATAGCATTAACCATCTCCAATTCTATCCACCATGACCCTATAACGAAAGCCCATAACAAATACTAAAAGAAAAATTAGAATTTCCAAGACTATCAAAAGCTTGCTACACCAAAACAAAAACCAATTATAAAAAACTGAAAATTTATACCATTAAAATTTAACAAACCATTTTAAACACAAAATCCTCAAGAACATAACATCTAAATCATACCAATCACATTTCTTGCATAAAGATTTAAACTTTATAAAAAAAGTAACACTTGACAACACCCAAACAAAAACCCATATATAAAACACAATAAAGATAAAAAAAAATTGTCTGACCTGATAAACTTAGGTTTAGTGCCACTAACAATGTTTTCTCCATTTATGTTAGGAAATGATTTCCGGGAAGTGAGGTTAGGGGATTTAGATTTGGCTATGTGTGTGTGGGGGAAGCTTCTAGAAGAAGAGGAAAAAGGGAGGAAAGAGTGGGTTTAGTATTTACTATTTAATGAAGACAAGACAAGTACCCAGTACCTCATTTTTTTGGCTTGGCTAGGCTCGGCTTATGACTTCACATAAGCCGGCTCCACTCACACACTTGGCTTATAAATGGCGAGTGAATAGTGCAGATGTGAGAGGCAAGCTACTGTAGCTTTGGGCACCAATTTTACTATCATGCGCTTTTTGGGCAACATTTTTTTTTTTTGAAAGATTTTTGGGCAACATTTATAAAGAGCAAATCGTGATTCTTTTCACGCAAGAATTTACTTGACATTTATACCCTCACCAATCCTGTTACACATTTCTCCCTCATGGTTAACTCAAAAACCATATTTGAACCCCCATATTATCCATACTTTCAGAATCGTTGCCTCGATCACACTCATTGCCTTAATGGGGACATTATAATCGAATTACCATCTTTGTTTCTTATACGAAATCCCTTGCTGCAATTTACAGCTTTCATGACCGGTGAGATTCTTCTTTAAAGAAAATGAATGACTTTGGACAATCTTTAGGCCTCTGCTCCAATGCATTCGATGAAAAGTGTTTGTTCAACAACACAACCTCATCCATTATTTGCAAAATTAAGCCTTCACAAAATCATTTTATTACGATCATAAAAGAGTCGGTAGAGCAAGTGCATCTTAAGCCCTTAAGGCGTTATGTACTTAACGTTAAAGCAATTTGGAAAAGAAGAGATAGTTAGCAACTATCCCAATATCAAAATGAATGAGGTAATCACACTTGTATCAAGATCATCAATCAACTAATTTAATGCGCAGTACAAAAATGGTACAGAACCTGCATCCGGAATTTGTTTCCCGCCAAAATTTCTGGAACAAAGAGGGTATTGTTAGCGAGTTAATTCCACCTTATTTATAGCTCTGGAGGACGACTGAAATAAGGCCGCGATACTAAAGAGTGTGTAAGGGGGAAAACAGAGTTGGATATGAAATATGTCCATTGAATGAAAGTTTGGGTGTTTTTGGGTGAAATGGTCAAAAGAAAGGCAAAATGATAAGTAAGGGTATAAATGTCAAACCGCACTAATATCAAAAATCCGTTGATTCTTTTTTTTTTTTTTTTTTTTTTTTTTTTTTTTAATACTGACCAATATTGTCATGACCAAAACCAAAAAACTTGCCACAAGTCTGTGTATCTCATTCTAATTTCTAAGTATACACAATCAGCAAAACGACTCAAGCTGCATTTCTATGGATGCTCCAGCTGCTTTTGTTGTTGATGTTCGAGTTCCCATTGTACAATGGGCTTTCGTCTTTAAGGTGATCAACTAACATGTTATTGTTTTTAGTTCAGTTTTTAACCAGATTTTGGTTGGCTACTGCTTTGTACTTTGTCATGCTGATATATATCTTACGCAGTTAATGGATTTTTTGAGTTATAAGCTATCGTATTCAAGTTTAATGGATGATAATATTACTTGTCAATTACTACATTATTTGATCACAACTCTGTTCCAAGACATTACTAGGCTTGAGCTGATTTGAAAATTAGTTTAAGTTTGTGAATAAGCATTATGTTAGTGTACTTATAATTAGCTTTTTATCGATTTTAATCGGGTGCAGTAAAACATCATATATATTATCTGCAGCAAAGGTATAAGCAGGGACAATAAATAGAACTTGAAAGGTTTGATGGTAATTCTGGAAAATTTTGAAGATTAATATCCCCCCATGTGGCAGATATACTTTGTCTGCAGAGATGTTAAGACCATGTTTTTTTTGGGTAAAAGGGTTAATTCACCCCGGTAAAATTCATTACACCAAAAAGCGTTGAAGTACATAGGATGAGGGTGACTTCCCTCATCTCAGTCCCTTAGGACACTTACAGATGTTAAGACCATGTTTAGATACAATGCTCGTGATTTCTTTTTTCTATTATAGGTTATTTGTGTAAGATTTCATACTGGTTTAAGATTTGATTCCTAATAAGTTTTCTCTCATTCTTTATACGAGTTTAATAATAGGTGTATCATAATTAGGCCGGTTTTTGAATGGGTTTTTCTAACTTGTATCCCGGGATACAAGTTAAGCACACCTAAAAAGTACACCGTCCTTTTGGGTAACGGGTGTACTTTTTGGGCAACTGATGTACTTTTTAGGTGTGCTTAACTTGTATCCTGGGATACAAGATAGAAAAAACTTTTTGAATTAACATGTGTGTTTGTGTAATGCTTTCGACTAGGTTTTTCATGATAAACATTTTTTCCTTTCTCATAACTATGTTTATCAAGTTATAGCTGCCTTATTGTTTTTTTTTTTTTTTTTTTTTTTTTTTTTTTTTTTTTTTTTTTTTCTATAACTATATCTACATGTATATTATAACATAAGACGTCAATAGCAGGTGTACGTGATGTTGCTGTTTACTGTCTTCTTTGCCATGCTTGGGCCGATTGTAAGTGTTTGGTTTGAGCTTCAAAGGGGTGGGCACTGGGATTAATTTTATTGTCTTTTTGTGGTGGATCAAGACAATAGATACAGGTAGGGGTGGCAATTTCTAACCCGACACGAAACCCGACCTGAAACCGACACGAAAATTAACAGGTTTGGGTTGAGCTAAATAGATTGTGGGTCAGGTTTGGGTCGACATATCTAACCCGTTTATTAAACAGGTCAGGTTCGGGTTGGGAATAAAATAAACGGGTCGACCCGCCAACCCGTTTAAGTTTTCTTTCTTAATTAAAAATTATTTATATTTAATTATACGGGTTAAATGGGTTAAACTGGTCGACCCACTAACCCATTTAACTCGTGTAATGTGCTAACTTTTATATATAAAACGGATTAAATGGGTGAACTCGAAACCCGTTTAACATATTCAACCCATGTAACCTATTTAACCTATCAACCTAAGTATATATACAGGTTAAATGGGTCAGGTTCGGGTTACGTGTAAACAGGTTAGAGTTGACATAGCTGACCCGATGATTTAAATGGGTCAGGTTCAGGTTGGGGTTTTCTGACCCGCCAACCTGATAACCCCAACCCGCCAACCCGAACCCGACCCGAATTGCCACCCCTAGATACAGGGTTTCTTAGGTGCATCTGCATCTTTATCGCCTCCATTCTTTTTGGGGCAACTATTGGGCCTCTCCTAGACCACTTCTTTCATATTGATCAATGGTAAATTCTGATTATGCTCATTGTTGTAATATTATGGGCAAATGACAAAAAAATGCATTGAACTTGACACTTTTTGTGATTGTGTGTAGCTAACTATTTTTTTTCTTATTGTGTGTACTGAACTTTCAAAATTTGATCATTGTATGTATTTTATGACTATTATGCCATGTAAAATGACCATTTTACCCTTCGAAACTTGAAAAAATTAAGGGTAAAATGGTCACAAAATACACACAATGATCGAAATTTGAAAGTTCAGTACATACAATAAGAAAAAAAATAGTTGGCTACATATAATCAAAAAAAGTGTCAAGTTCGATACATTTTTTTGTCATTTGCCCTAATATTATTTGCTTAAAGAAGTTTTAACTACTGAGACATCATCATTTATAGAGCTAGGAAATCAGGCAATGCTTTAGCCTGGTCCTAAAAGCAAGGCGTGTTGGTGTTACTTGAGGACAACTTATAGTTCAAATAACATTTTGTTGCCTCGCTCGGAAACAATTTTGGCCTGGCCTGGATAAATCCTAGCCTCCCCTGTTTTTTTTTTTTTTTTTTTTGGCCTCGCTCTGTTAAAACCTAGTAAATAACATAATATTATGGTTCCTAGTTTATTTATGTTTGTATGTGTGTATAATATAGTATAAATTATAAGATCTCACTGATATATATAAAGCTCAACTGTATAGATACTCTTTAGTTTCTAGTTGGGTAAAAGACTAAAAGTAGAACTAGTGAGTTTTGAGATATTGAAAATGATGACATTTTGTAGGTGTCCGCTCATGTTGTGCATTGGTGGTTTTTTGCCGAGAGCAATAGCTTTTTCTTTACCATTGATTTTAGAAGTTAAAGTTAACTAAGTTACTTTCAGCGAAAACAGTTGACTACGTTAAGGTCAAACTGTGTAGAATGGCGCGTTTTTAATATGAGGCTGGAGATAGTTATGTAATGATTAAATGCAGGAAGGTTTATAAGTGGTGTAATATAAGGTTCATTTGTACAAGAACTGTGATTTTGAACATTAATTATCGCCCTTTTTTGCAGGTACATTGTTTCATTTTTCGCTTCTGGCATCTTCTTATTCACCCATCACGTTCTTGCTCTTTGCACTCGTGAATTCAACTTGATAGCCAAGATAAATGTATTTGCACTTCCCGTTTTCATCTCCTTTTTCGTGATACCACAAGAGGCAGAATACATCATCAAATTCATTTATGTTGTACCATTCATTTGGTATGTATTGCTGTGGCGGTGTAGAGACATTGTATTGGTTTGGACAAACTGCATCCTAATTCATATCAACTGCATATACATCCTAAGTATATGGTTTAAGTATCATTTTCTTTACCTCGTGGTAAGATATTAAGACAACTTTGATTACGTGTTTTGTTTTGTTTTTTCTGCAAAAAAATAAAAACAAAAAATAATATGATACTTGTTTTTTTGTTTGTTTGTTATTGTAGTACATCTACGTGTTTTTACTGTTCGTTCTATACCACCTGATCACTCATACCTGGGAGACCGTTCATTTATCCCCGTCCTATCTCGAGGGTGATCTTTCTGTCACCGGCACCTGCATCACTTTCTACACTGGAATTCTCGGACGTACTATTTCTCACCTCATTTACTTTGGTAAAACAACTAATAGTCTCTCATTTCATTTGACATAGTTATCAGTTTGTGTATGTTTTTACTAATATGCAACCTTACTCTTGATGTGATTTTTTTTTGCAGCTCGTATAATTTTTGGTCTTGTATGGTTTGGATGCAGTGCCATTATTATGCAAATTTGGCAGACAAGTTGCACCTATGTAAAAGAAATACAAGATTTATTCATTGCTTCCGCCACAGTACTTAAAGATTATTTGGTCAGACTCGCATGTGACGTGATCGTTGTTTTCGTTTTTGTGGTGTGCTTTACTGTCTATGTAACTAGTAGAGTTCAAGGCTAGGACTATTCGAGGCTTCAACCTGCAGTTTTTTGCAAAACAACTAGAAGATGTAAAAGTTATGTATAATTAGTTTTACACCCTTATCTGATATGTTGTTAGAATTCAGCACCTGTACGTACTCCCTGTTTTCCAGTATTAACAGTTTGCTCCATATACCTGATACACTCCCGCTCAAGTTGAAAGATCTGATAAGAGGGCACTCTGATCCTTGATAGAAGATGAGATTGTTGATCTACACTACAGTAGTATTTATGTTAAGCACATCCGCCAATTGATCTTTGGTAATGAGCTATCCTGTTTTAAAAAACCCAACTGTGATTTGCTCCGTAATATAATGATAATCTACCTCAATATATTTGGTTCTCGCACTGGATTTGCAGCAATGTGCAAGGCTGCTTGATTGTTACAAAATGCATAGGTATATTCTTAAATAAAGTGACTAGTGATGTAATTTGACAGTAAATAAGAGCCATATGCAATAGGTGAGTGAGCCACATAGAACCACTCTGAATACAAATAATATGTGAAATTCGTTGCACCACACCATCGGAAATACGAATCCCATTCTGCCTACACTTACCAAGGTTAATGCCTAGGCCACCAAAAAGAAGCATCACCCGTGTATTGAAGAAGAGAAAGATTAGGTATTTCTGAAAGAGAAATAAGCAAAGGGAAAGAGGATCCCCTTGGTATGGAACTCATCCGTAGGGGAGCCATTAATGAGGATATAAATAGTGGCCGAATAGAGGCAGCCTTTGAGGCTTTGATCCATTATCCCTGAAACCCTTTTGTTCCATAATATCAAGTAAGAACAGCCAGTTGATAATAACTACTGTACAAGATATCTTAACAGTGGCCGAAAAGGGAAAAGATCGAAAACATCACAGAGTGAAATTTGCAGTTTACCCTAGATCGATATATTATTATGAGTTTACGACATTCGCCCTCTGAACTACTTATAAGTAATAATAAATAACCAGCAAACCATATGAATAAACCTGACTTGGTTAGCAACTCAGATACAAACAAGAGAAAAAATCTCAACCTCAAACTTAAATCAACAAACCCGTGGACCCAATCAAAGATACAACAAAATTGTGACCCAATTGATTTCTTACGTACAACCAGAGTGTTTCCTTTCAGAAATGGTGATGAGTAAAGACCCTCCCATTCGGTTTGTATATTTAATCATTGCTTCTCTTCTGGCGCTACATATATACTATATGTGAACTCATGGCGGGTATTTTTTGTTGTGTTTGTTTTTGTTTTTGGAAATAAAGACACGTCAGTCAGATGTTCTTTTAAAGCATGCGAAGTAGGACCCTCGCAAATTAGGTGAGCCCCTCTACATTTTCCTGGAATTAAGATTCTACAACTCACGTGCGGTGCACATGACCTTACAAACCTACTACTCCGTAATTCATAATCCATATTTGCCGTAAGAGATTCTTTTAGAACTCATTTTTTTTTCAAAGGTGAAAATATTATATTAATCATCAAAGATTTACAATCATAAGAATAAGACAAGAATTTGGATATCACCCAAATCTTATCAATACTGATCATACGCATACTGGAAACATACTATCTTCACTATCCGATATCAGATACAACTTGCTCTAAGTCTGACTACACTGATGTCTGATACATCAATCAAAGCATAGTAGCAAAACAGAGCATACCATATTCGATCACCTCACAATTCACCTTTTTTGAGTACCTACCATCTAGCTACATTTCCACAACTCCATTCTACCAAGCCACTCAACCTACCACCACAGTAGCAAGGTAGAAATAGAGAGTGGCATCACTAGGCACCCATAACCCATCCATGGGGGGCTCTGTTAAACAGCCTACATTTCCCTCTCAAAGGAAGGCTCCAACTCTTTGGGAACACTCTCCCTCCATGATGCCCATCCTAACCTCCTGTGCCTATGTATTGAGTGGACCAAACAGGTTCATCTTTCACTCCTCGCTATTTCACTCATCATACATAGGCCTCCAAAGCCATTTACCCTTCACAAAAAGAAGGCCCTATTTTATGGTACATCCTAACTGTGATATCCCTCCTATATGACCAAACATAGCTTCCTAATTTCCTCCCAAGGCCAAACCAGGAAACTATGAGGCTCATATAGGTACAGTTACGCAAGAAAGGAGCCCAAGTTACAAGGTACCTTTCAATTGTAATGGCTTGAAAGACAGTTAACAGCAGCAATGTAAGCATATTTGCTTCTGTTAATCATGAAACCAAACACCTCTAAAAGAATCAGAATCATATACTATAAGCACATCATCTTAACAACCACTTCATTCCATTCTACTATATTCAGAACACCCAAATCTCATGTTATTCATTCATATTAAGAAGATTCTTCATTCATTAACCTGAGCTTTTCCTGAGGAACTTAATCTGCCACACTTGTTCTGCTTGAATAACATTAGCAGACTGCTTCACAATAATAGAAGTCAGCCTAGCTTTTAGATCATCACATAGAGTACCAAAAACTTCAACTTCACTTCTTTTACAGTTGTTAAACAACCTCCAATTCCTCTCTTGCCAGATATAGTACACAATAGAAACAAAACTTAGTTTTCTAATGTTGCCCCAAATACTCCTTTTACTCTTCTCTTTACTCATATTCTTAACAATATCCTCCCAGTTGTCATCATGAACATTAATCTTGGAAATATCACTTACCATCTTCCATAACTTCTGAGCATAGTCACACTTAAAAAATAGATGATCATGAGATCAGCTTCTTTTTTGCATAAACTACATTCAAAGTTGTTGTTTGAATACCACCTGGCTAACTTGTCCTGAGTACACAATTTTCCTTTCACTGCTAACCAAAGAATAAATGTGTGTTTAGGGATACAGTTAGAGTGCCATACTAAATCTTTCCAGCATACCTTATCATTGTTACCTCTCATAGTGTTCCAAACATTGCTAGTTGAAAATCTCATTTCCTTCCCATTATTATCAACCCAAATAAGTACATTAGGCTGATTACTCAGAACTGGTACATCAATATTGTTCAAACAGTCATACTTTTCCAACCAACTTTGAGGCCACTTCCATCCATGTTCATAAATTACAGCACTGATACAACTTGAATCTTGAAATCCAACATAAAAGATCTCTGTCTTGCTTATTATACTAGACAATGCAGTACCACTGTTCCATTTATCATGCTAAACATTAATACTTTTGCCATCCTCAATCTTGTATCTCATGTGATTGCCAACCAATTCTCTAAGATTAAGAATACATTTCCAACTCCAACTATCTTTAGTATCAACATCAATATCCCATACACTCCTGTTTTTGAGCTTGACTACATTAATCCATTTTACCCATAAAGATTCTTTTTTAGATGCCACATTCCATAAGTGCTTGACGAGTAGAGTTTTATTCCATATTTCCAATGATTTGAAACTTAACCCCCTTGGTCTTTAGGCTCACATAAATCAGTCCAAGCAACTTCAGTCCAAGCAACTTCAGTCCAAGCAACTTTAGCTTTCCCTTTACAGCTTTCACCATTTTTCCAAAGAAACATTTTAAAAAGCCTCTCAATATCATTGACCACAGTTCTTGGCAATAGAAAAACAGACCCCCAGTAAACTTGCATAGAAGCCAGCACAGAAGCAATCAGTTGAGCTCTACCAGCATAAGAAAGACTTTTGTTCTTTCAGTCATTAAGTTTTTGTTGTACTTTATCAACTAACTGTTTACAATCAGAGATGTCAATCTTCTTAGTAACCAAAAGTACTCCAAGGTATCTTATTGGAAGTTTACCTTCTTTGAAAGGAAAGATGTTGTTTATATCATTCTTTGTGTCTTCATCTAAGCTCCCACAAAACATTGTACACTTTCCTATGTTTGGATATAGCCCAGATACAGCACTGAATTTATCCAAAGCCCTTTTTAAAGTAAGAACATAATCAACACCACCATGGCTAAACATTATTAAATCATCTGCAAAACACAAGTGGGTAATTTCCAGTTTCTTGCATCCAAAGTGATATTTGAAGGACATATTCTTTTTTATTTCATCATTTACTATTTAATTTAAGACTTCCATTACCAATGTAAAGATGTAAGGAGAAATTGGATCCCCCTTCCTCAAACCTCTACCACCTTTAAAATAGCAAAATCTCTCACCATTAACACAAATAGTAAACTTTGGAGTAGTGATACAAGTCATAATCCATCCTATCATTCTGTCAGGAAAACCAAAATTCTTCATGATCTCATTGAGGAACATCCAATTCACCTTTTGAATATCTATTTTAAAAGAGCATCTTTTAGGGCCATTACTGCAGTTATACCCTTTCAGGAGTTCTTGAGTAAGAAGAATATTGTCAGTAATAGCTATGCCTGGCACAAATGCACTTTGATTATCACCAACAACTTGATTGAGAGCCTTTTTTATCCTATTTGTGAGAAATTTTCTGATGCACTTGTAAATGACATTGCAACAGGCAATGGGTCTAAAATCTGACACCTTTTGTGGAGTCAAAGATTTAGGTACCAGTGTGATGAGAGTTGCATTAAGTTCACCCAATAACTTGCCAGTTACAAAAAATTCTTTAACTGCTGCACAGAAATCCAATTTGATCAAGTTCCAGGCTTTCTTGAAAATTTTTGAAGTGTATCCATCAGGGCCTGGTGCTTTGTCATCATCAATATCAAAGAGATCTTTTTTGATTTCCTCATCATTCACATCTCTAATCATTAAGGAAGCTTCCTCCTCAGAGACTTTATTCATAAACAATGCTTCATCCTCATCATTGAAGCTTGTAACATCATGACTAATCCCTAAGAAACCTTGAAATTTCTTAACAAATTGATCAGCTATATCATTATGCTCAAATCTTCTTCCATCCTCATCACAAATTAACAAAATCCTGCTTCTATTTAATCTTCCTTTTAGAACTTTGTGAAAATAAGCTGAATTTTTATCCCCTTCTTTGAGCCAAGTAATCTTTGTCTTTTGCTTGAGAAGTCTTTCCTCATCAATCATAGCTTCCTTGTATTCTTGCAGAACAATACTTCCTTCATCTCTTAACTTTTTATCAGCATGATTCAAATCAATCATTCTTTGCACTTCATGCAGCTTACTTTTGAGATCTTTAACTCTTTCAAATAAATTTCCATTCTTCCAATTAAGTTTGTTCAAGTGTGCTTTAAGATTTTTAAGCTTGTTCACCAACTTAAACATATGATGCCCTTGAATATCCACATTCCAATTGTTCTTCACTAAATCTTTAAACTCCATATTTTCAGTGACATAATTTGCTATTCTAAAAGATTTGTTTTTCTTCTTCATACTCTGAGGAATATTAAGAATAGCTGGACTGTGGTCAGAGATCCCATAAGGTAGAAAGATAGCATTGGCTGTACCAACTTAGTCAGAAAAGCACCATTGGCCTTGATCCTATCAATCTTCTTCAAAACAGTTGCCTTAGGATTTAGAAGACTTTTAGTCCATGTATAATGAAAACCAGAACTTATAATATCCTCCATTTCAACACTATTAATACAATCTTGGAAGTCAATCATATCTTTTGTAAGGTCACGTGCGGTGCACATGACCTTACAAAAGACACGAATGGCTCGTTTGACTACGAAATGGGGCCAAATCTGATGGCATAAGACATATATACCCCTCCATTAATATATCCAAAGAAAGTGTTTTGTATATGAACCATTGTAACATGTGCATAAAAACTTGTAAAGCCTGAACCCCTTTTTTCAAAGTCGTTGGAATTGTGCATAAAAAAATTGTACGCGTGCCTCAAAAACTTAGTTTAATTAGATGCAAATAACGTGCTATATTAGGTAATCCTAAGATTGGGCATTGCTTTCGTTTCTTCTTAATCACAAGCCTTTGTGCCTTGTTCGTGGTTCGTGGGTTAAGCACTAGCATCCTAACACTCTCGTTGGACATGTAGTGTGAGTTTTCGATAGAGATCAACTTACTATAGTTGATTGGTTCGTGATCAAGATCAAGATCCGGTTTTTTATCTATTGTTCAATAGATTCGAGGTTAGTATTTTATGTATTTTATTTATGTGTTAATTCATAACATTAAATATAATCCATCCGCTGCGCGTACTCTTGGTATTGATGGTTTAATCAATATGAAATCCCTACAAACCTGACCAATACCCGCAACCTTCTTAGAGATGATAAGTAAAACATGAGAAAAACCGTTAAAAGGCTCGCACGAGATCAAAACTCCCTGTCAAAGGACCCGCTCAATTCGTTGCAAGCCTCATGCGTAATGGACCCCAGGATTTAATACAAAACAACATTGTTTCTCATAAGTGAACGATTGCAACGTAATAACAATGCGGAGCCGAAAAACCGGCTTAACAAGTAAGATAAAATGCTGCAGTGATGAAGCAATTTGAGCAACCTTTTGCAAGTGTTTTAGTGTGTTTTTCATCTATAAAAACAGTTTTCATACACACCATTTCATAGCTTTAGATCATCCCACAACATGATAAAATGAATCATGGGCTTGAAACTAAGAGGTGGTAGTAGAGACGATTGCAATTTATGGCTGCCTTCCAAGTCTGCCACACCCCCATTTTTATTTATTGACTTTATCACCCTTCATACATACACGTTCATCATAGAGGTTAATTAGTTCTTAATCACATTGTAACAAGCATTATACAAACTATACACTTAGCTTATGTATATGCTAATTGTACATTATGCTTCATCACTTCAAAAGTTGCCCACCATTCATAATCTTCAACACTTACATATGTGAATTCATGTAGGGTATTTTGTTGTTTTTGCTTTTTGGAAATAAAGATGGAGTAAAAGGATACCTTTATATAGAAATCGAGATTACAATAACATGAAGAAAATAACAATGCAATCAGTGTAAATATGTGATGAACCACATAAGTTTTATACAGGAACAAAAACAAATAAGACCGTGTCTCGTGTTGAGCACAATTCCTTTAAAATAGTTCACGTATACTGCATCAACAATAGTTGTTTCTCAGGATACAACGGCTAAAGCAGTGTACTGCCGGAATTGACAACTTGCCCGAAATTTTATGAAATTGTTATGAGTTTGCTAGAGAGAAGCATGCTAGCTGTGAATTATTGGTGTCTTATGGAATGGTTAAGATTGACATCAATTCATACACCATTATGATGGTGTAATGGTAGAAATCAAATGGGTTAATGGATCATCAATTTGTTGTTATAAATCATAGAAACAATTATAAATTATTCAAATGTCAAATTTTAAGTCATTACTCACTTTTAACCATTTTTCCTTTCATTCCAACAACCCTTCTTTCGAGACTTGATATCTCACTCACACTAACTCCATTTTGGACAAATAATGACTCAATTACTCGAAACTGAAAAAACCCGCTAATCGGTTTGGTTTTGGTTTTTATTTTTAGATATCCACGGTTAACTGAACCAAACCGAACCGTGCATAATATACATGATTTTTTTTAACTAAATATTCAAATAATTGTACAAGTATTAATTTATTTTATTGCACAAATTTTTTTACGCGTAATTTAAACATCTCTAAATATTTATGTGTAAAAATTGATTAATGTGATCGTAATCTATAAACATCAAATAAACATTTTTTTTTTGTTCATATGTTATGCATGAATATTTGAATGCAATCGTGACCCAAACCACACGGGTACCCGCACGTTCGGTTACCCGTCTTATACGGCTCAGTTTCGGGTAGTAAAATTAATTACCCGTGTCGCGATAGATAGTTTAAATTGTCCAACTAACTGATCGAACCGCCCCGTGAGCACCTCTATTTACTAATAGTCAAAGTTAGTGAATAAACCTTTCTTCGAAACTTGATATCACATTCACACTAACTCTGTTTTAGACATGTAACTATTAGAGGTTAGATTAATGGACCCTAAGTCCACATACCAACAAATCTAACCTCTAATAATAACGAAGCACTTGCAAAAGACTACGTAACCATATAAGGTTTTAGTAATAATGATTATTTTTACTAATAGTCCACAGTCAGTGAAAAATAGTAGTAGTAAATTCTTCCAACAAAAGACTAGTCTTATTCTTTAAATTTAAATGAAAAGACACATATGAAAATTTTGTTCGGATGTCCCGAAAGGGACAAACTGTGTACGAAAGGGACAAACTGTGTATGAAAATTGAAAATGACCTTTTGAGAAACCCCCTCTACAATTTCGTGGAATAAATTATGTCTCAAGTCACGTGAGGGGCACATGACCTTACAAACCTACTACATATAAACCATTGTAACATGTGTATAAAAACTTGTAACCCAGAACCACTTTTTTTCAACGTCATTGGAATTGTCCATCAAAAGTTTGTACGTGTGCATCAAAAACTTGTAGTTTCCCACTAAAACTTACAAGTATTTCCCACTAAACACTTGAATTTCACTGATCTCTGTATCTCGTTCTAAGTATACACAATCAGCAAAACCACTAACCCTGCAGTTCTATGGATGCTCCAGATGTTTCTGTTCATGTTCGAGCTCTCATTGTAAAATGGCGTTTCGTCTATATGGTGATCAACTAATATATAATTGTTTTCAATCCTTATGTAATTGTTTTTCTTTGCTCCTAGCCCCTTGCTAGGATGCTAATTCAAATTTGCCGTTAAAAAGAAAAGCTCTGTTTCTAACTAGATTTTCATTGGCCACTGCGTCATTATACTTTATCATGCTGATATATATATATATCCTACGCAGTTACTGGATTTTGTGAGTTTAAGCCATCATATTCAAGTATAATGGATGATAAGTTTGTGATGATTTAGTAATAGTCTTACGTTTGTTATTTGGTTTAAGATTTGATTCCCAATAATTTTTCTCTCATTCTTTATAGTACAAGTTTCATACTAGGTGTCTCATAAGTCATGTGTGTTTGTGTTGTGTTTTTAACAAGCTAGGTTTCTCATGATAAACATTGTTTCCTTTCTCATAACTAGGTTTATCAATTTATAGCTGCCTTATTGTTGCTGTTTTTTTTTTTTTTTTTTCTTTCTATAACTATATCCATATGTATATAATAACATAAGATGTCAATAACAGGTGTACGTGATGCTGCTCTTCACTGTCTTCTTTGCCATGCTTGGGCCGATTGTACGTGTTTGGTTTGAGCTTCAAGGGGTGGCAACTGGGATTAATTTTATTGTCTTTGTTTGGTGGATCAAGAAAATAAATACTGGGAGGTGGTTTCTTAGGTGTATCTGCATCTTTATTGCCTCCATTCTTTTTGGGGCTACTATTGGGTCTCTCCTAGACCACTTGTACCATATTGATCAATGGTAAATTCTGATTATGTGTATTTTTGTAATATTATACGCTTAAAGAAGTTTAAACTACTGAGACATCATTATTTATAGAGATAAGAAATCATGCAACGCCTGAGCCCGGTCCTAAACTGATTTGGCCTGTTTGGTGCTACTGGATGCCAACTTTTGGTTCAAAGACCAGTTGAAAGCCTGACTAGACCCGGTAACAGTTTCCTGGATAAATCCTAGCCTCCCCAACCATGGTCTTCGGCCTAGTGGTATGTGGGTTCAAGTCTCGTTGGAGACATTTGTGAGATTGCGAGATAGGTGGTATACTGGTGTGAAAAAATTGCCTAACTATAAAAATAAAATCCTAGCCTCCCCTGTTTTCTTAGCCTGACTAGGTTAAAAACTGGTATATTATTTATTTTATAATTTTAGTTACTTAATATTATGGTTCCTAGTTAATTTATGTAATTGTACGTATATGTGTGTATAAATTATAAGATCCCCAGTTGATATATTTAAGCTCAATTGAATAGACAGTATTTATTATTTTATTTTCTCAATGGGTAGAAGTAGAACTAGTGAGTTTTGAGATAATGAAAACAATGACAGTCTGGTGTTCTGCACTTTTACTCATTTTATGCGTTGCTGGTTTGTTTCCGAGAGCAATAGGATTTGTTTTACCATTGAATTTATAGTTAAAGTTATACTTCGTATAAGTTGATATCAGCAAAAACAGTTGACTGCTTTTAAGTCAAATTGTGTTTAAGAATGGCACATTTTTAGTATGTGGTTGCAGATGGTTATGTAATGAATTAATTCAGGAAGGTTTATAAGTGATGTAATATCACAGCCAAGAACTGTGATTTTGTACCTGAATATTATTCCCCTTTTTTTTCAGGAACATTGGTTTGTTTTTCGCTTCTGGCATCTTCCTAGTCATTCATCACCTTCTTGCTCTTCACACTCGTGATTTTAACTTGATAGCCAAGATAAACGTATTTGCACTTCCTGTTTTCATCTCCTTTTTTGTGATACCACAAGAGGCAGAATATATCATCACATTCATTGTGGTTGTACCCTTCATTTGGTATGTGTTGCTGTGGCGGTGTAGAGACATTGTATTGGTTTGGACAAACTGCATTCCCTTTCATATCAACTGCATGTTTTTTATAGGTGGATGTTTTAAGTATCCTTTTCTTTACCTCGTGGTAAGACATTCAAATTGTTTTGATAATGTTTTTTGTTGTGTTTCTTCTGCAAAAAGAATAATAATATTTGTTTGTTTGTTATTGTAGTACATCTATGTGTTTGTATTGTTCATTCTATACCACCTGATCACTCATACCCGACAGACCATTCGTTTATCCTAGTTCTATCTCGAGGGTGATCTTTCTGTTACTGGCACTTGCATTACTTTCTACACGGGATTTCTCGGACGTACTCTTTCTCTCGTCATTTACTTTGGTAAAACAACTAATACTCTCTCATTTCATTTGACATAGTTACTGGTTTTTTTGCAACCTATACTCATCATGTGATTCTTTTTGCAGCTTATATAATTTTTTGGACTTGTATGGTTTGGATGCGGTGCCATTATTATGCAAATTTGGCAGGCAAGTTCCACCTACGTAATAGAAATACAAGTTGTATTGATTGCTGCCATCAGAGTACTTAAAGATTATTTGGTCAGACTCGCATGTGACGTGATCGTTGTTTTCGTTTTTGTGGTGTGCTTTACTGTCTATGTAACTAGTAGACTTCAAGGCTAGGACTACTCGAGGCTTCAACCTGCAGTTTTTGCAAACAACTAGAAGATGTAAAGGTTATGTATAATTAGTTTTACACCCTTATCTGATATGTTGTTAGAATTGAATTCAGCACCTGTACTCCCATGCAGTTTTCCAGTATTAACAGTTTGCTCCATATACCTGATACACTCCCGCTCGAGTTGAAAGATTTGATAAGAGGATGCTCCCAACCTTGATAGAAGATGAGATTGTTGATCTACACTACAGTAGTATTTATGTTAGGCACATCCGCCAATTGATCTTTGGTATTGAGTTATCCTGTTCTAAAAAACCCAACTGTGATTTGCTCCGTAACATAATGATAATCTACCTCAATATATTTGGTTCTCACACTGGCTTTGCAGCATTGTGCAAGGCTGCTTGATTGTTACAAAATGCAAAGGTATATTCTTCAATAAAGTGACTAGTGATGTAATTTGACAGTAAATAAGAGCCATGTGCAATAGGTGATTGACCAAAATAACTAAAACCCAAAACTTTTATATGCAAATGATATGAATCAATTAATAATATCCCAAACTTGGCAACTAAATAAAACCCACATTAAAGACACAATATCAAATTTGATGATATGTTTCAAATTAAATAAAGACCCAATTTTTACACGTTTACTAATCTAAATCCACGCTTGATTCGGGAAGGAAGATGCGGAGCTTACATTACATGTACCAAAATAGCATGCCACGTCATCACTACGTTTGACTTTTCTTCTTTTTAATTTGTTTTAACTAGGGATGATAATTCCAATAGATAGATAAAAGAATTCAAATTGCAGTAGTAGGATTGTAAGTGTGATGCGCTAACTCTTTTTATTATACGTCGACCTACAAAATTTACATTTATTATGTGGACGCTTTTTATGTTGATGGGATTGAGATCGACACATATTAAAACTCATCAAAATACAAAAATTCTTATCATAACGAAAATTGCACTACTTAAACCAGGCTTTTAAACGTGACCAATGACTCAATGAGGAAAGGGTGTGTTATATGTGCCACATCACCCCAACACCTCTTCACAACTAACCTCATCCTCACTCATAACTAACCTCTATTTACTCATTCGAGGCCCACCACTTACAACTTTATTTTTTTATTCATTTCACTAAATAAATTAAATTCATTTCACACAAATTAAAAATACCACACCAAACTAAATTTATTTCATCAAATTAAAAAAGTTACAATACGGAAAAAAAAAAAAAAAAAAAAAAAAAAAAAAAAAAAAAAAAAAACGATGCGCAAAGAAAAAAAAATGATACGAAATTAATTATTCCTATTTTGTTGAAATTATTCTCATTGTTGTTGTTGCCAAACATGCTCGATAAGACATCGTTAAAGTCTTCTATGTGTGTTTTTATCGCGTAGTTCTTTGTTTGGCAACGTTCAACCCATGACTTTTGCATATGTGGGTGCGGAGGAATATACATTTCTGCAGCTTCGGATATCGCATATTGTTGATCTTTCAAGATCATGTTATGCATTATGATGCACGAGTAAATGATTCTTCGTAATTTGCCCACAGTAAATGCACGCGCCGGTTGTGCAATAACATGCCAATGCCCTTGTAGGACACCAAAAGCTCTCTCGATATCTTTTTGAGCACTCTTTTATTTCGCTTTCCATGCAGCATTTTTTGGGTTACTTGCAACCGTGAATGATTTGACGAACGATGCCCATTCTGGATAAATTCCATCAGCTAGATAATACCCATGCTTAAATTTTCTTCCGTATACTTCAAACGGAACCACGTCCGCGACGTCGTCAATCAGGTCATCGAATAACGGCGAATTATACAAAATGGTTAGATCGTTATTCGCACCTGCAACACCAAAAAATGCATGCCAAATCCACAAATCATACGACGCGACAGCTTCAAGCATTATGGTTGGAAACTTTTTATCTCCTCTGTGAAATTTCCCTTGCCATTCTTTCGGACAATTCTTCCATTCCCAATGCATACAATCGATGCTTCCCAACATTCCCGGTATCTTATGGACCATGCTATGTGCGTCGTATAACTTGTGAATGTCAGTCTCGGATGGTTTTCTTAAAAACTCCTTTCCAAACAGCTGGATTATGCACATAGTAAAAAAAATCTAGTCAATCACGTGCACAGTGTTCACCTATTTGTAAATACTCATCTAACGCATCAGCATGAATCCCGAAAGCCAATTGACGTAATGCACATGTGCATTTCATAATCACACTAAAACTCATTACACCCCTAGCATCAGGTCGTTGTCTAAAGAAGTCAAAATGCGCGGGAAGAGGATGATGAGTTTCAATAAACAATTCAATACCTTGGACTATTTCTAAGAATAGTTTACGACTCATACGATAACGACGTCTAAAATGTTCTTCAGTATATTTTGGTTGAGGACCAAAATAGTCGGGCAATAAATGTGCTTCAGCAACTTGACGTTCACGGGGAATGTATCGTCTTGGTTTTGAAGGTCCGGCTTCTTGGTTTTGCAACGACTGCTCGCGCTCAAATTCTGCCAGCATCTGCTCTAGCTCTGTTATCTCTCCAAAATCACTAACACATGAGTATGATGATTCACTCATGTTTCTTGTTTTTAATATGTGTAAGTGTTTATATTGTTGTGTAAAATTGTAGTAAAATTGTAAGTGTGTATATGTTCTATTTATAAGGGGTGTAGCAAGGGGAAAAAAAGGAAGAAAACGAATATTTGTTAACGGTAATATTACCGTTCAAAAAACAAAACAAAAGTAAAAAGCATGGTCTGTGTCAGGCTTTATTCTCGTCGTCTGCGTGAGGAGCAAACCAACGGCGAGCCTCAACGAGGCCAACCCGGTGTCGTGGTGATGAGGCAAAAAATGATTCGTTTTTAGGGGGTCATTTAAGCCCGGAATTGAATTTATTTGATCAAATATTGCCCTAAATCGTTCCTTTTGTGATTTTAGGTACTTTTGGAGTGAATTCTGGAAAAGGAAGCATTTTGGACGTTTTTGGAGCATAAAAGTGAAGAAAACGGGAAAGTCTTAATTTTCCTTGCTGGGAACAGTACCTGACGGCGTCACCAAGTTCTTAAGGACGGTGTCAATAGGAAAACAAGAGGTGAAGAGGATAGAGTCCATGACGATCCAGAATGTTTTTGCACTAGGGCATGACGGCGTCACCATAGGCCGTCATGGCCCCTTTACACGTGACGGCCCAGAGGAAATTTGCTCTTGACGGCGTCAGATCTGGATCTAGGCAATCCGATTTTATTATGGGCTGCGCGTTGACGGCGTCAGAATTCTCTTCTTGACGCCGTCACATTGGAAAATCTATATATAGTTTTGTAATTTTCATTCATTAGGAGAGGACAATATTAGGGACGACTTGGAGAAACCCTAGCACGATTTTATCAGTATTTTCAAGGGTTTTCACCCCTTGAAACCTTTCATGTTCAATTAAGATAAGTATCCTTTCAATTCATTCAATATGTCTATGTGTTGTTTGAATATATCTTACGCTTGTCTTGATTTTAACATGCTAGGCTAGATCTCTTGTGTGTTTGCTTAGATGTAGTGAAACCTAGATGTTGATTATGGGTTGATTGCTTGTTTATAGTTGTTACGGATGAATGATTTCGATGTTAGGCTTAAGAAAACTGGCAAACTTCCATAGTGTAACTTGCTTGAACGTCTTAAGAAACATGAACCAATGCTTACTAGGTTTTTATGGTTTTATTTAATGCATGAGCGAATTCTAATGATCCCATGTTAGGAGCTTCTTGCAGGCTCGACATAGGAGTGAAGTAGGAGCTTATAGAGTTGGGAAAATACGTACACCACCCCACGATTGGTATTAAGGAATATAACCCGTCATCCACGCAATTGTAACAAACTATCAACCTATAAAAGATATCTAGGGAGTAATGAAATCTAAGTAAACACAATTTTCCCATTTATTGTTCACACCACTAGTTCAATTAGCTTTATTTTCATTTTTGTTATTTTATTTTGATTGCATTTTTAGTTATTGGGTTAGTTGACTAGCAACTAATTCTGCCCACTCTTCCAAAACCCGAGATTTTAATTGCTTTTATAAAAATATAAAAATACAAAAAGAATCATCCCTCACCTCTAGACTTAATTTTTAGGCTTTCTAATCCTAGCGACACTATTCCGGAGTTGAACGATCAATCCCCT
Organism: Artemisia argyi; assembly: GCA_030686995.1. Taxonomy (NCBI): domain Eukaryota; kingdom Viridiplantae; phylum Streptophyta; class Magnoliopsida; order Asterales; family Asteraceae; genus Artemisia; species Artemisia argyi. The sequence goes on along the minus strand of CM060685.1, from coordinate 131,660,478 downwards.
GGTACTTGTCACTATACTATACTACAACGATCAGGTACACTGCCTGGTGGGGGTTGTAAGCTTCTCGAGATCCCTCGAGAGGTAAAGCCTCGTGCAATTCTCACGCATCAAGTTTTTGGCGCCGCAGCCCGGGGAATAGTTATTGTCTTGGTTAGGATTTCTTTTAATTAGGTCTACTTGCTAGATTCCTTTCTAGTAAGATTTTATTTTTATTTTTAGGATTTTTTTAGTCTATCTTATTTCTTTGTGTCTTTGTTCGTATTAGGTTGGTCTTTATGGATTTAGAGAATCGCTGTTTAGAAGTTAGCAAGAGGCTTATAGCGCATAAAAGAAGAAAGAGAGAAGTTAACACATTTAAGGAATTTATTAAGCCCCTCCAAGTGAAAATTGAGTTTACAGACTTTGCACCAACCCCTGATGAATTGAGTTACCATAGATTTCTTTTACAACACCCTTGCCCCTCAAAATATAGAAAGATGCCATTGATTAGGAGGCATAACTTTAGGAACATAAAAATTCCTTGCATGATTGGGTACATGTCTAGAGAGCATACATACATTGACTTAAAAGCACCCATGAATATTATGTCTAGGCTCTACTACAACTGGATAATGAATGAAAGGTTAAGCCCTAGAAAAGACCCCTACAACTCTAATAGACTATGTAATTAATTTCGTCAGGAGAGTTAAAGGGGTACACATCTTTATAGGAAATTTTACTTATCAATGCGACTTTGTAATCCTAGAAGATGTTAGAGGAATTATAGATCCACACCTAGGAGAAATGGTTCTAGGACAACCTTTTGTTGAAGAGACTAAGATGTATTGTGATCATGGGAAGGGAATAGTTCAGTTTACTGATGGGATAGAAAAGATTACTTTTATGATGCCTCACATGAAGGAAGAATTAAAGGGCATCAAGAATTTACAAATTGATGAGATTCGACCTTATTAGGTTAAGGAAGATGGAATTGATGATGATGCTAATTATGAGAGGAAGCGAACATACTATTCAGGTTGCATGAATCTAGGCCCTGAGTACAAGAGTGATGAGAATTGGGTTAGATGTTTTGAGTCAGCACAAAAGTGGGAAAGGAAAACGTAGCCCATGACCTTGAGTCTAGCTACATTGGGAGGCAACCCATGGTTTGTGTGATTTTTAATTGTTTGATTGTTATTTGTTTCCGTATGCATGCTTTATTTTTATTGTTGGTAGATCATGTTTCAAAAATAAAATGGTGAAAATACTTTATTTTGTCGTTTGGCTTTGTCTTAACTTCATCCAAAGGTATTTCGCAAAAGATAAGTGTAAGGGGAAACCCCAAATATGTTTTTAAGAAACAAAATTGATCATGATTCTCCACAATACTAGATAGACATGTATATTCGTATTTGTTTGAGTCAAATGCTTGTATCGAGTCATAATGATGTTTTGCAGAATTTTCCAGGAAGTAGGACATAAGTTTTTCCAAAAATTTTCCGGAAACTTAACATAAAGATTTTTGTAGGTCACTTCTGACGGCGTCAGGAATTAATTCCTGGCGGCGTCATGTGTAAAATCCTGGAAATTTTGCTAGTTTTGTTTTTCTAACGGAGTCTTAAAGTTTTTGTTAAATCTTTAGTTTTATAAACTCCAGGAAATCTGCAAACACTCATTCCACAAGCATTATATCTTACATTGTTTTCTAGGATTTGTTAGTATATATAGATTGCCTCCGATTTTACGCGAGGTTGCCTTATTTGTTTTCTTATGTTTAACAGGTTATGTATGACAAGAAGATGATTTATATTCTGGAAGGGAAGCTTTGATTGTTCATTTTCTTGGAGGAAGATCTAACCTTGTTACCGCACTATCCACACCGAACGAATCAGGGGAGTATTTGATTTCATTCTTTTACCTATTTCACTTTTACATTCTTTAATTGAACATTGGGGACAATGTTCATCCTAAGTGTAAGGGGAGGGTAAATGATAATACCTTATAAGATACACTTTCACTTGAGTTTGTTTGTTTGATGGTAGGTGTGTAATAAAACTAAGAGAAATACTTGTTAGTGTAATTTTAGCGCCAAATTTAAAATTTTTTACAACATTTAGGAGTGAAACTTTAGCCTTAGCAAGCGTCTCATGGATAGGAGTTGTATGACTAGCACAAAACCGTACTATTCAGAAAAATTTTCCACCCAAATATGTGAGGTTCGCCTTTAGATTTGATAGGAAAAGCATTTACTATTAGTGCTTATGAGTGTACCGGTGATGAGGCGAAAAATGAACCACTTTTAGGGGGTCATTTAAGCCCGGAATTGAATTTATTTGATCAAATATTGCCCTAAATCGTTCCTTTTGTGATTTTAGGTACTTTGGGAGAGAAATCTGGAAAAGGAAGCAATTCGGACGTTTTTGGAGCATAAAAGTGAAGAAAACGCCAAAGACTTAATTTTCCTTGCTGGGAACAGTAGGTGACGGCGTCAAGAGTAAAATCCTGACGGCGTCAAGAGTAATTTGCATGACGGCCCAGTACAGAAATGAAGGCGTCACAAGGAAGAGCGACAAGAGTAAAATACGTGACGCCCTGGAAAAAGTTATAACGTGACGGCGTCAGAAGTAGATCAAGGCAGTCCGAGAATTCTTTTGGCGGCGAGATGACGGCGTCACCAATTTGGTCTTGACGCCGCCAGCCTCAATTTCCTATATATAGTTTTCTAATTTTCATTCATAAAAAAAAGGAGAAGTTTTAGAGAAACCCTAAGGCCGAACTTAGTACGAACTTTACAGGTTTTTCAAGGATTTTCAGCCCTTGAACCCTTTCATGTGTAATTGAGATAAGTGTTCTTCTAATTCAATCAATATGCTAGGAGTGAAGTAGGCACTCATAGGATTGGGGAATTAAGTGCGCCACCCCATGAATGGTATTAAGGAATACAATTCGTCATCCACGCAACTATAACAAGTAATTAACGTGCAAAAGATATCTAGGGAGTAATGAAATCTAAGTAAACACAATTTCTCCACTTATTGTTCACAACCTTAGTTTAATTTAGTTTTATTTTCATTTCTAGTATTTTATTTTGATTGCATCTTTAGTATTGGGTTAGTTGACTAGCAACTAATTCCGCCCAAATCCTTCAAACCCGAGATTTTTACTTTCTTTCTAAAAAATATAAAAATACAAAAATAATCATCCCTCATCTTTAGAACTAGTATTTAGGTTTTCTAATCCTAGCGACACTATTCCTAGCTGAACGATCAATCCCCCGGTACTTGTCACTATACTATACTACAACGATCAGGTACACTGCCTGGTGGGGGTTGTAAGCTTCTCAAGATCCCTTGAGAGGTAAAGCCTGGTGCAATCCCCACGCATCAACCGGTAGCATTTAGATACTAGAACTTGCGTTAGTGATGCATCCCGAGACCGCTAGTGAGACTACATTCGTGTAGTAGGATTTACAACATGATAAGAGGCATTAGGATCACCCTTGTGTTAAACCCGTATCATAATTACTTGACCATTTAAGTCATATTACTTGGCTAGTTAAGTCAATTAATTTTTCTCACACCTTAGCGTTGTACTCATTTTTAGTACACGAAACCCCTAGTACACCCCTCTGAGCCTAACTTTTCGTTTCTAACTTTAAGCGTCTTACTTAAAGGAAGAATTTGTTACACCCCACTTAAATGTACACCCAAATCGCCTTAGCCTTCCATGTATGCACTCATCTTTAGTGCATTATTGTTATTTGTTTAAACCCTTAGTTAATTATCTAATTGATTACATGGTTGCTAAGTCGAGTCATATCCTTGTACATATTGTTTTGGGACGATTGAGACTCATGGGTAAAGTACTTATGTTATGGAGTAATGGGGAAGAACATCATTTATTACCCCCATATGTGCGTTAATCTTAAATGTACTCCAAGTGTTTTGATTATTTTGATTCGAGTCATTAGATTAGTTTATTGTAAAATATGTAAAAATTCAAGTGTAAGGGGAATGTTCATTCCCTATGATGTATTATTTTGGATGGTAGGGTAAGAGTGTATGAAATATATATATATATATATATATATATATATATATATATATATATATATATATATATATATATATATATATATATATATATATATATATATATATAAAAGAAAGAAAAAAACATTGAAAAAGAAAAGAGAAAAACATACGGACTACCATCCCGTTTCATTCTATGTTTGTTTTATGTTTTTGTTATTTTTGATTTATTAGCTTAAGTCGAGTCTAGTCTTGGCTTAGCAACGCCATATTGTACATGTAATTAACCAAGATTATTAACTCACCACCAGTAAAGATTGCCTATATCTAACAAAACCGTGTATTCCATATCCCTACACCTAACGTTATAACCTTTTAAAAGACCTATTTGATAGTTTATCCTAGGTGCTTACGCCATGCGGTGGAGGTTTGATCCTTTCCCAAGCCTATGGTAATCTATTTTGCTATGACAGGTAGTGAGAGATGTTTTCCATTTCCATATTGTGATATATACTTTATTACACCCGAGAGATGTGAGTATCTAAACACTATTTGTGGGGTGCTAGTATATAACTTCCGTGCTTGTCTTTGGTCTTTAGTGTAACGATTATTTGTTTTAATTACTTTTATATTAGTGTTAAATGACCCCTAACTTGTATTTTGATTAGGGAGTAATGAAATCTAAGTAAACACAATTTCTCATTTATTGTTCACACCACTAGTTCAATTAGCTTTATTTTCATTTTTGTTATTTTATTTTGATTGCATCTTTAGTTATTGGGTTAGTTGACTAGCAACTAATTCCGCCACTCTTCCAAAACCTGAGATTTTAATTGCTTTTATAAAAATATAAAAATACAAAAAGAATCATCCCTCACCTCTAGACTTAATTTTTAGGCTTTCTAATCCTAGCGACACTATTCCTGAGTTGAACGATCAATCCCCCGGTACTTGCACTATATTATACTACAACGATCAGGTACACTGCCTGGTGGGGGTTGTAAGCTTCTCAAGATCTCTCGAGAGGTAAAGCCTGGTGCAATTCCCACGCATCACGTGGCGAGGCACAACGTGTTCAACGAGCCTCCACGTAGGAACAACGAGATCGTTCAACGATCGACACCCTTTCCTCTAAGAGAACCTTTTAAATAAATACAGTAAGTAATCCTGGAACAAAAGTTAACCTTTTTACTCCTTCCGTTCCATTATAAGTGTCCACTTTGACTTTTTTGAGTCTTTCTTGTTCAACTTTGACCATTAATATTTTTATTTGTGTTATATAATACTTGATTAAAATTATACTAATAGAAAAGACATTTAAAACCTAATCCATTCATATATTTTTCATCAAGTATTATATAATATTAATAAAAATATTTATGGTCAAAGTTGAATAAGAAAGACTAAAAAAAGTCAAAGTGGACACTTATAATGGGACGGAGGTACTATTTTTTTTCATAGAAAAGAAAGGACATAATCAACTAAAACCAACAAAGAACATCAGACTATATATTTTTTCATACAACTTGCTCTTAAACATAAAGATTACATAATTAACAAAAAGAAGATTAATTGTACTTTGGACTAACTAAATAACCAATCTAATACAGTTGTGGCTACTTTAGGGAAGAGCGCATAGTAAGCGCCTTTGAGGACAATGGCACCAATGTATGCGACCTTGCTAGCGACACCAGCTTTGTAGGCATATGTAGCCACTTTGTCCACCAACAAATAACTACCAGTATAAGACGAACTGAAGCCGCTATCATCACTCCACCCTTAGCCAAAACTTTTTCCTCATTCATGTGCCCCGTCATGGTCTTTGGCGCTACATTTCAAATCCAACTCAAAAATTAGGGCTCACAACTAACAACAGCATAAAATCACTAACATAACACAAATAACTAAACAAATGAATAAAACTTACGAAACGGCGAATCGTCGAAATCGCTTAAATTAAAAGACGGCGCGTCATTCTCCACTAGCCGTTCCCCATTATTCTTCATTTCTACATCCAAAAACAAATTTATAGTCACTATTTAAACTTATATCAACTAAACTTATAAAAATGAAAAATATAGGGTTTTGAAATGATGACCATGACATTGAACTAACAAATCATCGGCAAATGATAGGTGGGTCAGTTGAATTTCCTTGCATCCTTTATGGTACTTAAATCCAGCACTTTGGTTAACATTTCTAGCCATCATCAAAGAGAAAACCTCCATAATAAGGGTAAAGAGATAAGGGGATATGGGATCCCTTTGTCTCAATCCTCTACCACTTTTAAAGTACCCTTTCCTTTCACCATTAATGTAGATAGTGAATTTAGCAGTGGTTACACACTTCATAATCCAAGTGACCATCATATCTGTTGGAATATGTAAATCATAACTAATATATAAACATATAAACACATCAAGCACGCAGCGGAATAGGATCAAATACATGTAATTAAATTAACCGAATATAAAAGAATGCGTACCTCTTTTGTGATTTCTAGCAAGAACAAGAAATCAATAGAACAAGAACTTATAAACCCTTATTAGGGTTTTAATGTGGATCGACTAATGGGATAGTCGAATGGGCAATCACTACGTTAGCAAAAGTATGCTAACACTTCGTTCTCGAACACACGTACTATTAGCGTTTCAATAAGAAAAGCTAGGTTCTTAATTCACGAGCAAGCACTACTAGTTGATCCTTAGTTGATTCAAGAGAATCGCCTATAGCTCAAAGAATAAGAGAAGGAGAAGTGAATTGGCTTGCTAATGAACCAATGGATGATAAGAATGAATACATGAGGCCATGTATTTATACTATCCCAACCTTGAAGCATTCCCTATCCCATGGGGATGTGGGATCGGCCAAAACATATCCCAAAGGGATATTCCGGAACCTTGTTGCCTACTTTTTCACTCTTAGTCCTTAATCTTTCGTCTAACAGTCGTTAGGTACCGTTACGTGCTTATTTCGTGAATTTAATAATTATTCGTCACTAAAACAATAATTATTAATTAATTGAAACTCATACGTAAAGTGTGCAATCCCGAAGTCTCGTGTTCGAGTCCGGACATATACATTAATTTTTATCCGTTACATTTAACAATATCATGAAAACCAAACTGATTCAAGATACATTCTAAAAACTCCAACTTACAGTATCATATGGTTTAGCAATGTCAACTTTTAAAGCACATCTTTTTGCCCCATTCTTGCAGTTATAACCTTTTAACAGCTCTTGAGTAAGCAGTATGTTATCTTGGATTAATCTCCCAGGGACAAAAGCACTCTGATTAACATTAACCAGCTTGCTAAGGACATGCTTAATTCTGTTAGTGAGGATCTTGCTAATACACTTGTAGAGGACATTACAACATGCTATAGGCCTATACTCAGTGATTTTGGTAGGATGAGTCACTTTAGGGATAAGAGGTTAGAGTAACATTTACTTCACCTAGTAGTTTCCCATTGGAGAAGAAATCTTTGATAGATGTACAAACTTCTGTACCAACAATACTCCATGATTTCTTGAAGAAAGTAGAAGAATATCCATATGGACCTGGAGCTTTTGCATCACCAATATCAAAAATAGCCAGCTTAATCTCTGCATCTGTGATCTCTCTAGTCATATCTAAAGCCTCTTGATCATTCAATTTATTCACAAACACTCAGCATCATGAAGAGGAGAGACATTATCCACAACCCCCAAAAAGTTACTAAAGTTATAAAATGAAAGTTAAATAATTGATAGAAAAAATTACCGAATAATAAAGTGTAGGGAGTGGATTTAGTTTGGAAGCGGTGATGAATCGATTGTGAAGCTGATTTAAACTCATCGCTTTTTTCGATGATTCTTCCATTTTTACTCTCACAGTGTGTATTTTTTTAATGGGGAGTTTGATGATTTAAATAAAGTTTTTCCCGCTTGCCTTTTCAAACTATTACTGTTTAATTTTAATATTTTGGTCATTCGATTCCCAATAACATAACATATAAATGGTTTTGACCTTAGGCCAATGGCTCGGTTGGTTGACCTTCTAACCGAATTGGTGACCACATTATCCCTACTAACTCAACCAAATTGTTGACCGGTCACCTCCAACCTTTTAATTGTTTCGGTTTGTTAGCCAACCATAACTTTCATTATCTCTTTTGTGTGTGTATTTTTTTATTAGTTTTTGTAGAGTGTATTTTTTTATTTTTTTTTATCTTTTATATTTTTTGGGTTATTACTCAAATATGTTACTAAAGTTTCACAAAAATTTGCTTTTAGTTACTATAGTTTTTTTTTGTTCAAAGAGTTTACTCATGTAAACGGGTTCGTTAATTAGGTTACTCATGTAAACGGATTCGGCTAATTAGGTTACTCCCAGGGTGGGATATCGGGTGTACCGGTTTTCCACTATCTTTAATTTACATTTTTGTTCCCTGTGGTATGGCGGGTATAACGAATTTAGTCCTTAGAAAGTCATTAATGTTTTCAAACTTAGTACTTCGCGGATAATGTATAGAACCCGATATTAGTACTTTGCTGATGAGGCGAAAAATGATCCGTTTTTAGGGGGTCATTTAAGCCGGAATTCGAATTTATTTGATCAAATATTGCCCTAAATCGTTCCTTTTGTGATTTTAGGTACTTTGGGAGTGAAATCTGGAAAAGGAAGCAATTCGGACGTTTTTGGAGCATAAAAGTGAAGAAAACGCCAAAGTCTTAATTTTCCATGCTGGGAACAGTAAGTGACAGCGTCAAGAGTAACTCCCTGACGGCGTTAAGAGCAAAATTCCATGACGATCCAGTACAGATTTGAAGGCGTCACGAAATAGGGCGTCAAGAGTTAAAGTCATGACGGCCTGGAAACGATTAAGTCTTGACGGCGTCAAATGTAGATCAAGGCAGTCCGAGATTAGTTTTGGCGGCGAGGTGACGGCGTCACTATGTTTGTCTTGACGCCGTCAGAACCCTTTTCCTATATATAGTTTTCTAATTTTTACACAAAAAAGAGAGAAGTTTTGGGAGAAACCCTAAGTACGATTTTGGTCGAATTTTACAGGTTTTTCAAGGGTTCCAACCCCTTGATACCTTTCATGTGCAATTAAGATAAGTGTTCTTTTAATTCAATCAATATGTCTATGTGTTGGTTGTCTATATCTTGTTCTTGTCTTAATTCCATCATGCTAGGCTAGATCTATCTTGTGTTTGCTTAGATCTAATGAAACCTAGATGTTGATTATGTGTTGATTACTTGTTTATACTTGTCTTGGATGAATGATTTATATGTTAGGCTTAAGAAAACTGGCAGATCTCCAATTGGTAACATGCTTGAACGTCTTAAGAAACATGAACCGACGCGCACTAGGTCTTTATTGGTTGTATTTAATGCATGAGCCACTGTTTACAATCCCTATAGTTGTGTTGGGCATGGTGTAGGAGGAGATGAGAGCTCATAGAATTGGGGAGTTAAGTGTGCCACCCCATGAATGGTATTAAGGAATACGATCCGTCATCCATGCAATTATAACAAGTAATTAACGTGTAAAAGATGTCTAGGGAGTAGTGAAATCTAAGTAAACACATTTTCTCCAATTACTGCTCACAACTTTAGTATAATTTAGTTTCTAGTATCTTATTTTGATTGCATCTTAGTATTGGTTTAGTTGATTAGCAACTAATTCCGCCCAAATCCTTCAAACCTGAGATTTTAACTTGCTTTCTAAAAAATATAAAAATACAAAAAGAATCTTCCTTCACCTTTAGAACTAGTATTTAGGTTTTCTAATCCTAGCGACACTATTCCTAGCTGAACGATCAATCCCCCGGTACTTGTCACTATACTATACTACAACGATCAGGTACACTGCCTGGTGGGGTTGTAAGCTTCTCAAGATCCCTTGAGAGGTAAAGCCTGGTGCGATTCCCACGTATCAAGTTTTTGGCGCCGCTGCCCGGGGAATAGTTATTGTCTATGTTAGAATTTCTTTTTATTAGGTCTACTTGCTAGATTCCTTTCTAGTAAGATTTTATTTTTATTTTTAGGTTCTTTTTAGTCTATCTTAATTTCTTTGTGTCCTTTGTTCGTAAGCTATTTCGATGGATAACAATAACATTGATCGTTTGATTCCTGTTATTCGTGTTTTTCGTCGTAGGATTTTCCAAATGCCCGCCCCACTCCCTTTAGTTGAGAACGAGAACCCACCTAACCTTTCGCCCAACCACCACTTTGACAATAATTCTGAGTTAGAGGAGTCTGATCATGATGATGACCGTAGGGCTAGTCCCTTTTACTATTCAGACTCCGACGAGGATCTTGATGATGGTGATGTGATTAATGAAAATAGGATGGAAGAAGAAATAAACCCCCTTAGGTATATCGACCCTAGGACTAGGATTGAGTATGATAGCTCATTCAACATGCAATTTCCTTGTAAGATCGGATTTAAGAGCTTTAACGCCTATCTTAACTCATCTCTCCCAATGAACATAATCTCGCGCAATGAATATAATAAAATCATGGTAGATGAGTTAGAATACAAAGGGGAAAATATTCTGGCTAGGGCAATACCATTGCATGTGTTTGTAGGAAGTTTGGTTTATCTTGTTGAGTTCATGGTTATGGAGAATCTAGTAGAATTTATTGATGATAAATTGACCCAAGTTGTGTTTGGAAGACCTTTCAAATGGGTGACCAACCTCGATGAAAAACTCATAGAAGGGTTAATTACATTCTCGGATGGGGATGAAGATTTTGTCTATCAAATGCCCCGCACACACCCTAGGTTCAAGGACTTCTCCATGGAAAAGTGTAGTAGGTATCCGCCTATAGAGATGTTAAGTGAAAATGATAAGAGAAAAGGACTTAAGTATACTCATGAAAAGAATAAAAGATACTATCGCGGGTACCTAGAATTAGGGGATGATTATAAGAAAGATGAGGCGACTATTAGATGGCTCACACTTGGTTATGTGAGCATAAGCGATACACGTTAACCCATGACCTTGAGTCTAGCTACAAGACTTGTAAATAAAGAAAAGCGCTTCTCGGGAGGCAACCCATGTTTTGTGTGATTTTATTTTTGTTTGTTTGTTATTTGCTTCCGTATGCATGCTTAATTTTTATTGTTGGTAGATCATGTTTCTCAATTAAAAAGTGGAAATACTTTACTTTGTTGTTTTGGCCTAGTCTTAACTCCACCTAAAAGTATTTTTGCAAAAGATAAGTGTAAGGGGAAACCCCAAATATGTTTTCAAGAAACAAACCGATCATGATTCTCCACAATATTAAATGAACATGTATATTCGTATTTGTTAGAGTCAAATGCTTGTATTGAGTCATAATGAAGTTTTGCAGGATTTTCCAGGAAGTAGGACCAAGTTTTTCTAGAAATTTTCCGGAAACTTAACATAAGAATTTCTGCAGGTCAATTCTGACGGCGTCAAGAGTTTACTCTTGACGGCGTCAGGTGTAAAAATCTGGAAATTTTACCGGTTTTGTTTTTCTAACGGAGTCTTATGGTTTTTGTGAATTATTAAGTTTTATAATCTCCAGGAGATCTGCAAATTTCATTCCACAAGCATTATATCTTATCTTGTTTTCTAGGATTTAGTAACTTATATAGGATGCCGCCGATTTTACGGGAGGTTGTCTTGTCTATTTTATCAGGTTTTACAGGTTATGTATGACAAGAAGATGATTTATATTCTGGAAGGGAAGCTTTGATTGTTCATTTTCTTGGAGGAAGATTTAACCTGGCCACCTTATTATCCATACCGAGCGAATCAGGGGAGTATTTGATTTCATTCTTTTTACTTTTTCACTTTTAAATTCTTTACTTGAACATTGGGGACAATGTTCATCTTAAGTGTAAGGGGAGGGTAAAAAGATGATACCTTACATATGCACTTTTGCTTGAGTTTGTTTTGTTTAAAGGTAGATGTGTAATAAAACTATGAGAAATACTTGTTAGTGCAATTTTAGCGCCAAATTTAAAATTTTTTACAACATTTAGGAGTGAAACTTTAGCCATAGCAAGCGTCTCATGGATAGGAGATTGTATGACTAGCACATAACCGTATATTCAGAAAAATTTTCCACCCAAATATATGAGGTTCGCATTTAGATTTGATGGGAAAAGCATTTACTATTAGTGCTTATGAGTGTACCAGTAGCATTTAGATTCTAGAACTTGCGTTAGTGATGCATCCCAAGACAGCTAGTGAGACTACATTCGTGTGGTAGGATTTACTACATGATAAGAGGCATTAGGATCACCCTTGTATTAAACCCGTATTATGATTACTTGACCATTTAAGTCATATTACTTGGCTAGTTAAGTCAACTAATTTTTCCCACACCCTTAGCGTTGTACTCATTTTTAGTACACGAAACCCCTAGTACACCCCTCCGAGCCTATCTTTTCGTTTTTAACTTTAAGCATCTTACTTAAAGGAAGAATTTGTTACACCCCACTTAAATATACAACCAAATCGCCTTAGCCTTCCGTGTATGCGCTCATTTTTAGTGCATTATTGTTATTTGTTAAACCCTAAGTTAACTTTCTAATTGATTACATGGTTGCTAAGTCGAGTCATATCCTTGTACATATTGTTTTGGGACGATTGGGACTCATGGGTAAGTACTTATTTATGGAGTAATGGGGAAGAACATAATATTATTACCCTCATACGTACGTTAATCTTAAAAAGTGCTCCAAGTGTTTTGATTATCTTGATTCGAGTCATTAGTTTAGTTGATTGTAAAGTATGTAAAGATTCAAGTGTAAGGGGAATTCCCATTTCCTATGATGTATTATTTTGGATGGTAGGGTAAGAGTGTATGCAAAAAAAAAAAAAAAAAAAAAAAAAAAAAAAAAAAAATCGAAAAATCAAGAAAAGAAAAGAAAAAAAAAAGAAAAAAAAAATAGAAAAAGAAAAGAAAAGAAAAAAATACGGACTACCATCCCTTTTTCATTCTATGTTCATTTTATGTTTTTGTTATTTTTCATTTATTAGCTTAAGTCGAGTCTAGTTTTAGCTTAGCAACGCCATATTGTACATGTAATTAACTAAGATTGTTAACTCGCCACCAGAAAAACTTCCTTTATCCAACAAAACCGTGTATTTCATATCCCTACACCTAACGTTACAATCCTTTAAAAGACCTCTTTGATAGTTTATCCTAGGTGCTTACGCCATGTGGTGGAGGTTTGATCCTTTCCCAAGCCTATGGTAATCTATTTTGCTATGACATGTAGTGAGAGATATCTTCCGTTTCCATATTGTAATTTACACTTTATTACACCCGAGAGATGTGAGTATCTAAGCACTATTTGTGAGGTGCTTGTGTATGACCTCCGTGCTTGTCTATTGGTCTTTAGTGGAACGATTATTTGTTGTAATTACTTTTATATTAGTGTTAAATGACCCCTAACTTGTATTTTGAGTAGAATAAAAGCGCATCTGCTTGAGGACAAGCAAATCTCAAGTGTAAGGGTATATGATGAGGCGAAAAATGATCCGTTTTTAGGGGGTCATTTAAGCCGGAATTCGAATTTATTTGATCAAATATTGCCCTAAATCGTTCCTTTTGTGATTTTAGGTACTTTGGGAGTGAAATCTGGAAAAGGAAGCAATTCGGACGTTTTTGGAGCATAAAAGTGAAGAAAACGCCAAAGTCTTAATTTTCCTTGCTGGGAACAGTAGGTGACGGCGTCAAGAAGGAATCCTTGACGGCGTCAAGAGCAAATTTCCATGACGATCCAGTACAGATTTGAAGGCGTCACGAAATAGGGCGTCAAGAGTTAAAGTCATGACGGCCTGGAAACGATTAAGTCTTGACGGCGTCAAATGTAGATCAAGGCAGTCCGAGATTAGTTTTGGCGGCGAGGTGACGGCGTCACTATGTTTGTCTTGACGCCGTCAGAACCCTTTTCCTATATATAGTTTTCTAATTTTTACACAAAAAAGAGAGAAGTTTTGGGAGAAACCCTAAGTACGATTTTGGTCGAATTTTACAGGTTTTTCAAGGGTTCCAACCCCTTGATACCTTTCATGTGCAATTAAGATAAGTGTTCTTTTAATTCAATCAATATGTCTATGTGTTGGTTGTCTATATCTTGTTCTTGTCTTAATTCCATCATGCTAGGCTAGATCTATCTTGTGTTTGCTTAGATCTAATGAAACCTAGATGTTGATTATGTGTTGATTACTTGTTTATACTTGTCTTGGATGAATGATTTATATGTTAGGCTTAAGAAAACTGGTAGATCTCCAATTGGTAACATGCTTGAACGTCTTAAGAAACATGAACTGATGCGCACTAGGTCTTTATTGGTTGTATTTAATGCATGAGCCACTGTTTACAATCCCTATAGTTGTGCTGGGCATGGTGTGGGAGGAGATAAGAGCTCATAGAATTGAGGAGTTAAGTGTGCCACCCCATGAATGGTATTAAGGAATACGATCCGTCATCCATGCAATTATAACAAGTAATTAACGTGTAAAAGATGTCTAGGGAGTAGTGAAATCTAAGTAAACACATTTTCTCCAATTACTGCTCACAACTTTAGTATAATTTAGTTTCTAGTATCTTATTTTGATTGCATCTTAATATTGGGTTAGTTGATTAGCAACTAATTCCGCCCAAATCCTTCAAACCTGAGATTTTAACTTGCTTTCTAAAAAAATATAAAATACAAAAAGAATCTTCCTTCACCTTTAGAACTAGTATTTAGGTTTTCTAATCCTAGCGACACTATTCCTAGCTGAACGATCAATCCCCCGGTACTTGTCACTATACTATACTACAACGATCAGGTACACTCCCTGGTGGGGGTTGTAAGCTTCTCAAGATCCCTTGAGAGGTAAAGCCTGGTGCGATTCCCACTCATCATTTGCGGATAATGTTTTCAAACTTAGTACTTCGCGGAAAATAATTGTTTTTGGTATGAGGCAATCTTTTTGTTGATACGTATAGTGTATATACTCACACATTGTTGGTGTGTATGTGTTAGTTTTACACAAAATTTTAACCATAGTCTTTGTAAAGTTAAAGACTCGTGATTTAAAAATCTTAAATTTGTATTTTAACCATAATTAAACAACCATGTATAAAATGGTTTTTGCGTATCAAAGACTAACCATTTTTGTTATTATAAAGTGGTTTTTCCGTCCCGAGTTTATTTTCAAAACGCACACGGTGTTGGAAAAATGATCACTACAATGTGCACTAATATCACGTTGTGTTTACTTTTTTAAAAACGTTTTGGGTAGTTGCATTGTCATTGTTTTAAAACAAAACAAAACAAAACATAAAAGTTACACATTTCAATGTAAATAATTCTTTTTCTTTTTCGAACACAAATTTTGTATTAAAAGCACACCTGCAAGAAGCTAGGAGGAGGGAATGTAATTAAATAGGAATAGAAAGTGCGATTTGAGGATTGTTAAACCACTCCATCCAATTACAACAACCCGTTACGGGAAAAAACGTGTAAAAATATATGAAAACGTAAGAAAAATGGGCGAACACGTATAAACACGGACAAGAACAGATAAAAACGTAAGGAAACCTCATTACGGGTCGCCCACAGGAGATGATTCAAGAAAAAAAAGAATCTAAGGACTAAATTTGTTAAATCCGATAACGCACAAGGACCATTTAGTAACTTTTTACCTGCTATCATAAGTTGTAATATATGGAGTAACGTAAACAACCGGTCACGCAAACATGAGTAACTTCTTTGAACAAAAAAAAAGCTATAGTAACTAAAAGCAAATTTTTGTGAAACTTTAGTAACGTATTTGAGTAATAACCTTTTTTTGTGGTTGTGGTCGCCTTATTAGCAAATTCTGGTTGGGTGTAGTTTTGGAGAGAGAAAGCTGACATGACACTGATGTGGCAGTGGGTGTCCACAATATTTATGGTTGTCATTAGCATTGGCCTTATAGTTACTACAATTTTTTGTGGGATTCCCTGCTACATTTCTCTCTAAAACTACGCATTGATCATAAACAAGTGATAATGCAACCGCAAGCACAACAAAAAACATACCTCCCAAAAACAAATAAAAAAACCACACACAAAAACCAAATTAAAATTTCGGTTGGGTAGCCAACCACAACTTCACATTTTGGAGGTAGGAACGTGATCGAGATCGGTTGTGCTAAGGGGACGCGGTTGTTGCTTAGTTTGGTTGGGGGAACGCAACCATTTGCATTAGTCTTATTACTGTAATAAGATTAAGTTAAATACTTCGTAACTGATAGCAAAAGTTAGGGCCCGTTTGGTTTGGGTCATCTTGGAATTTGGGGGAAAATAACTTAAAATGAGTTATTTGTTTGCATTTTTGAGATTTGAGTTTAGATATTTTTCCTAAATATTAGAGGTTGTGTTAAAGATGAGGGTCTAAGATCAAACGTAATGGTTGGTCGGGTGGACAGTTAGTCGTTCTAGGGGATGCGTGACTGATGAGGCGAAAAATGAACCACTTTTAGGGGGTCATTTAAGCCCGGAATTGAACTTATTTGATCAAATATTGCCCTAAATCGTTCCTTTTGTGATTTTAGGTACTTTGGGAGTGAAATCTGGAAAAGGAAGCAATTCGGACGTTTTTGGAGCATAAAAGTGAAGAAAACGCCAAAGTCTTAATTTTCCTTGCTGGGAACAGTAGGTGACGGCGTCAAGAAGGAATCCTTGACGGCGTCAAGAGCAAATTTCCATGACGATCCAGTACAGATTTGACGGCGTCACGAAGTAGGGCGTCAAGAGTAAAGTTCATGACGGCCTGGAAATGCACAATACATGACGGCGTCAAAAGTAGATCAAGGCAGTCCGAGAAGAGTTTTGGCCGCGAGGTGACGGCGTCACAAGATTGGTCTTGACGCCGTCAGACCCTATTTCCTATATATAGTTTTCTAATTTTCACATTAAAAGAGAGAAGTTTTGGAGAAACCCTAAGTACGAACTTGGTGCGAATTTTACAGGTTTTTCAAGGGTTCTAAGCCCTTGATACCTTTCATGTGTAATTAAGATAAGTGTTCTTTTAATTCAATCAATATGTCTATGTGTTGGTTGTCTATATCTTGTTCTTGTCTTAATTCCATCATGTTAGGCTAGATCTATCTTGTGTTTACTTGGATCTAATGAAACCTAGATGTTAATTATGTGTTGATTACTTGTTTATAATTGTCTTGGATGAATGATTTATATGTTAGGCTTAAGAAAACTGGCAGATCTCCAATTGGTAACATGCTTGAACGTCTTAGGAAACATGAACCTATTGCACTAGGTCTTTATTGGTTGTATTTAATGCATGAGCCACTGTTTATAATCCCTATGGTTGTGCTGGGCATGGTATAGGAGGAGATAAGAGCTCATAGAATTGGGGAGTTATGTGCGATACCCCATGAATGGTATTAAGGAATACAATCCGTCATTCATGCAACTATAACAAGTAATTAACGTGTAAAAGATGTCTAGGGAGTAGTGAAATCTAAGTAAACACATTTTCTCCACTTATTGCTCACAACTTTAGTATAATTTAGTTTTACTTTCATTTTTAATATTTTATTTTGATTGCATCTTTAGTATTAGGTTATTTGACTAGCAACTAATTCCGCCCAAATCCTTCAAACCCGAGATTTTTAATTGCTTTCTAAAAAATATAAAAATACAAAAATAATCTTCCGTCATCTTTAGCACTAGTAATTAGGTTTTCTAATCCTAGCGACACTATTCCTAGCTGAACGATCAATCCCCCGGTACTTGTCACTATACTATACTACAACGATCAGGTACACTGCCTAGTGGAGGTTGTAAGCTTCTCAAGATCCCTTGAGAGGTAAAGCCTGGTGCGATTCCCACGTATCAAGTTTTTGGCGCCGCAGCCCGGGGAATAGTTATTGTCTAGGTTAGAATTTCTTTTTATTAGGTCTACTTGCTAGATTCCTTTCTAGTAACATTTTATTTTTATTTTTAGGTTTCTTTAGTCTATCTTTTTCTTTGTGCCTTTGTTAGTAAATTAAATTCATTGACTATTCCGTTGACCATTATAGAAAACGCGAATCCACCCCTTTCCCCTAGAGAAGTGGCTTTGTTGCGTGAACAAATTGAGAGTGAGATTAGGGAACTTAGGGAGCTTAATAGTTTGATCAAAGTTGAGCTCGAACATGCATTTAGTGACCTAGCGACCGCCCTGTATTCAAATGAGGACCTAGGGCTAATGACTTTGTGAATGTTATTGAGGGACTTGAAGAGGGGGAAATAGATCCGAAGCTTAATGACTATTTTAATCTATACCCCACTAAGGAGGAGATTGCATATTATAATAATCTTATTGATAACCCACGATCTCCTTTCACTATAATTGAACCTAAGATAAAGAGAGGCGATCCTAAGAATGCTAAAATACCATGTATGATTGGGTATAGGCACATTAGCAATGCTTACATTGATTTTAAATCTCCAATCAACATTATGTCCTCAACTGTTTATAATGATATAGTGAAAACAAGACTTGAACCTAGAAAAGAGCCCAAATACCCCGGTGGAGTTTGTAACTTTGTCGGGAGAGTCAAAGGTCTCCATGTCTTTGTTGGTAATTTCACTTTTGTCACCGACTTTATGATTGTGGAAGATCTTGCTAATGTTATTGATTGTCGGTTATCAAATGTTGTGTTTGGCAAACCGTTTGTTGAGAAGTCTAAGTTGGAGTATGATGAGATAGAAGGAACGATCCGATTTGCAAGTAACACCGATATTATCACTTATAGGATGAAAGAATTTCGCTTTATATCCCGTTTTGATAAGGACAACGTTGGTGCTTTTGAGGACATCAATGAAGAGGATAAGAAAAAGGGCATGGATTATGTATGGGAAAAAAGGAGCCTTTATTACAAAGATTGCTTGGCCCTTGGACCAAGGTATAAAGTCGATAAAGAATTTGCCCAAAAGATTATGGGGGCGGTTGAGAAAAAGGTGATTGGTTTCTACAAAGAATATCTACAATCGGAGAGTAGAACCAACGATGAGGTCACGTAGTAACCCATGACCTTGAGTCTAGCTACAAGACTCGTAAATAAAGAAAAGCGCTTCTTGGGAGGCAACCCATGTTTTGTGTGATTTTGTTTATTTGTTTGTTGTTTGCTTTCGTATGCATGCTTTATTTTTATTGTTGGTAGATCATGTTTCTCAATTAAAATGTGGAAATACTTTACTTTGTTGTTTTGGCCTAGTCTTAACTCCACCTAAAGGTATTTTTGCAAAAGATAAGTGTAAGGGGAATCCCCAAATATGTTTTTAAGAAACAAACCGATCATGATTCTCCACAATATTAAATGAGCATGTATACTCGTATTTGTTAGAGTCAAATGCTTGTATTGAGTCATAATGAAGTTTTGCAGGATTTTCCAGAAATTTTCCGGAAACTTAACATAAGAATTTCTGCAGGCCACTTCTGACGGCGTCACGAGTTAACTCTTGACGGCGTCAAGTGTAAAAATCTGGAAATTTTACCAGTTTTGTTTTTCTAACGGAGTTTTATGGTTTTTGTGAATTATTAAGTTTTATAATCTCCAGGAAATCTGCAAACTTCATTCCACAAGCATTATATCTTATCTTGTTTTCTAGGATTTAGTAACTTATATAGGATGCCGCCGATTTTACGCGAGGTTGTTTTGTCTATTTTCTCAGGTTTTACAGGTTATGTATGGCAAGAAGATGATTTATATTCTGGAAGGGAAGCTTTGATTGTTCATTTTCTTGGAGGAAGATTTAACCTGGCCACCCTATAATCCATACCGAGCGAATCAGGGGAGTATTTGATTTCATTCTTTTTACTTTTTTCACTTTTACATTCTTTACTTGAACATTGGGGACAATGTTCATCTTAAGTGTAAGGGGAGGGTAAAAAAGATGATACCTTACATATGCACTTTCGCTTGAGTTTGTTTTGTTTGATGGTAGATGTGTAATAAAACTATGAGAAATACTTGTTAGTGTAATTTTAGCGCCAAATTTAAATTTTTTTACAACATTTAGGAGTGAAACTTTAGCCATAGCAAGCGTCTCATGGATAGGAGATTGTATGACTAGCACATAACCATATATTCAAAAAAATTTCCACCCAAATATGTGAGGTTCGCCTTTAGATTTGATTGGAAAAGCATTTATTATTAGTACTTATGAGTGTACCGGTAGCATTTAGATTCTAGAACTTGGGTTAGTGATGCATCCCGAGACCGCTAGTGAGACTACATTCGTGTAGTAGGATTTACTACATGATAAGAGGCATTAGGATCACCCTTGTGTTAAACCCGTATCATAATTACTTGACCATTTAAGTCATATTACTTGGCTAGTTAAGTCAACTAATTTTTCCCACACCTTTAGCTTTGTACTCATTTTTAGTACACGAAACCCCTAGTACACCCCTCCGAGCCTATCTTTTCGTTTCTAACTTTAAGCATTTTACTTAAAGGAAGAATTTGTTACACCCCACTTAAATGTACACCCAAATCGCCTTAGCCTTCCGTGTATGCGCTCATTTTTTGTGCATTATTGTTATTTGTTAAACCGTAAGTTAACTATCTAATTGATTACATGGTTGCTAAGTCGAGTCATATCCTTGTACATATTGTTTTGGGACGATTGGGACTCATGGGTAAAGTACTTATTTATGGAGTAATGGGGAAGAACATCATATATTACTCCCATATGTACGTTAATCTTAAAAGTGCTCCAAGTGTTTTGATTTTCTTAATTCGAGTCATTAGATTAGTTTAATGTAAAGTATGTAAAGATTCAAGTGTAAGGGGAATATTCATCCCCTATGATGTATTATTTTGGATGGTAGGGTAAGAGTGTATGCAAAAAAAAAAAAAAAAAAAAAAAAAAAAAAAAAAAAAAAAATCAAGAAAAAGAAAAAAAAAATAGAAAAGGAAAAAGAGAAAAAACATACGGACTACCATCCTTTTTCATTCTATGTTCATTTTATGTTTTTGTTATTTTTCATTTATTAGCTTAAGTCGATTCTAGTCTTGGCTTAGCAACGCCACATTGTACATGTAATTAACCAAGATTGTTAACTCGCCACCAGTAAAAACTTCCTTTATCCAATAAAACCGTGTATTTCATATCCCTACACCTAACGTTACAACCCTTTTAAAAGACCTCTTTGATAGTTTATCCTAGGTGCTTACGCCATGTGGTGGAGGTTTGATCCTTTCCCAAGCCTATGGTAATCTATTTTGCTATGACAGGTAGTGAGAGATATCTTCCGTTTCCATATTGTAATTTATACTTTATTATACCCGAGAGATGTGAGTATCTAAACACTATTTGTGAGGTGCTAGTGTATGACCTCCGTGCTTGTCTATTGGTCTTTAGTGGAACGATTATCTGTTGTAATTACTTTTATATTAGTGTTAAATGACCCCTAACTTGTATTTTGAGTAGAATAAAAGCGCATTTGCTTGAGGACAAGCAAATCTCAAGTGTAAGGGTATATGATGAGGCGAAAAATGAACCACTTTTAGGGGGTCATTTAAGCCCGGAATTGAACTTATTTGATCAAATATTGCCCTAAATCGTTCCTTTTGTGATTTTAGGTACTTTGGGAGTGAAATCTGGAAAAGGAAGCAATTCGGACGTTTTTGGAGCATAAAAGTGAAGAAAACGCCAAAGTCTTAATTTTCCTTGCTGGGAACAGTAGGTGACGGCGTCAAGAAGGAATCCTTGACGGCGTCAAGAGCAAATTTCCATGACGATCCAGTACAGATTTGACGGCGTCACGAAGTAGGGCGTCAAGAGTAAAGTTCATGACGGCCTGGAAATGCACAATACATGACGGCGTCAAAAGTAGATCAAGGCAGTCCGAGAAGAGTTTTGGCGGCGAGGTGACGGCGTCACAAGATTGGTCTTGACGCCGTCAGACCCTATTTCCTATATATAGTTTTTTAATTTTCACATTAAAAGAGAGAAGTTTTGGAGAAACCCTAAGTACGAACTTGGTGCGAATTTTACAGGTTTTTCAAGGTTTCTAAGCCCTTGATACCTTTCATGTGTAATTAAGATAAGTGTTCTTTTAATTCAATCAATATGTCTATGTGTTGGTTGTCTATATCTTGTTCTTGTCTTAATTCCATCATGTTAGGCTAGATCTATCTTGTGTTTGCTTGGATCTAATGAAACCTAGATATTAATTATGTGTTGATTACTTGTTTATAATTGTCTTGGATGAATGATTTATATGTTAGGCTTAAGAAAACTGGCAGATCTCCAATTGGTAACATGCTTGAACGTTAGGAAACATGAACCTATTGCACTAGGTCTTTATTGGTTGTATTTAATTCATGAGCCACTGTTTATAATCCCTATGGTTGTGCTGGGCATGGTATAGGAGGAGATAAGAGCTCATAGAATTGGGGAGTTATGTGCGATACCCCATGAATGGTATTAAGGAATACAATCCGTCATTCATGCAACTATAACAAGTAATTAACGTGTAAAAGATGTCTAGGGAGTAGAGAAATCTAAGTAAACACATTTTCTCCACTTATTGCTCACAACTTTAGTATAATTTAGTTTTACTTTCATTTTTAGTATTTTATTTTGATTGCATCTTTAGTATTGGGTTAGTTGACCAGCAACTAATTCCGCCCAAATCCTTCAAACCCGAGATTTTTAATTGCTTTCTAAAAAATATAAAAATACAAAAATAATTTTCCGTCATCTTTAGTACTAGTAATTAGGTTTTCTAATCCTAGCGACACTATTCCTAACTGAACGATCAATCCCCCGGTACTTGTCACTATACTATACTACAACGATCAGGTACACTGCCTGGTGGGGGTTGTAAGCTTCTCAAGATCCCTTGAGAGGTAAAGCCTGGTGCGATTCCCACGTATCAGTGACGCGTCCCACCTCATAACGCCCCCTTTGGCACGCGTTCAACAAGGAAGAAAATGGGAGAATCGGTCGTGTGAACGACCGAGTGAAATTACACAAAAAAGGCCCAATAGCTAGTTGGGTGTTTTTATTAAAAAATATATATATATATATATATATATATATATATATATATATATATATATATATATATATATATATATATATATATATTTTTCTTTTAAAAATTTGAATAACTTATATTTTCCCTTATAAATACCATAACACTTGTCATTTTTTAAACACACTTTCTTTCCTTCAACTATTATATATTCTACTTTTCTCCAACTCAAACAAATGAATTCTGACCAATTTTTTACCGACTGTGATGAGAAAGAAAAAGTTAATAGTTTGGAGCTTGAGTTTTTAAAAGAAACCGCTATGCTTATTCAAACTTACACTTCTTCAATCTCAAAAACCCACATAATTTGGTGGATAGAGATAGTTACGGAGCTTATGATCGTCTAGTGCTGCTTACTTCTCTGAAAACCCAATGTATGACAATGATACATTCTGTAAGCAGTTTCAAATGAGTCTAACACTATACACACGGATTGTTCGGGAATTAACCGATAATTTGCCGTATTTTCAACAAGGTATTGATTGTACGAGAAAAGTTGACATTCCCCATTGATGAAGTGTATATCCGCAATTCGTCAATTAGCATAAGGAATTGTTCCTAATGCTCTAGCAGAATCACTGGCTTAGGTAATTTTGTAGTCATTATTTAATGGTGCGTTTGGTATGTGCCTTTCGGATCAAGGAATGATATGATATTCATTGTTGTAGTTTGGTTACCGTGAATGGAATCAAAAAAGCAAGTTGAAACCCATAACCTCATTGATGGGCAAATGAGTAGGTTTCACTAGTAATGGCCTATGGGCCACATTTCAATATATATATTTTTTTAAATATACTCATTTTCTTTCAAGTATTAATATTGCAAAAAGGTCTTTTATTTGGTATTTTTCTATCAAAACTAATATTTTAATAGTTACATAATGTAATACCCGTATCTCAATTTTCATACCAAACATAAGCAATAAAATTATAACCATTAATTGGCACACTTATTTTTTTTTTATACACTCTAATGTACAAACTGGAAAAGCCGTATATACTATATAGCAAATGTACAATTTTTTGTAACACAATATGAAGTGTGCAAATATAATAGAAGAGTGTGCAAATCATTAATCATTAATTCCATTTCACCCATTTATCAAAACCATACCGATAGTAATTTTAAGTAACAAACCAAACGCACCCTGAATTAATTAGATTTTACTTTGGGATGCAATAAATTCCATTGTTACATACGTATATGTACACTTTGATAATCCCGTTTGTGTATACTTTTAAAGAGTTTTGATGGGTCAAATTATTGGGTCCAAACCAATAGTAACACTGCAATTTGAAGCATTTTATGAATCTATTGGAATTATTCAATTATCATCCTAGTTCAAACAAAGAAAAAAGAAGTCAAACGTAGTGATGACGTGGCATGCTATTTTGGTACATGTAGGCTCCGCATCTTCCTTCCCCAATCAAGATCACCAGTCAACGTTTAAAAAATTGTGTTAATTGTGCAAAGTGCTTTAGAAGTTAGGATATGCCGTAATTTGAAAACTGGGGTGTTGAATTGTAACAACACATCAGATAAGGGTTAAAAGTAATCATAATTATACGGAGTACTTAACTTTTATATCATCCAAGACAATTTCAAACACAATTTCACAAGTTTCTCTGTCAAAGAATATCCAAGACAAGACACTAATTATACGGAGTACTTAACTTTTACAACTTCTGGTTCGTGTATAACTGCAGGTTGAAACCTCAAATAGTCCTAGCCTTGAAGCCTGCTAGTTACAAAAACAGAAATGCACAGCACAAACACGGAAACAACAATCACACCACATGCGAGTCTGACCAAATAGTCTTTAAGTACTGTGATGACAGCAATGAGTCCATATTGTATCTCATTTACGTAGGTGCAACTTGCCTGCCAAATTTGCATCATAATGGCGCTGTTTCCAACCCATACAAGTCCTATACGAGCTGCAAAACAAATCACATAATGAGTAAGGTTGCAAATTACGAGTAGTAAAAACATATACAAACCAATAACTGTGTCAAATGAAATGAGAGTATTAGTTGATTTACCAAAGTCAATGACGAGAGAGATAGTACGTTCGAGAATTCCTGTGTAGAAAGTGATACAGGTGCCAGTAACAGAAAGCTCACCCTCGGGATAGGACAGGGATAAATGAATGGTCTGCTGGGTATGAGTGATCAGGTGGTATAGAATGAACAGTAGAAACACGTAGATGTACTACAATAACAAACAAACAAAAAAGCATCTTTTATTGTTTTGCAGAAGAAAGAAAACAAAAAACATAATCAAAATTAATTGAATATCTTACCATGAGGTATTGAATAGGATACATAAAACATATACTTAGACTATGTTTATTGGTGACCTAAAGTCACAACCGGTCACAAGAGATTGCCAATTTGTGGTCACTTGGTGACCTAAAGTCACAACCGATTGCCACATGTCAATTTGTGATTGGTTAAAAGGGGAGAATCGGTCGTGACCCCAACCCACAACCCACACCAAAGGTCACCAATAAACATAGTCTTAGGATAGATATGCAGTGGATATGAATTAGGATGCAGTTTTTCCAAACCAATACACTGTCTCTACACAGCCACATCAATACACACCAAATGACTGGTACAACCAAAATGATTGTGACCATGTATACTGGCTCTTTTGGTATCACGGAAAAGGAGATGAAAACGGGAAGTGCAAATGCATTTATCTTCCCTATCAAGTTGAAATCACGAGTCCAAAGAGCAAAAATGTGATAGGTGACTAGGAAGATGCCAGAAGCGAAAAACGAAATAATGTACCTGCAAAAAAGGGCGATAATTAAGGTTCAATATCACAGTTATTGTACAAATGAACCTTGGCTATGATATTACACCACTTATAAACCTTCCTGCATTTATTCATTACATAACTATCTCGATCCTCATATTAAAAATGCGCCATTCTAGAACACAGTTTAACCTTAAAGTAGTCAACTGTTTTCAATGAAAATAACTTAGTTAACTTTAACTTCTAAAATCAATGGTAAAGAAAAAGCTATGGCTCTGGGCAACAAACCACCAATGCATAACATGAGCATAACACCTACAAAGTGTCAGTGTTTTAATTATCTCAAAACTCACTAGTTCTAGTTTTGCCCAACTAGAAACTATCTATACAGTTGAGCTTAAATATATCACTGAGATGTTATAATTTATATATTATACACACACATACAAGCATAAATAAACTAGGGACCATAATATTATATAATATACTAGGTTTTAACAGAGTCAGGCCAAAAAAAAACAGCGGAGGCTAGGATTTATCCAGGCCAGGCCACAACTGTTTCCGAGTCGAGGCAGCTTTCAACTAGCATTTGAACTAAAATGTCCTCAAGTAAAACCAGACAGGCCTTATTGAGCCTTGCTTTTAGGACCGGGATTAGGGACCATAATATTATATAATATACTAGGTTTTAACAGAGTAATATAATAACAATGAGCAGAATCAGAATTTACCATTGGTCAATATGATAGAAGTGGTCTAGGAGAGACCCAATAGTTGCCCCAAAAAGAAAGGAGGCGATAAAGATGCAGATACACCTAAGAAACCACCTCCCTGTATCTATTGTCTTGATCCACCACACAAAGGCAATAAAATTAATCCCAGTCCCCACCCCTTGAAGCTCAAACCAAAAAATCCCAGTGCCCACCCCTTGAAACTCAAACCAAACAATCAGCCCAAGCATGGCAAAGAAGAAAGTGAAGAGCAGCATCACGTACACCTGTTATTGACATCTTATGTTATTATATACATATGGATATAGTTATAGAAAGAAAAAAAAACAGCAACAATAAGGCAGCTATAAATTGATAAACCTAGTTATGAGAAAGGAAACAATGTTTATCATGATATTTACCCGCCAAAAAACATTGTTTGTCGTGAGAAACCTAGTCGAAAATACAACACAAACACATGGTTAATTAAAAAACCAGCCAATCTTTGTGAAGCTGTTGAGCTATTGTCTATGACTTTTTCTCTCTATATTCAATGGAGAGAGAAACCATCCCCCTCCCCCTCCACCAATCAATCGCCACCAATCACTACCCAAAAACCACCAAGAAGTGAAAAGGAAGCATAGGGGAGACTGGAATAGGCATAACAACTCAAGAAGAACTATTCTTCACAGTTTTAAGGCAAAACCTCGCTCTTTCGATTTCGATAAGGTCATGAAAGAAAAAGCTACATCATTTTTCTTCACAAAATTCCCGGAGGACTGGGATTCAGCGGCTCTCTGGAAGCTATTCAGTAGATATGGGAAGGTGATTGATGTATACATATCTTTCTAAGAGAACTGAAAAGGATACTAGATTCGGTTGATTAACATTGGGGATTTGTCGAAATTTGAATATCGTCTCAAGAGCATTATGATTGGGGGATTCAAGGATGATTATGTTGGGACTTAAATAATGTTGGCAAGTTTGGCCACTTATGAAGCACAAAGTACAAACACTTGAAGGTGCAAGTGATAGTATTTATAACAAAGCTATTGGTACAAGTTGGAGTAGCACTTGTATTTTGAGATAAAGTTTGACCTGATCATATGGTTAACCTCCTTTTATTTTGGGAGTGGCTTATCACGTCTACAGCTTTCTTTGTTATAAAGAGAGAGCATTGGGTGTATGAATCATATGACAAAAACGCCATATTCATTCATAAACACACAGCTTTGTTTGCTTCTGTTCTTATCAGTTCTGTTGCCACCATTGTGTTGTAATCGTGAGTTGTTGACTTGTTGCTACTCAACGGTTACGTCTGTAGAACTGTATTAATCCTATGTGCTTAGGCTTAGAGACTCGAGCAACTAACGGAGTGCCGAAAGTTCTTAAAAGGACAGGGAATTTCTTCCCGCACGGTTCTGTTTGTTATGGGTTTTTTCTCAGGTTCTAGCATGTTATTGGTGATGATAGTTGCTGTTTGTTTCGGGTTCGGGTTTGGGCTGATCGAGTGGATTATAGCTGCTGGTTCTCTTGGTACAAAGATGTTCATGTGTTTCAAAGCAATGATGAAACACATAACGATGACGCCTGTTCTGTTTTTGTTTGTTTTCAAATTCCACAAGTTCGATTTCGAGTCCAAGTCCCAAGATTGCTGTTGTTTCATTTTCTATTTGGTTTTGTTTTGGAATACTATTGTGGATTCTCAGAATGTTAACAAGGTACATGTTTAATCTTGGTGTAATACTTTCACTTCTATATGTTAAGATTATTGCATATCGTAGTGCAGAGCACTCCAATACAGCAGATTATAAACCAGGCGAAATTCAATTCATCAAAGGAGGTGGTGCAAATCTCGCTTCGTCGGATTTCCCCCCTTTTGCTCATGGCAGTAAGGTGCCCAAAAAGGTATATCCTCCTGTTAACTCCTTCAAAGCTGCTGTTGTTGGCTCTATCCCCGTCATTCCCCCTCCCCCCATAAGCTTCTCCATGGAAGAAGATTTGTCTCTAAAAAACAGGCTTAACTGCTGTTGGCTGGGTAAGGCGAAAAATTTCCAGGTTATGCAGAATGCTTGGAACATAGTGGAAAACAATGGGTTATCAGAATGTGTTGTTAAATATTGTGGCGGGCTTACTTTTCTCTTTGAATGGAAAAATAAGTAGGCTGCCATAAAAAACCTAGATTCCAACAAAATTTGGCTTCAACAATGGTTTGAAGATTTAAGACCTTGGAAAGAAAAGCGTGAATTGGAGGGACGTCTTGCTTGGGTCTTCATTGAAGGTTTGGCCCTCCATGGGAGAAATATTGGAGCCATTAAAACTATCTTGAAGGGTTTTGGTAGAATCCTAGAGATTGGTAAGTTAGATTTTGATGCTAAAATCCTCCGGCCTGTGAAATCCCTTGTCCTCCTTCCTAATATGTGTGACCTCTAAGGGGAAGGGCTCTCGATGATTTGGCCTCCCTTATCTCGCGTATTGGAAACTTCCATCTCAATATGGATGGGGATGACAAATGGATATGGACCATGGACGCCTCGGGCTCTTTAAAAGTCAACACGCTCTCTAAAAGAATTCAGAACATTCTCCTTTCTGAGTCTAGTTTGGACGAGCATCATCGCTGGAACCCTCTTGTCCCTCGTAAAGTTAATATTTGTGTTTACACGGCGTCGTTAAATAGACTTCCCTCTCGGGCAAATCTTAGTTTTCGTGGTATTAATTTGGTTTCTGAGTCTTGCCCCTTCTGTGACACTAATGTCGAGGATATTGAGCATTGTCTAATCAAGTGTTCTCATTCCGTCGCAATTTGGAGGAAAATATGGAGCTGGTGGAATCTGCCATCCCCAGTTACATTCCCCTCTTTCTCGATTAAAATATTGTTCAAGGATATATCGGTGTTAATGGCAGCTCCCGCATCGCAAAGGTGGTTCATGGTGTCTTCTTAACCGCTTTGTGGTCTATTTGGAATTGGAGAAAGAGATTGGTTAATGCTCAACCGGAGGAGGTCTCGAAGATAAAGGGTGAAGATATTTTTTCAGTTATTCAAAGGATTTCGTTGACTTGGATCTCTGCTCGGTTAACGTCTATGTCCGCCAACTGGAATAGTTGGGTTGCTAGGCCTTTCGTTTTTGTTTAGTTAGTCTTATCTCGGTCTTGTTTGTGTTGTTTTCTGTTTCTTAGCCCTTTGGGTTGTACATTCCTTCCCCCCTGTTTTGGGGATCTTGTTTATAAAGTTCTTAGCTTTTCAAAAAATAAAAAAATAAATAAAAATAAAAATAAAAAATAATCAAAAACCAGCCTACTTATGATACACCTAGTATGAAACTCGTATAAAGAATGAGAGAAAAGTTATTCAAATCTTAAACCAAATAACAAACACACAAGACTATTACTAAATCATCACAAACTTAACCAGTTAAAAATCTTACAGAAATAACCTATAATAGAAAAAACAAATCATGAGCGTTGTATCTAAACATGGGCTTAACATCGCTGCAGACAAAGTATCTATCTACAAAAGTGGGGATATTAATCTTCAAAATTTTCCAGTATTACCATCAAACCTTTCAAGTTCTATTTATTGTCCCTGCTTCTGCAGATAATATAGCTGCTGTTTTACTGCAGGGATGATTTTCCTGATTAAAACCGATAAAAGCTAGTTATGAGTACAGTACACTAACATGATGTTTCTTCGCCAACTTAACTAATTTTCAAATCAGCTCAAGCCTAGTAATGTCTTGGAACATTTATGTCTACCAGAAGGCTGGTGGTGATTGATTGAGACATTTTGTCTTAAGAAAGTGAAAGTTATAAAATCAGCTGTTCAAAAAAAAAAAAAAAAAAAGTAGCCACCACCACCCACCGCGACCACCGCCCACTGCCACCACCCACCCGCCACCACCACCCACCGCCACCACCACCACCCGCCACCACCGCCACCCACCACCACCCGCCACCACCGCCACCCACCACCACCGCCAGCTACCACCACTTGGAACATAATTGTGATCAAAATAATCTAGTAACTTGCAGGTAATATTATCATCCATTAAACGTAAATATGATACTTATACTCACAAAAATCCAGTAACTGCGTATCAGCATGATAAAGCATAATATGCAGTAGCCAAGGAAAGACTAGTTAAAAACTGAAGTAAAAAACAATAAGTTATTAGTTGATCACCTTAAAGACGAAATTCCATTGTACAATGGGTACTCGAACATCAACAACAAGAGCAGCTGGAGCATCCATAGAAATGCAGGTTGAGTTGGTTTTGCTTCTTTGATTCACTATTACAGTAAAATTTTTATGATTTAGAGTATATGTAACTATGTAAGAGAGTTTGGCAAGCAGCTTAACAAAATTCATGTTTACTCCTTTGAGGTTTGGAAATTGCACGCGGCCCCCCTTGGGGAAACTTTTGGTTCATTTCATCTAGAGTAAATTATATGGTTGGTCCCTGTGGTTTGTACAAAGTAACAACTTTCGTCCCTATCTTTTAAAAGTTGCATGGTTAGTCCCTAAGTACGTAAACAAATAACACCACAGGTCCCTTGGTTTAACTGGTGTTAACTAGGTTAGTTAAAATTTACAAGTTAGCCCCCTTTGGTTAAATAGCGCTGCATCGTTAATCCTTTGGTTAAATCGCGCTGCATCGTTAATCCTTTGGTTAAATAGCGCTGCATCGTTAATCCTTTTAACGTTTTCGCCCGTTTTTGTCCGTTTTTTTTACATTTTCGCCTACTTTTGTCCGTTTTTTTTTTTGTTTTCGCCCGTTTTTGTTTGTTTTCGCCCGTTTTTGTCCTTTTTTTTTACGTTTTCGCCCGCTTTTGTCCGTTTTTTTTTTGTTTTCGCCCATTTTTGTCCGTTTTTTTTTACGTTTTCGCCCGTTTTTGTCCGTTTTTTTTTGTTTTCGCCCGTTTTTGTCCGGTTTTTTTTACGTTTTCGCACGTTTTTGTCCGTTTTTTTTTGTTTTCGCCCGTTTTTGTCCTTTTTTTACGTTTTCGCCCGCTTTTGTCCGTTTTTTTTTTATTTCGCACGTTTTTGTGCGTTTTTTTTTACGTTTTCGCACGTTTTTGTCTGTTTTTTTTGTTTTCGCCCGTTTTTGTCCCGTTTTTTTACGTTTTCACAATGCAGCGCTATTTAACCAAAGGATTAACGATGCAGCGCTATTTAACCAAAGGGGGCTAACTTGTAAATTTTAATTAACCTAGTTAACACCTGTTAAACCAAGGGACCTGTGGTGTTATTTGTTTACGTACTTAGGGACTAACTATGCAACTTTTAAAAGATAGGGATGAAAGTTGTTACTTTGTACAAACCACAGGGACCAACCATGTAATTTACTCTTTCATCTAAGACCAACGTGAATGACAAATATGCCCTCGGGTTCTCCCTCCATAAAATTTTCTTTTGAATTTATAGATTTTTTTTTAAATACTGTAACAATTTAAGAATGTAAAATTATTTTATGTATAAATCAAGAAACACACAAAAAGTTATATATGAAGAACAAGTAAAAACATACCCGTAAACCCCCCATTTCATCAACGACCTTTTTTATTTAAATTAAATCAAAAAACTAAAACTATTTTTTCTGTATTCATCTTTACATCTTCAAGCCACTAACACAAACACCACACTTACGATTTGGACATGAAACCCAAATTCGAATTCAATATAATAATTTCGGAATTGGGGATTTCAAAATTGAAAAGATGATTTTGAAATTAGGGTTTTTCTGAAAATGGGGGTTTCAAAATTGGGTTAAAGATGATAGGTTTGAAAGTGTTCTTGAAATTGACGGCGATGATTTCAAGATTAGCTAAAACAAGATGATGACAAATGTTTGTGATTTGGTGTATTCTTGGATATGTTTCCATCTTCCTAAATTGTTATCTGAATACATACTACCAGTAAGTTATAAATTCAAATGAGAATTACTACGTATTAAGTAGGAAAAAGACAAAGGTATATTTGTCATTTCGCGTTGGTTGTGATAAAATGAAACTCAAAATACAATTTTCCAAACTTTAACGAATAAATATGTAATTTGATCAAAATATAAGTACCTAAGTAAACTATGTGTTATTCAAACTTGTCGTAAGACTTCTAAGAAATCCACAAGTGGGCCCAATTGCGAGTGAGTGTTTGATAGGTCAGTTTAGTATCTATTTATTCATTGCTTTTCAAAAAAAAAAAAAAAAAAAAGTATCTATTTATTCATCAAAACAGTACACGCGCGGCACTTAGCTTGTTACTACGTTTTATTTGATTTTAGACTTAGAACTAATATTTTTATGTTTTATTATGAAGAGAATTTTACATATCTTTAACTTAGGGCATGTTTGGTAGGTTGAAATTCAGATAAATGAAATGAAACGCAGAAATCAAATTCACAGAAATAAATTCCACATAAATTCAGTAAAAATTCTTGTGTTTGGTAACACCAGAGAATTGACTTAAGAAATCAGTAAAAATTATTATTATTATTATTATTATTATTATTATTATTATTATTATTATTATTATTATTATTATTATATTATATTATTTATTATTATTATTATTATTATTATTATTTTTTTTTAATTTTTTATAACCATCACTTTATTGAAAAACAAATAGATTTTACAAGAAATTAGTAGGGAGCCGAGATACTAACTGAGCCCCCACACCTC